>OZ024930.1:74061642-74401383 GCA_964017235.1 Sabellastarte sp. h YS-2021
GGCTTCCCAAGTTAGGATTCAGTCCCACATGGTAAGCTATTGTATCGCAATAAAATAGAAAAATTTAATAAGTAACTTAAATTTTCATAATATCTTACCTAACAGTCTAATGCCATACGTCCAGCACATGATCCTGCCACACTTCAGAAAAAGATGTTCTGAGTCTCCTCCAGCAGAACTGGCCTTGGTGTTGCTAGTCCCTCCCTCACTTCACATTTGGCCAGTGGCATCACTTTCTCATTTCATACTAGTCATAGAAGCAGTACAACATTAGTATGCATCTCAAAGTCATGCCGCAATAGCCAAAGATCAAAGTAATAAGGGTTTTCATATCCTGTTCAAGAGTCAGGATTGTACATTTAGACAGAGTGTCAGTATTGCCACACTTCTGGGCATCGAACCTACACAGAGGCAACAGCTTGTGATTAGATGCCAAAATTTGTTCACCATTAGGCTACCAAGTTAAATCAAAGGGTTTTATATCCTGTTTAAAACTTGCCAACCACTAAGCCACCAAGGACCCTATTGTACTAAATTCAAATGTCAGTAAATACGGATTTATGTCATTTTTACAATGGTTTATTACAGGATATATTGAGAACATACATTACATAATTAAAGCTAGCATCAAGATTTATTTCTTTAATTTAGTCACAATGCAATACAATTATTATATCTTATATATCCCGGAAACTTTTTAGAACAAAGTCAAAGTGTTACGGCTTTTCAAAGGCCAGGGTCATATTGGGCCAGGCACTCAGCATTGCCACTTATTAGTCCAACCAATGCAAAGGTGACAGCCTGTGATTGGCTGCCAAACTTGCTAACCCACTGAGGAGTTTACAGAAAGAAGAAATGTTTAACCCAGCATGATTTAAATACAAACACAATTCATTCCAAAGATTAGTTAGACTGTACGAGAGAATTCTATGAAACAGTATCATCCCGAATCTTTCAAAGAATGTGTCTCTACTTAGTACATCCACTGACAGGGTATGTTTGACACAAAAGATTACCAGTATGTGGCTCTTTGACCATGTGAAAAGATCTCAACCATTTGAAGGAGGAATCAATGGTAAAATATGACTCTGGCAAGAGAAACACTTAACTGGGAGGAGTCAACAGTTAAATGTAACAGGAGAAAAGATTCACACTGTGATTTCCCACAATATTATAACAGCCTATATCACCTGTTTTAAAAAAGTATCTCCAAAAAATAGCATCAGAGATGCCCTACCCCACAGCCTGGGGAAATAGTTTTCAACACCATGATACAGAAGTTGTGAAACAGTACAAAGATGGGACATTTTCAGAGCAGTGTCAGCAATATAAAGGTCCAAATAATGTTTGAGTGGCAAAAATAACAAAGAAAGAAACTGTAGGTAAAAATATTAAAACAAGGCAATTCAATAGCAAGATGACAGCATTAATCAGTAAAATAAAAATTCTGAAGCTGTCAAATTAATTAATTGGAGAATAGCAGCTGTCAATGGAAATAGCACAATTATGTAAAAATACATGAAAGAATCAGTTGCAGCAAGCATATATCTTTGGTACAAGAGAAACATGTCTCAAATATGGCAGGTGAACACACTTTGGCAGAGCCATGATGCACACCTACACTGACTAACCAATGTCCCTGCTAAGTGTCAACGTTTTACACCTTGCGGAATCCAAAATATAGCCCGGAGCAGAATTTAAAACTACGACGTGGTCACTACAAGGTCAAATCAATATCACACCATGATGTTGCAAACCTATCACTCCTAATCAATGTCCCTGCCAAGTATCAACTTCCTAAACCTTACAGTTTCGAGATATAGCCCGGACAAGATTTTATAGGTCAAGGTAACTACGGCAAGTTCAAAGGTCAAATCAAGGTCACACCATGACGTTGCACATCTACAACCCCCAACCAATGCCCCTATTAAGTATTAAATTCCTACATCTTACGGTTTCCAAAATATAGCCTGGACAAGATTTTATAGGTCAAGGTCACTATGGCAAGGTCAGATCAAGGTCAGACCATGATTTGGTACACCTACAACCCCCAATCAATATTCCTACCAATTATAAACTTCCTACATCCTACGGTTTCTGAGATGCAGCCCGAACAAGATTTTATAGGTGGTCATTACTGCAAGGTCAAAGGTCAAATCAAGGTCACACCATGACGTTGCACATCTACAACCCCCAACCAATGTCCCTATTAAGTATTAAATTCCTACATCTTACGGTTTCCAAAATATAGCCTGGACAAGATTTTATAGGTCAAGGTCAAATCAAGGCCAGACCATGATTTGGTACACCTACAACCCCCAATCAATGTTCCTACCAATTATAAACTTCCTACATCCTACGGTTTCCGAGATGTAGCCCGAACAAGATTTTATAGGTGGTCATTACTGCAAGGTCAAAGGTCAAATCAAGGTCACACAATGACGTTGCATACCTACAACCCCCAACCAATATCCCTACCAAGTATCAACTTCCTACACCTTACAGTTTCTGAGATATAGCCCAGACAAGATTTTATAGGTCAAGGTCATTACTGCAAGGTCAAAGGTTGAGTCAAGGTCAGACCATGACGCTGGACACCTACAACCCCTAACCAATGTTCCTACCAAGTATCAACTTCCTACACCTTACAGTTTCCGAGATATAGCCCGGGAAAGATTTTCAAACTCAAGGTCACTACGGCAAGGTCAAAGGTAAAATGAAGGTCACACCATGACGTTGCACACCTACAACCCCTAACCAATGTTCCTACCAAGTGTCAACTTACTACACCTTACGGTTTCTGAGATACAACCTGGACAAACTCTTTCCCCCGCTGGCCCATCCGGCACTATGGGTGAAAACAACACCCTGACAGCCCTCAAGGGCTGTGGAGTAAAAAGCAAGAAGCATCTTTTTTTTAAACTGATTTATTTCTCTGAAAAATATAAATGTGAGCTTACAATACAGATAAATTTCATTTGGAATGTAAGTTAATTTTTCATCTAACATAAACAATATAAGTATTAACTGAATTTAATAAAAAAAAAACAATAGTAGATTACAGTAAGAATTACAACTATAAAACAAAATGTGCACATGAATTAAGTGTTATAATTACTGAGCTGAATAACATGACTGTAAGCATATTGTCCCATTCCACCAATATTATCGCCAATCAACTGATGTATTAAGAGAGTTCTAACACTAAACTACACTGTGATAAAAGACACTGTTTTAAATGTCAGAGTATTGGACAAAATGTGTCCACTTACACAACAACAACTGAAAACACAACAAGACGATTTTTTTTTTGATATCTGCAAAAACAAGTTAATATCACTGTTAGCAGGAACACCAAAAAGGTATTTTTAGAATGGCAGTTAAAACTAGCTTTACTCTTTAACAATTACAATAATGTAAGTTACCTTTATGGATATCAGTAAAATATTCGATGCACATGAATTGTGGACTTTATTCTACAAAACTTGGCTTTGAAAAGACATTGATAACTTCAAATGAAATGTCAAACTGTGATAGTTACGAGTGATCAGTCAATCAATGTGGACCAAACACGTGCGGTTAAGTACTAGTACAAAATAGTTCACACATTTTACATCATATACCGTAGCCGCGCTCTGTAACTGCTCTTGGTTTTGAAAGCGCCCATCCATAATCTTACGTTATCGCTCATAAATTACTAATATGTTGTTTCGAGGTAAACTCATATAAATCCAATTATTGGCGACATGTGATTAATTTATATCCATTTTCAACATAATTTTCCTTATTTTAGCAATTATGTCAACTTTTAGTGCATCGAGATGGGTTTACCAACTGCATATTTTACTTCCAGTCGGTGTGTACTAAAATGTGGTTTCCCTAAATTCGGGTTATTTTTTTGGAAACGCCCGGCTGGTTTCCATTGTCGTAAACGCCCATCCCCAACTTTTGCAAATATTTGGTCACATTGCCCATGGGCGTTACAGAGCGCGGCACCGGTATATTATTTTTCTAATAACTGACAAGTTTGTGGCATTATTTACGTATAAACAGTCACATGTTTCAATAAAATGGTACAGCACTGACACAAAGATTTAATATGACTATACCAAAAAACATTAATTCTAACACCATGTGACAATTAAATTTATCACCACCTCAAATTTGTATAAGGTACGGATTTCAATTAATTAACAAGAGGAACTTATGAAAATTAACTTGCAAACATTGCTCTAAATCTATCACACTGAACACAACAATGGAAAAGTGACAAACTATAAAGAGAAAACAAACCAATTATTGCACTTACGGGGAACTTTGAACAGAAAACACTGAACAACACGAAGAAACAAAACACCAAACAAGCAACAATACATGCAAAACAACCTAATGAGTTAAAAAGAAATTAAATATGCTCAAATTAACATATATACAATAACATTTCTCTACAATTTTTATACTGTCTGCAGAATTAAGAAATTAAAAGAGTAAGCAACTACTTGCGAGGAAATCCCTCAAAACCAATAAATGCCACACATAAAATAAGGCCAAAATCTCCATGTTGAATTTCTTTCACACAAATTTTTAAATCCCCAAACTTTTATTTTGTTTATTCATTTCTACTCTTACAAAATTATAGTTTTCCACTGTTTTCAAGTAAAATGCTTCTTTATATTTCACAAACAGGGTCTTTTCCCTTCTGAAAAGTTCAGATTACAGAGGTCTTATAGTATTTACAGTATAATTATTTTATCACTACAGTATTCAGATTACATTTGAGTATTTCCACATGCAAAAACAGGGAGATTCAAAGTAAGTTCAAAATCAACTTAGCTGTGAACATTTGCTTGTTATTTATCTATTTATGTAAACTTCTTAGTTTACATTCAAAACTACAAAAATGGAGTTGCCTCTAGAGCAAGAATATATTTTAAAAGATTTGTGTCAACACTTGTCATGATAAGTTTATGGATGCAATAATGACAGGGGTTTCACATAAATACAAATAAGTCTTCTAATATCCAGAAATCATCATGGTATTTGCTCCATTATGTTAATTATGTTAAAGCAGAGAATTCTAAATTATAGCAAATCTATTTGGCAGTTATATTCATTCTTCAGCAAAACTATTAAAGCCTAATGTGTAAAATTTAAAACTGATTCATCCATACCAACTTTAACACAAAACACCACTGAATAACTACATGTGGAAACTGCAATCAAAAGTCAAGTGTCAAGATATATATAACCCCTGTGTATTGTTCAAGCTACTTTTATTAATGCTTTACCGGTAATTAAACTGCTGAGAGAAAAATTACATGCCACAGAATAACGTTAAATTGGATACTTTTTCACATTTTACAAATAACACTGTGCTTCAATGTGAGACAGATGTGTACCTCTAAATACAAATGACCATATAAATATGTACATGTACTTCAAGTTGTACTAGGTGAACACAACATCGTAACACTGTTACCATTACCCAATAAACATGTACACCACAACACGCATTTGGAATGTTTTTCAAAATGCTTTGAGCAACACACTAGATGCCAGGTGTGTTCCAAGAGACTGAAACAAACTAAGGCTTGTGTGAGACTTGAAGTAGCTATTGTCTTATACGCAGGCAGAAGCTTGAACAACTAGAGTCGAAAAAAATTCCCCCAAGTTGTTAGTAAATGTATCTGCTATACTTGAGACAATGAAACTGTAAATAAAAAGTATATAAACACTGTAAAAATACTCAAAATGTTCACACTGTAGTGACTAATTCTGCACACACACAAAAAAAGAGAACATTTTGGAAGTTATCTTTTGTGACTTTGTAACCCTTGAATATGTCGTGAATATGCCAGATAAAGTACTTGGTAGAAAAAATGGTCTCGGGCAGTTGGAATTAAGAAACTGGATATTCCATAACCAAGAAAATGTTTGCCCAAAACATGTTCTGCTATAAATGAGAAAATTACTCAGCTACCACAGTCATATAAAATAGAGCTACATATATATGTTACAGGCAATCTGTGTAACCAGGCATTACGTGTAATGACTGAACATTTCAGTCATTTCGCGAAATGCCTAAACAGTTTAGCCATTTCGCGAAATGCCTAGGCATTTCACGTAATGACTGAAATATAAGGTTCAGTGTTACACAGATTGCCTAAAGAAGTATTTCAGATTTCAGGCAATCTGTGTAATGATTTTTTTAAAGTATCTTTTTGATAGAATATGATTATTTCTTGCTATGAGCAATTGAAGATGTAGTTTTAACTATATTACAATTAATGAAACTTATAATATTGACATATCTCATGGATTTTTGCATAAGTGAGTACATAAACAGTTTTACTACATAATCATCAATAATAATACATTTCATACTCATTCTCATTTTCCATTTTTTAGTTCTTGGTACATCCTCTTATGTTGTTATATGGGGTGTGGCTTCTTTAAGTATATCAAATACTTAAACTTTGATTTGAGATTTCAAGCAGTCTGTGTCATCATGTTTTTTAAAGTTTTATTGATTGCATTATTTCTTACAGACAGAAGCAATTCACAGGTTGTAGTTTTAACTGTATAACTATCAATTAAGTTACATTTTGAGATCTCTTATACTTTTTTTTACATAATTGAATAAATAAATGAGTAGTATTGCAATGTTGTCACTATAACAGTCATATTTTTCATACCTCTTTCATTTAGTTGTAAGAAGGGCATCTAATTGTTGCTACTTTTTTCAAAAGAGTATGTTTTCTGATCTTATTATGTGGGGCTTCTTTAAATATATGAGACAAATACTGAAAACTTTTATGTTAACCCTCTTAGATGAAACAAGCTCAACTGCAATTAGGGTTCCCCACCCTTTTAGCATCCAAACACTCAACCTGAGCTTGCTTGACTTATTCTGCACTAATGACCGCCCCCCCGATATATGACAATGACATATTTCAAGTCAAAACATCAAAAGTGCAAGAACTTGAAGAAGGAGTTCAATGAGTTACATCTCACTTGGGAGCAGTATTTTAGCTTTTAAATAACTGATATCATTTCTTGACAAGACAGATTACTAGTGTTCATTAAAATAAATAAATAAAAATACATTATTCAGTAAAGCTTTTTAAGAGAAAATTAAAAATTTAAAACTAAGCTATTCAAGAAATATGAGGCTGAAAAGAAAGTTCTCATGCCAAAAAACAGGACACTATAATGATTGAGGACCTAAAATAAGTGTTGGTTAATTATGCCACTTTTTCAAAACATTACTGTTAACATCATTTTGTATTTGTATGTATTATTATGTTTTCTGAATACTTTGTATGGATAGTGATAAACAGTTTCAGTAACTTGAAAATAGGTACTTTTAATCATAATGCAATTTTTATTACCATTGTTCATGAATGGACATAAAACATTATCTCTATGTACACCACAAGCAAGGATAAAACTATATAACATCAAAATAATTCAGGAATAATCATCAAACATGATATAAAACTATGTTCAGGCACTACGCGTAATGCCTAGAGCTCATTTTCAGCCATTACGTGAAATGCCTAGGCATTTCGCGAAATGCCTGAACTGTTTAGGCATTTCGCGAAATGACTGAAATGTTCAGTCATTACGCGTAATGCCTGGTTACACAGATTGCCTGTAACATATATATATGTTACAGTGAATATGTGTAATCAGGGAATACGCGTATTCACTGAAAATTTCAGGGAATACGCGTATTCTCTAAAGCAGTCAGGGAATGCGCGTATTCCCTAAAAATTTCAGGGAATGCGCGTATTCCCTGGTTTTGATGACCAGAGAATACGCGTATTCCCTAACTAGAAATTACTGAGAAAACAACTTTTGTATTTTTATAAAGAACTTTACCTTGCTTAGGTAATATAAGTATCATATAACCTACGTAACATCATACATGATCAGATAACATAGCTTTCACTGTACCATAATTGAAAACATAAAAATAAAAAATATGTGCCAAAAAGTAGTATTTATGCCTTGTTTTAAGATTGTCTGTTGGCTATTAGATATTTTAACTAAGTTTATAATATATACTTATCCTTTAGAATAAAATTATTTTTAGGTTTTTTTTTTAATTTATGAAATTGTTCTCCTTTAAAGCTGTCTTCAGATTAAGTATCTATTATACTACACTCCTCTGGCTAAAAACTGTATTAACTTGAAACACCCCAATATTTTAGTTTTAATTTAAAAGTATCCATTAGTTAAATATAGAGCTAAAATAAACAACTAAATGAATAATTTATTAGATATCAGCTTGTCAGAGTAATTTTCTCAAGGCTTTTGTTTATTAATTGTACATTCTCAGTTAATCCAATTGGTGTCCCAGTCTTATGATTTCTCTTTACTTAGCTCTTTGATCTTTAATCCTTTCAATCAGAAAGAAGCCACCCATGCTTCAGTGATCAAGACAGGTTATTAAGATTAAAGAAATATTTCCCTAGCTATTATAAAGGAACCCATTCAGTTTACAACTAAAATATCTTCTGTTAAAAATATTGGTCAAGCATGAATAAGTGAAAATTCTATTAAATTGGAAAACCCCATCAATTTTTAATGGATTACAGCTAAAGTAAACAACTAACTTAAAAGTTAAATATTGTAATTTACCTCCCAAAATATGAGAAACTGACTTGTCACAATATTACACATTTTACATGTGCATCACTTATTGGTTATTAGATTGTTGTATTTTACCATAGAATGCCCTTTTTCCCTCCTTAACTTATCCATACTCTGAAATTGTAGCTCATCCTTCTAGTATACTTTATAGTGTCTATAAGTATGCTTTGTAGTAAAGTTACAAAAAGTAATGTATGATGAGAAGTGAGACATTATATTGTTAAATTTATATGTGAAGTTTCTTGCTTATTTCTAGTGTGATACTTTAAAGGTGATCCATTGCACATATTCACTGATTTTAGTTTAGTGAATATGTGAAGCAACTGCTTGACAAAACCAGGGAATACGCGTATTCCTTGAAAATTTTAGGGAATACGTGTATTCCCTGATTACACATATTCACTGTAACATATATATGTTAAGCTAAAAAAGCTGTCTAGAATGTTTGCTCTAAAATCTGCAAGTTTGAGTCCGTCCATTTGTAAATACATGTTTTACATGTCTGACAAACAGAAATAAATACATACTTCTAAACTAAACAAAAACATGCAACTTTGGTAAAATAGACAATATTTTTGAAACTGCAAGACACTGATCAAGGATTAAACCCAGATGAATGAACTACAAAAGAAAATCTAACTAATAATAGTCTATAAAAAGAGAGAGGGAATTATTTAAGATTATTACAAATAACTATTATAGAATATTTTATTAGATTCAATCAGATATAACATACAGCAAAGCCAATGCTCACACATTTTAAACACAACCAATTTCCATTTACAGCACAATTTTCTTCTTTCGCAATTTTTGAAGGATTACCAGCAAAATGTGAAAATAAACTCAACAGAATAAGATATTACGTGCATATCTAATACATCTCTTAATCTGACATGTTTTAAGCTACTGCCTGTCTAGCTTTGCTTTGGTCAGTAAAACAACCTTCTGGATAGATGTGGTGATTGAGGATATGCAACACATGGAATACAATTTCAAGGATTTTAAGAAGGGAGAGTTTTATCCTCAATCACATCGGGGTCATATTCAAGAAAGTTAGTTTTTCTTTTTCTCAAATCTAAAATTTGTTCTAGGACTGGTGATCGTTTTTTCAGTGAGTCCAGGAGTGAGTTTTTTCTCACTTTTTGACTTAAATATAGCACACTACTGTAAATATGAGCCAAATGTGTCTCTCATTCTGTTAATTGTTCCATGAAAGATTTTGAATAACAGCCCTCAAAGTTGTTCTTTTTCAACTAACAGTTATTTTATAAGTTTCAACTTAAGAAAAATTCTACATATACTATTGGTAAAGCTTGAGAAGACACATTTTTGAACAAGTATTAACAAATTCAACAGTAGACAAAAGTTGAGAGCATAAAATCTTCTATGTAGCAAATCCTACATTCGTCAGTCTTCCCATATTATCTATTTATGAGCTGTACTTGGTTTACAGTCAGTCATGCAAAGCAACAAATTTGCAAATTTAATAAGTAAATTAAATTTTTATAAGTTAATACCCTATCCAATGGACAATAGCTTATCCGGTCGGTGCAGACTGGCTCGGCAAACGTCAGAAAAAGACGTCCTGTGTTTCCACCAGCAAGCCGGTCTGTAGGACTTGTATACTCGCCAGATGGTGTGTCGTACTTCCTTCTGTCTAGACAGCGTGACGTCATAGCATCTTTTTCGTTGTCTAAATCTATTAGACCCCTAGTAAATTGAAAGCGGGGTCGGTGGGAGGGTCTTGTGTGTCCCTTGGATAGGGTATTAACTTATAAAAATTTAATTTACTTATTAAATTTGCAATTTTATTGCGTTAATTGGAAAATTTAATGGTTAAATTAAATTTTTATTAGTTAATATCTTACCTAGTGGACCAGTGCATTTGTCCGGCGCGCAGCCGGTCCCGCCAAACGTTAGACAAAAACGTCCTGAGCTGGGCTCTGACCGGGACCGGTAGTGTACTCCTCATTCGCCAGGTGTCGTGACTGCACCCAGCTCCCCTACTGCGCGTGCGCGCGCATGCGTACTTCCTCTTTTTGTGGCCTACCTAAGAATGTCCCCCTTTGAGCTATTGCGGGGCAGGTAGGGTGGGACTCTCTTGGTCCACTAGGTAAGATATTAACTAATAAAAATTTAATTTAACCATTAAATTTTCCATTTTATTGCGTTAATATATCTTACCTAGTGGACCAGTGCAGAATAACTACCCAGTGGTTGGAGGGTAGCTATGGACAAAGGGGAGACCGAGACTCTAAGATCTACATATATACTCCGTAAATCCAGAGGAAATCACCCGGGAAGGGTTTCTAACTACCCTGGATAGGTACAGTCTCCCCCCCCCCCCCCCCCCCCCCCCCCCCCCCTTTGTTTTGTAGCTGACGAGTTCCCGAGGAAGTGAAGAAGGGGAATTGAAGATTAAGATGGTCCCCCATCTTCTTGCAACGCAAGACAGACTGCAGGGACGTGTTTTTTTTTTGTTTTTTTTTTTTTTTATTATGTACATGTATGAATACATATATACACCACTATACACTATATACATGGGAGCCTCTACTTAGTCCCTAATTTGCTGGGCAGCTACCACAGGACCCAAATGGTACACATCCGAGTCTGCCCATGCCAAGTCCTTCAAGTAAAATTGGGTGAAGGTGTTATGAGATTTCCAGTGACAGGCTGCCAAAATCTGGTCTAAGGGAACACCCCCCTGAAAGGCTTTGGATGCCGCGAACGCGCGAACGTCATGAGCCCGAACCTGATGCAACTGTTGAGCCTGTTGGTCTGACATCTGGTAACAAAGGACTATGGTTTGTTTGATCCAGGAGGAAACGGTAGCAGGGACAATATCCTTCTGGAAACTCTTCCTAAAGGAAACAAAAACCAATTCCTTGCCTGAACGGAGATCTTTGGTTTTGTCCAAGTAATAACGTAGTGCCCGGACCGGGCACAGACTCCTATCCTCCTTGAGGGATTTGTCCAATGAAGGAGCCAAGGCTGGAATGATAACAGGGGCCACGCAAGCGGGACCCTCTTTAGCCAGGTGGTTCTTAGAGATGAAACTAGGAGAAGGCGATAATGAAACATTCGACCAATCCTCTTGGTGCCTAATGTTCCTGTGGACCCAAGCATGAATTTCACTCCTCCGTTTCCCAGAGCCCAAGGCTAGAAGGAAGACAGTCTTAAAGGTGAGGTACTTCAGCGAAGCCTTCCTGAGAGGTTCAAAAGGAGGTTGTGTAAGTTGGTGAAGGACCAAAGACAAATTCCACGTAGGAATCCCACGCCTGCCTTTTGGTTTGTCCCTATGAAAACTGTCCAACAACCTGGACAAGTTTTCATCCTTGCTGATGTTAATTCTGGAATTCCCCACTTTGTCGGCTATGGCAGTCCTATAGCCTTCTATGGTACTAGGTTGAAGATGTTTCTCCTGAAAAAGGGAAAGGAGAAAATCCGCAATTTGCTCTATAGAGGGAGTCCTGAAGTCCACCTGATTCTTTTCACACCATCTGACAAAAACGGACCACTTTGATTCATAAATGGCTCTGGTAGAGCGTCTTTGAGGAGCCTCAATTCTTGTTGCCACTTCTGCCGAGAACCCGGCCTGCTGGATGGCAGAGGCTCTAGGAGCCACGCATGAAGGTTCAGATTGGGCAGGTCCCGGTGAGGACACTGATTGAACGGTTGAGTGATCAATTTCGACACCTGAGGGAGCAGGAGGGGAACTTGAGCTGACATGTTGACCAGGTCCCAAAACCAAGGCATGTTGGGCCAACCTGGTGCTATCAGAATGAGACGACGGAATCCGTGGTCCAAGAGTTTCGTTACCACCTGATGAAGAAGGGCCGTCGGTGGAAAGGCATAAGCGTCCAGGTCCTCCCAAGGGAGACTTAAGGCGTCCACTCCCCACGCTGATTGGTCTGGAACCGGGGATACAAACCGGGGAAGTTTGTGATTGAACCGGGTGGCAAACAGGTCCACAGACGGGCGGTGCCAACGCCGGCATATTTGAGCAAACACCTCCGGGAGGAGGGACCATTCTGTTTGGATCACCTGATTGAGTCGGGACAGCTTGTCGGCTATGACGTTCAGGTGACCCGGAATATGCCTGGCCCTCAAGACAATCTGCCTTTGATTGCACCAAAGCATCAGTCTCCAAAGGAGGGCACAGAGTGAGCCTGATTTCATACCCCCTTCCTTGTTGATGTAAGAGACCACAGTGGTGTTGTCTGTACAAACAAGAACTATCTGGTTGCAACATAACCGCTCGAACCGTTTTAAGGCCAGCAGGACCGCCTTGAGCTCCAACAAATTTATGTGCAAGGCGCTTTCTGACTCTAACCAAACTCCTTTTGCCATGTAATCGCCTAAGTGAGCGCCCCAACCTTCGTTTGAGGCGTCTGTAAACAGTTGAAGGGCGTGTCGAAGAGGGTGTAAGGGTTGACCGGAGAGCACCTTGGCCGGGTCCAACCACCACCTTAGATGTACATGGAGAGATGAAGGAATTGGGATGACCTTTTCCAGCGATTCCGGGGCATGCCAATGCTTTTTTAGGTGCCACTGAATGGGCCTCATATGCAGCCGCCCCGACACTACTTGTTTTTCTGTTGCTGTCAGAAGGCCGATTAAAGACATGAACTGCCTGACTGTGCAACATTCCAGTCCCAGGAGAAGGTTGAGTTTCTGAGATAGACTCCTCCACCTGTCCTGAGTTGGTTTGACTAACCCCTAAGATAGGTCGAAATGATAACCTACGAAGTCGAAGGTTTGTTGGGGAACCAGCTCTGACTTGTCCATGTTGACTACCCAACCTAGCGAGCGGCAAAGGTCCAAAAGGATCTGGGTATGACGTAGGCAAATTTCCCGGCATGGGGCTCTCAGTAACCAATCGTCTAGGTATTGGTGGATTCGAATACCCCTCGATTGAGCCATGAGTTTTACCTCCTTGACCACCTTTGTGAACTCCAACGGAGCCGTCGACAGGCCAAAGGGAAGTGCTGTGAACTGAAAGGTCTGACCTTTTAAGTGGAACCGGAGATATTTTCGCGACCTGTGGTTTATGGGAATGTGAAAATAAGCGTCGCTGAAATCCAGCGAAGTGACCCACTCCCCCTGTTGCAGGGAGAGTCTGATGGTCTCCGGAGTTTCCATCTTGAACGTTGCTGGGGCAAGGTAAAGGTTCAGTTGGCTTAGATCTAGAATGGGCCTCCATTTCCCGTTGGGTTTTGGCACCAGGAACAACCGGTTGTAGAAACCCAGAGATGACTGAACGGACACCTTTTCGATAGTCTGTTTTTGACCTAGGGAATGCAATGCCTCGTTCAGACTTTTGTTTCGAGAGGGATTTGATGAACCACTGATTATCACAGGAAATCTTGCCAGAGGTGGTCTCTCCTTGAAGGGTAGTTGATACCCTTCCCTGAGGATAGAGACTACCCTTGGATTTGAACCCAGGGAGAGCCAAACCTGCCAAAACAGTTGCAGACGGCCTCCTACAGGTGGATCTTTTGCAACACATGGGGCATTTGTCACATTTGGGGCAAAAAGACACTGATTTACAGACAAAGCACTGTTCACAGATTTTATTTCTATTTGAGAATGAGAGGGTCTTACGTTTTTCTTTTGTAACAGCCCTTTTACAGAAGGTGCAGGAGGAACAACATGCAAATTTACAGTCTCTTGAAAAGTCTCTTTGTTTGCTGATGACACTAGATTGAGATCCCCTAAACTTGAACTTAACACAACTGGGGGACTCAGTAGATGTTGATTGTCATTTATATGGTTTTGTACCACGGGCAGGCTTGGAGTAGTATGTAGAACCAGATCCACCTCTACCACGACCCCTACCCCTGCCTCTGCCTGAGAATTGCCTCCAAGGTTGTTGATTTTGGGAAGAGGAGAAGCCGGATTGACGACTCTCTTTCTTTTCATATGGTTGGTACCGGAATTGATGCTTCTTTGAGTGCTGATATGTGCCCGGGCCGGGACCAGTAGCACTCTTGTTTGAATCATACTTTTGAATATCCTGCTCCGCTACTGCCAGTACATCATCCGGGAATAGGCCGTAAGTGAACAGGGGAGCATTTCGTAGTTTATTCCAGGTATCAGGTTTCAGGCCTGGTTTAACGTACTCGAGATAAGAATCTCTCCTCAACAAAATGAAGTTGGCTAGCTGAACAAATAAACTGTCTGCGAGGTGCTGGAAGGCAGTACCTAAGGCAACAGAAACACTACTGTGGAAAGCTGACAAGTCTTTCAAATCCTTGATGGCGTCGGTGACCTCCTTAGGGGCCTTGCCCTGAACAATGGTAGCGTTTAAAAATGAAATATGTTGATTCATTTTGTCCTGAATTTCACTAACGCACCTGTTGAATCCTGCTGCGTGATTGGTAATCAAAGAGCCTTCCTTAGCACATTGCTCCCACCTTCTAAGAATCTCCTGAGGGATAGGCCTAGATGCTGGTCCTGAAGATGGATATGAGGAAGTCTTGGCAATACGGGAGAATTGAGAGTTCAGGCATGCTTCGGAACCCGACCAGCCAAAGATTGTACGTCCAGGTCTTTGATTTATATCCTGTTTGAGTCGTGACTGTGTATACCACTTTGCCTGGCTTTTGGGTGTTCTGACAAACTGGTCTTGTTTCAGACCTGCGGCCTCTTGGGAACGAGAAGGGTAACCTTCTGCAACACGAGTGTTCAGTTTTTCCATTTTATAGCAAAGCCAGTCGTCAGCTGGTAACTCCACTGAAACTTTGCCTGAGCGACGAGGATGTTTTCCTTTCCAAGGGTTGTCAGAACGGTTGTCTGCATCACTTGCTGAAGCCTCAAAATCTGGTATGTGAGACCAGCCAAGAAAGGAACGGACCGACCGGACCGTTTCTCTGTAGTTCATTTCCTCGTTTTTCTCATTGATTTCAGTATCTGAAAGTTCACCCTCCTCACCAGATTCCTTATCTGACCGGTCCGGAAGGGGTTCCCCGTCTGACAGAGCCGGATCCGGCTGAGTAAAACTATCCGGTGCAAAGGAAGCAGAAGTACTGGTATACTGTGGACCGGTAATGACCGGTTGAGAGGAGGACCCTAAGGAAGAGACACTGGTGATAGCAGGCACAGTTTCCTCCGGTTCACCAAGAACTTGTAAACCCGGACCGGGTACCACTGTCTTGGGAGGAATAGGGTCCCTAGCAACCTGACTTGCAGAACCGGCAGCAGCGGCCGGTTTGATAGACTTCTTATGTTTTGATTTTCCTTTCTGTTTTTTAACAGAAGTAGCAGAATCCTCTACGTCCTGAACCGGAGGCCTCACCGGACCGGTGGCTCTGGGATCAGGAGAAGGATTGATAAAAGGCGTATCAGAGATATGGGCTTGACCCGTTGGAACAGGCATCTTTGGAGTGGAAAATATGTTGGTTCTGGTAAGGAGAGCCTCAAAACGGGCGAATTTTTCCTCCAATTGATTATTTAATAGTTCAAAATCCTGATGGGAGACAAAGTTTCCTGTGCTTGTCTGGTCAGAAACCGGGAAGGTACCGGTAACCATCCGTCCCTGCGCATGCGCAGTGACCGGAGACATCTCAACTTCATCTTGGTCCTCCACCGGACCCACAACAGTAACTTTACTAGGAGAGATCAAAATTCCTGCTTTTTTGTCTTTTCGGATTTGATACTGTGGGGTTGCTAACATACCTTTCTGAGAGTCAGACAGTTTATCACACAAATCACAATCCTGACCTTTGACACAAGGGTCATCTCCCACCTTTTTGTCCCTGCAGCGGGCACACTTTTTATGTAGGTCAAACCCCGCCATAACATGGCCACAACTACCACGCCTCTGTCCTGGTGATGCCATGATAAATATATATTTTGCAATATCCAAAGCTTTTCTTCTAACACGTTTGCAAAGCAATAATATAATTCAAAGTTTATTTTACTGAAATTTATCCGCTAACACACTATGGCGCCAAACAAAAAGAGGAAGTACGCATGCGCGCGCACGCGCAGTAGGGGAGCTGGGTGCAGTCACGACACCTGGCGAATGAGGAGTACACTACCGGTCCCGGTCAGAGCCCAGCTCAGGACGTTTTTGTCTAACGTTTGGCGGGACCGGCTGCGCGCCGGACAAATGCACTGGTCCACTAGGTAAGATATATTAACGCAATAAAAACATCCTATCCAATGGACAATAGCTGAATAACTACCGCTTGGTTGGTGGGTAAGTTACTAGGGACTCCAAAAATTTGAACTCAAAATCCCTGCCAAGCCTGGTCAGACTTTGAAGTCAAGGACCCTTAGGGTATGGTCGAATCTCATCATCCGGTTATCCAGGGTTGAACCGTCAGAATCGACCTTGTTGCTCCCCCCCCCTTTTTTCACAGACCTGCTCTGAGGTGGAGGAGGAGAGGGATGAGTTCGGTCCCATAGCAATGAAACCTCCCGAAGGAAGCACGTTCCATTTTTTTTTTTTTTTTTTTAGTTAACTGTATGTACACTATTTACATATTTACAAATCTCCTCTAGGTCCTGGATTATTTGTGGATCTGCTGAGCAGCCACTACAGGGCCTAAGTGATAGAGCTCTGAATCAGCCCATGCCACATCCTTCAGATAGAACTGTGTGAAGGTATTATGTGATCTCCAATGGCATGCTGACAAAATTTGTTCTAAGGAGACTCCCGACTGGAAGGCCTTAGAAGCGGCGAAAGCTCTAACATCATGAGCTTTGACTTGATGTAGGGTGTGAGCTTGATGATCAGAGCACTCATAATATAGGATCACGGTTTGTTTGATCCATGAGGAGATAGTGGGAGAGGATATGTCCTTGTCGAAACCTTTTTTGAAGGTTACAAAGACTAATTCCTTGTGCTGCCTGATATCTGAAGTCGTGTCCAAGTAATAGCGCAGGGCCCTGACTGGACAAAGGGATCTGTCAGACTTGAGGGATCTATCCAGAGTTGGAGCCAAGGCTGGTATGACCACTGGGGCTACACTTTCTGGACCCTCTTTGGCCAGCTGATTCTTAGAGAGAAAGCTGGGAGATGGAAACATTGACACCCTAGACCAATCGGATTGGTGTCTGATGTTCTTGTATTGCCACGCATGGATCTCACTCCTTCTTTTGCCTGAACCAAGTGCCAAAAGGAAGACAGTTTTGAAGGTCAGATGCTTCAGAGATGCCTCCCTAAGAGGTTCGAAAGGAGCCTTTGTCGGCTGGTGCAGCACCAGAGAAAGGTTCTAAGAGGGTATTCCCCTCCGCCCTTTGGGTCTATCTCTGTGGAAACTTTCCAAGAGACGAGTGAGATTATCATCTTTGCTGATATTGATTGTGGTGCTACCTAGTTTATCAGCAATGGCCGACCTGTAACCATCAATGGTGCTGGGCTGTAACTTCTTGTCCTCAAAGAGGTGCATTAAGAAGTCAGCCACTGACTTCACAGGTGGTGACCTGAAGTCCACCTGATTAGTGTCGCACCACTTTGTAAAAATGGTCCACTTTGCCTCATAGACTGATCTGGTTGATCTTCTTTGAGGAGCCTCAATTCTTGCCGCCACTGCCTCAGAGAAGCCCTGTTCCTTAATCTTTGTGGCTCTAGGAGCCAGGCATGGAGATTTAGATTTGTCAGATTTCTGTGAGGGACCTGATTGAAGGGCTGAGTCAGCAGGTTGGGCAGGTTGGGTAGGCTGAGAGGGACCTGGCTTGACATGCTCACCAAGTCCCAAAACCAGGGCATGTTGAGCCATCCCGGGGCAATGAGAATGAATCTCTTGCACGGGGAGTTCAGTAGCTTCTCCACCACTTTGCCCAGTATGGCGGTCGGTGGGAAGGCGTATGCATCCAGATCTTCCCATGGCAGGGTGAGTGCATCCACTGCTACCGCCAAGGGGTCCGGTATTGAAGACACAAACTGGGGTAACTTGTGATTGAACCTCGTGGCAAACAAGTCTATCTGAGGTCGGTGCCACTTGCTGCATAGCTTCTGAAAGGTTTCGGGAAGGAGGGACCATTCTGTTTGTATGGTCTGACCCAGCCTGGATAGTTTGTCCGCTATCACATTGAGGTGGCCTGGGATGTGTCGGGCCTTCAGAGTTACTTGCCTCTGGGAACACCAGGTCAAGATCCTCCAAAGTAGAGCACACAGGGGCCCCGACCGCATGCCTCCTTCCTTGTTTATGTAAGCCACCACTGTGGTGTTGTCCGACGCTATCAGAATCATCTGGCCGGCACAGTGGTTCTGGAACTCTTTTAATGCTAGAAAAACTGCTTTGAGTTCCAGGTAGTTTATGTGTAACTTGCTCTCCGGAACCGACCAAGACCCTCTTGCAGTGAGCTCGTTGAAGTGAGCGCCCCAACCTTCTTTTGATGCGTCTGTAAAGATTTGCAGAGCATGCTTTATGGGGTGTAATGGTTGACCTTGTAGCACATTGCTTTCCTGTAGCCACCATTGTAAATGTGGGTGGAGTGATTTTGGTAGAGGAATGATCTTCTCTAGCGATTCCGGCACCCTCCAATTGTTTTTGAGATGCCACTGTATGGGTCTCATATGCAATCGGCCTAGGTGAACCTGCTTTTCTGTGGCTGTTAATAGACCTATCAGGGACATAAATTGCCGGGCCGGACAGGTCGGAAGTATTAACAGCTCTTGTATTTTCTCTTGAAGACTTTGCCAACGGTCCGGTGTCGGTCTGACCCGACCGGACCTGAGGTCGAACCGGTAGCCTACGAAGTCGAAGACTTGTTTGGGTTCCAGTTCTGACTTTTCCAAGTTCACCAACCCGCCCAAATCCTGGCACATTTTGACCAGGATCTGGGTGTGTTTTAGACAAGTTTGGGGGGATGTAGCTCTTACCAACCAGTCGTCTAGGTACTGGTGGATTCTTATACCCTTGTGAGTGGCCATCAGTTTCACCTCCTTTGCTATCACAGTGAACTCCATAGGGGCTGTGGACAGACCAAAAGGCAGAGCTTTGAACTGGTATGTCCGACCCTGGACATGAAATCTGAGATATTTCCTGGAATGTTCCTGTATATGGTATATGGAAGTAGGCATCCCTGAAGTCTACTGAGGTTACCCACTCCCCTTGCTGGAGAGATGTCCTGATGGTTTCCGGTGTCTCCATTTTGAATTTTTCCGTCTTTAGGAAAAGGTTTAGTTTGCTCAGATCTAAAATTGGCCTCCAGCTGTTGTTGGGTTTGGGTACTAAGAATAGTCGGTTGAAAAACCCTAGAGATGTTTGATTTTGGACCGATTCTACGGCGTTTTTGGCCATAAACTGATGTAATGCCTCTAACAGGTAGCTGTTATAGAGAGGATTGACATAACAGCTTACGACTGATGGGGACCTTGTCAGGTATGGTCGGAACCGGAAGGGGAGGGTGTAGCCCTCTCTCAGAATTTGAACCACCTTCGGTCCGGCGCCTAGGCATAACCAAGTTTCCCAAAAACTCTGAAGTCTTGCACCTACAGGCAGATCTGAAACAACATTTTGGGCACATGTTACAGGTTGGGCACAGAACAACTGAGTGACACACGAAACACCTTTCACAAATTTTAATGTTTGACTTTTGTATTGACAATCTGCTCTCCCGGGACTTACTTCTTTCTTTTGGGAATGCCCGGGAGCAGAAGTGACATGATTGGCAACAGGCAAGTTTACACTTAAATTGTCTAAAGTCTGGTCTTGAGTGGTGTTTCGGGTCAGCAGTCTGGCCTGTAACTGATTTACAAAGTAACTGTCATTTGTAAGACTGCTGACCCTTGGCAGGTCGGGATGAAAAACTAGTACTCTTTCCCCGGCCTCTCTTAAACTGACGTCGACCTATATTCTTCCACGCTGGTCTATCTTGTTTTCCCTCCGACCGACCTTCAAACTTCTTTTCTACCCTCTCATAGGGGTGGAAACGATTCTTGCCTCTGGCATAGGCAGCAGAAGATTGGTTCTTGCTGTCATGATGGGAGATCTCCTCCTCTGCCCTTTTGATAACTGTATCCGGGAACAATGTTCCGAGTTGAAGTGGGGCTGACCTGAGAGCAGCAAGAGTGTCCGACTTAAACCCGTTCTTGATGTGGCTGAGATAGGAGTCACGTCGGGCTAGGGTTACATTGCCCATAGTAACGAACACGAAGTCTGTCAAGTGTTCCATGGCTTTAGCAGCTGCCTGGGTGATGCTATTGTTAAAGTTCATAAGAAACTGTAGCTCATCGGAGGCTTCTGAAACTTTCTTGGATGCTTTTCCCTTTGCCTCACCACGGATGGTTTTTAGCTGTGCCTGCATCTCCTGTTGCACCTTAAAGAGGCAGCGGTTGAAACTCGCGGACTGATTGCAGATTACAGAGGCTTCTCTTGCGCTCTTCTCCCACTTCCGGATCGTATCCTGTGAAATGCGACGTGAGGCCAGAGGGGTAGAGGTCATACCCGCCTTCCTAGATATCCTGCCAAAACTACCATTAAGTTTCGCTGAGCCAGTGTGCCAGCTGGTGACTGAAGATGTGTCCTTTTCCTGGCCGGGCTAGAGCCCATACCATTTGTTCTGTGACCGAGCCGGTTTAAGAAAACTGTCCATGGGTAAGTGTCCGGCCTCAGCAGTTCTGGAAGGGTATCCTTCTATCAATGTCATATTTAGTTTCTTCAGTTTCTTGCACAGCCACTCTTCTATTGGCATGTGCACGGAGACCTTGTTAGGAACTGGAGCCTTGGGCCCTGCGAATGGGTTGTCATCTGACGGGTTAGAACTTTCCATGTCAGGAACGTGAGACCAGCCCATAAATGAGCGGATGCCACTCATGGTCTCTCTGTACGTTTGTTCCTCAGACGTCGGTTGCTCCAGTTCCCCAAAGTCTTGGTCATCTGATAGTTCCCCTTCGTCTACAAAAAGGGTAAGAGGGGGCTGATCTGACAATTCACTGTCCAGTTGAGAGTCTACACTTGAAAAACTGTCTCTCCGACCAGTTTGCAGAAGAGGTGAATCCGGGCCAGTGACAGCAGAGGAACCTGGTCGGTCGGTGAGAGGTCGGTGAGTTGAAGGTCTGTCGGTGGATGTCTTGCTGATTGAAGGCTGTCCGGTGACAGGAAGATCAGAGTCTGAAGATTGTTTGTCGGTCATAGGCTTGCCGGTCGACTGGGGTTTAAAACCAACGTCTGGACCAGTGCGCCTTGATGAAGATGATCTAGCCTGGAGAGAATCCGGCTTAAGCTTACCGGCCGACTGATGCTGTGAAGCATATACGTCTGGGCCAGTGCGCTCTGAAGACACCAGTTTCTGAGATTCCTGGGTAACTTGAAGCTTACCAGCCGACCGCTGCAAGGCAGCATTAGTGTCTGGGCCAGTGCGCTTAACTGGTGAGATAGTTCCTTGTTGATCAGAAGGTTGAAAGAAGGGTTCTGTATCCTTAGCTATACCGGGCGGAGGAGAGTGTGAAGGGGTCACACGAACTTCTGAAGAAAATGAAGGCTGTAGGGACTTTGAAAGCAAAAGAGCTTCGAGTCTATTAAAACGCTCCGCCCATTTCTCATCCAACTGAGATATCCTGGAGTCAGTAGAAGAAGCAGAAAATTCCACAGATTTCTTGCCTTTGGTAGGAGCTTTATCCTTCTTTGGTTTCTTTTCCGGGGGGGGGGGGGCAGAACCTGTTTGTGCAACGTTAGAATCTCCAACAACCCCAATCACTGACATAGAGTCAGGATCCACTAAAGCAACGTCATCTGAAGGGTTACTGTCCAAACGCTTAGCCTCCCGCTTCTCCTTCTTCAGCTTGTAGGAAGGAGTCGCAAGCTGGGTAAGTTGTTCTGGGGTTAGGGAGTTACAAATAGCACAATCCGTAGATTCTTTGTTAGCCACACAGGGTTCCTCTCCCTTTCCTTTGTCGCGACAACGTGCACAATAGGCGTGGCCATCAAAGATGGCCATAGCGTGTCCACAACTGCCCCTCTTTTGACCCGGGGATGACATAATGGTCTATACACTCTTAGAAACAAAATAATATCCACCAACAAAGAAAAGTTGCAGATAACAATGAAATTTCACAAAAAAACTGAAAAAAAAACTGGCTGCTGGAAAAATCCGTCCATACAAGTGCGCGCCAAACGAAAAAGATGCTATGACGTCACGCTGTCTAGACAGAAGGAAGTACGACACGCCATCTGGCGAGTATACAAGTGCTACGGACCGGCTTGCTGGTGGAAACACAGGACGTCTTTTTCTGACGTTTGGCGGGCCGTTCTGCGCTGACCGGATAAGCTATTGTCCATTGGATAGGATGTATTAACGCAATAAAAACATGATTTACTGGAAGAAGTGTATTTTGTACAAATAAAACACTCTAGGAATGCTGAAAAATTCATCACATTTTTACACCTGTTTATTAATTGGGCAAAAACTGAATACATACATTGTGAAATGATGTAAATAAAAAGTTACTTATAAAAGCAAAAAAAAAGACATTAAATTGAATCATCTACAAAATACCTTCACCTAAGTTTGCGATTTTACAAAAACATGACAACCAAATACAAAGTATTATAGTTTACAAAGTGGAATATCCTCATATATTACGTACATCACAAATAATATTAGTAAAATTATCACCAAACAAACATGTGCATCTTCTGTTTAACATCCAAGAAATGCTTTACAAATTGGGACTGTTTTACTATCATTATAAAGGAGACAAAAAAAAAGAGACAAATTCCAAGCGGAGAGGACATCACACAGTACTATGTCAGTGGCACGTTTTCTGAGAGTCCAAAACTTTCAAAGGGGTTGTCACCCTGAAAAATACAAAACATACAGAAAATGGAGTGATGTCAGGAATACTGAAAAGAAACAGTGACTTGTTACAAAACAAATCATTTGGAATTGTTGAGCTAGAGATGCTTGCTGGTTTTCAACAAAAATCTAATTTTCACATCAAGTGGGTCTTGGTCTAATATAGAATGGATTTAATTTTAGAAATGATCTCCAACCAATTCTGGATCCAGGATTTATTAAAAAAGGATTTTTGTCATAAAGAACAGTGGAAGTGTTGGTCATTAGCGGAGGTATGCACTCTTCAAGTACTCCTTTCTATACTGTTATGAATGTTTGGAAATGTTCAAAATATTCATAACAAGTACCAAAAGTGGCAGGTCTGAAGGAAATTTTTAAATTTACAATTTTCCTCCTTCTTGTGATAGTTAAACTATGTTCTTGCTTTGAATTACTAGGAGGGGGTCATATTGGCACAGTGGTAATACACTCGCCTCCCACCTTTGAAGTACACAGTTCAAACCCCGAATCATATGTGGGAAAGATGGTAGTTTCTTACAGATGGTCGGCAGTTTACAGTACAGAACCTTGACCAACTGTATGTACTGGTTTCCTCTGCCCTTAAAACTACCCATCCTGATATGACCTATACTATTGGTATACTAGTAAGACTACCTACTTTTTGTGTTACATTCTGCTGAAATGAAGTAAATTTTGCCATGTCTGAAGAGTTTATGTTGTGTTGAGAATATTTTTACTTATAATAGTGTTATTGGTGGCGATATTTGTTCAGTTAAACATATATGTCCTCCGTATAATATTACCTTAGTATACTGTATTTTAAGAATATTGACCACTCAAGGTGTTGAGAAAAATACAATACCACTGCCAGGTTTTCAAAATTAGAACTTGTAGGAAAAGTCTCACAGGTAAGTTAACTTCAAAACTAGAATTGAAAAATAGAGAAACCCTGTTTACTCCCATTTTCACATTGATTCCATCTGCTATACTGAAACGTGACAACCCATGTGTATATGTGATCCAACATTCACATGCCACTCGCCCCTATAATAATCATATCTACAAGGTTAGAAAATCATGATAAGCACTGCTGTGATCTTATCTTCGGGATAGTTAACACAATTTAGGTTGTGACATATTTCATAAATTGCTGAGAATACACTCAGGGTCATAAACTCATCCTCAGATGCTATATTAAAGTAGAAAAGAATGTCAAATGTTTACAAATTTCCTTGGAATATACATCAAAACAAGTGACTATACAAACTGCCAAGAAAAAAAAATGATATTAAAAGCATGACAATTAAGGATGTATTATCATAAAATGAATGCAACAAAAACTGTTAAATCATGCAATAATAAGGAGTTGCCAAGCCTCAATTAAAAAATGGAGAAATAACCGCCAATGCATAGCCGTGTCCCAAATGCTTTGTATTACATACTATATTACTGACAATCATTATAAAGCAAGTCTATTGGTTCAACAGTAAACACCATGCCAACAAATATCTCTGATGAGACAAACAAAAAATTACTGAAAATCGCCATAGCTAGAATTAATGTGATATATATAAAGCCACACAGACATATGATAATTATATGATTATAATTTATTACAAAAATAGCATCAGAGATGCCCGTACCCCACAGCCTTGGGAAATATTTTCAACACCATGAGATATAGAAGTACTGTACCAGTACAAAGTTCAGGATACTTTCAGAGCACTGTCAGTTATATAAAGGTCCAAACAATGTTTAAATGGAGAAATAATGTTTAAAAGAAAGATAATGCGTATAAAGATGAAGTATTAAAACAAGATAATTCAATGACAAGATGACAGCATTAATCAGTAAACTAAAATTCAACACTCTTTATATACATCTGCATTTCCGAATTATGGTTTAGATGGTTTGAATATTACCACGCATACAGAAGTGGTAATACATTTAATGAATGCTTATGTGTGGTGTTGGAGTAAAATCTGCGGCTCACTTGATGAAATTCTATCTCTTACAATGGGAAGTTATGAAAGTAAAATTCTTAATAAATTCTAATATGACTTTTGCTTAATCTGCATCAAAAGACAGACCCAAAGGTGCAACAAGATTTTAAAGGTCAAGGTCACTACGGCAAGGTAAAAGGTCAAATTAAGGTCACACCATGATAATACACACCTATAGCCAATAACCAATGTCCCTACCAAGCATCAACTTCCTACACCTTACGGTTTCCGAGATACAGCCCTGACAATTTTATAGGTCAAGGTCACTATGGCAAGGTCAAAGGTCAAATCAAGGTCACACCATGATGCTGCACACCTACACCCCCTAGCCAATGTCTCTACCAAATATCAACTTCCTGCACCTAACAGTTTCCGAGATAAAGCCCGGACAATATTTTATAGGTCAAGGTCACTACAGCAAGGTTAAAGGTCAAATCAAGGTCAGACCATGACGTTGCACACCTACACCCCCTAATCAATATCCCTACCAAGTATCAACTTCCTACACCTTACGGTTTCTGAGATATAGCCTGGACAACATTTTATAGGTCAAGGTCACTACGGCAAGGTCAAAGGTCAAATCAAGGTCACACCATGACGTTGCACACCTACACCCCCTAACCAATGTCCCTACCAAATATCAACTTCCCAAGCCTTACAGTTTCCGAGATATAGCCCGGACAACATTTTATAGGTCAAGGTCACTACGGCCAGGTCACAGGTCAAATCAAGGTCAGACCATGATGTTGCACACCTATACCCCCTAACCAATATCCCTACCAAGTATCAACTTCCTACACCTTACGGTTTCCGAGATATAGCCCGGGCAAGATTTTATAGGTCAAGGTCACTACGGCAAGGTCAAAGGTCAAATCATGGTCAGACTATGACGTTGCACAACTACACCCCCTAACCAATGTCCCTACCAAGTATCAACTTCCTACACCTTACAGTTTCCAAGATATAGCCTGGACAAGATTTTCAAACTCAAGGTCACTACGGCAAGGTCAAAGGTCAAATCAAGGTCAGACCATGACGTTGCACAGCTACACCCCCTAACCAATGTCCCTACCAAGTATCAACTTCCTACACCTTACGGTTTCTGAGATACAGCCCGGACAAACTATTTCCCGCCGCCTGCCCACCCGCCCGCCCGCCCATCCGGACACCATGGGTGAAAACAATACCCCAACAGCCATTAAGGGCTGTGGGGTAAAAAAGGCTGGGATATAATCTGAATCTCCTTGACATGGATAAACACACTCAATGTGTTTGGGGTAAAGAAGATGTTTGGAAAAAATGAACATTGTAAAAGGAATTTACTTGATTTTTTCTTGAATAAATAATATAATAATCTTCAGGAAATCACAAAGTATCATGTCCAATGCACAAATCTGCAGCACTTGAATCCTTTGTACATTTTTTGTAGACAAAGTATGTGGGTGTTAGTGCTGCAATATATTTTACATGAATTATTTAATAATTGAAAAAGTTGGACAATATCAACCATTTTATGAGTTACCATTGATGACTAAAATTTTAAACTGGTTAGGACTGATAATTAAAATATTATATCCAATAATACTGTAGTTTATTTTTTTCCAGTTAGAAGACAATAATGTTTATAAATATTAACAGAAAATCATTGCATTTTTTATTTAAAAACATGGTGGCTGTCTGTGATGTAAGAAATGCAGTCATTTGATTGGTTATTGCTATTGTAGTAAAGAAGATATATGCCAATTTGCAGCAGTTTGAATAAAAGCTTAAAGGTCCATATATATCTTCTGACAGCTGATCTCTCATATAACCCACAAAAATAAGTTAAATAGATCAATCTAATTGTACATTTAAGACAAGTTTGCTCTATAACCAATAAAACTTCATTGGATCACTCATATCAAAGAGAAGTTTGCTGTATAACCAATAAAATTTCATTGGATGACTCAGAATCAATATTCTTATGTATAGATATTGATGACTAAGTATAAACTACTGTCAACAAACTAAAAAATTATTCAGAAAATACTGCTTGCTGAGGTATTGGTAACAATATTTAAAATAACATTTTTAATATTCATGTCAAAACTGAGAAAATTAAACTGATAAATACTGAAATATATCTAAGTTGTAGTTACAACAATATGTTTGTTGTATCTACCTTATTATCAGCTCTGGTACATGCTGAAACAGATGTACACAAATCCCTACAAAATAATGGATCACCCTCCACCATACTGTAAAGAAATCTACCATAATGTCTCACCAAATACATCTATACAAAGGTCAAACTTAGGGGTCAACAGCCAGGGTCGTACTGGGACAGGTCCTCAGCATTGCCACTTGTGGGAGTTGTACCCACACAGAGGTGACAGCCTGTGATTAGATGCCAAACCTGCTGACCCACTAGGCCACAGAGGACTTCAGTACATCCATACAACTTGGAAAATCAGTCAATTATCCACCAGTAATCATCACAAAATCAGTTCATCGACTGAATGAACTGTTGGTAATTTTGACAAATGAAATTAAAAAAAAAAAAAAAATTTAACCCACTCCTGTTATTCTTGACATCATTCAAAAAATGAAACAACATTAAAAAGAACTTGTCTGGATTCTTACTATTTTCACCAAAGTTTTATTTTGACCCCAAAAGTGCACTCCCTTCTGCCTTGAGGACATAAAAATCCTCTGCCTAAAATACAGAGAAAACCCAACAGTTAAACTTCCGAGAACCTCAACACATTTTAAATTTAAATGTGACAATAGCATGCCTATTACTTACACTGGAGGCAAGTTTATTTCAGATATTTCAATACTTTGTGTAACATGGACTGTTTGCATAGTGTACTCCCATGTTTTTCCAATGGATGGGATTCTAGGTGCTCCACTTGGTTTTTGGGTAAATTACCAAAACTGTAATTGTTCATCACATCATGACTACAGGGATAACATTTGTGAGGCAACCAGGGATAAATCACTTGTATTTTGAGGTTAATGTCAAATGCATAATAGGGACAAAATTGAGACATTCCAAAAAAGACCGCATTTCCTATAACTGAAGAAATATCCGTACATAAACCAGAAATTAACTAAATATTGACCAACAACTCATAGTCAATAATACAGGAGTTTATCATGACAAACATTGGGATATGCTAAGAACTTACATGTCCCAAAACAAAAACAAAACCTTCAAACAAGAAATGTTATTAAAACTAATGATGGCCTCAAATTGTTTTTGGGAGAAGAAAAGTTATAGTATAAGGTCAGCACATGATAAATGTGAGGAGTACATAGTTCTTCTTGATATATCAATGATTATGTCCTAAGCCACTAAAAATAGGGGTCAGTAATGATAACACAATAGCTTATAGATATAGGAATCAATTTTAAAACAGAAATAAAACACAAAGACAGTTATACAACAAGGCCACAAAAGGACACAAAAACATGTCGAATATTGAAAGGAAAATAAACTTTGTGAAATAAACACACAAAACAAGTGTCTAAAAGTCCATTAGAGAAGGGGGGGGGGGGGGGGGGGGGCTGTACTCAATAACAATACTCCTCCAAACTGATAAAACATTCTGCAATCAACTGAAACCAGCTTATTTTTACCAGAATGTGGAAAGTTTAACCCATCAATGCACTCTTTTCTGCAGCAGCTTCATAAACTGTCACCTATGGAATGTATCAATACTTTACAAAGTTAGTGTCTGGCTTTACTGGACACCGTGCTACAAATGTTATAGAACTCCGAAATGGAATATTGGTCAAACTACAAAAAATAAAAGATATTACATAAAGAATGTGTTCAAGGAAATAAAAGAACACTGTGTGCATATAAGAGGATGATTCAAGAAAAACAAAAAGATTGGTCAATGAATGAAAAGTGTCTGAGTTCATGGCAACAATGTTGAGTTCCATGAGTAGTAGGTTTGGAAAATACTTATTTTCCTGGCTTTTGCTCCTCTTGCCTGTAACTACCCAGTTTTTTTTTCCAAGTATAAGCTCCCTATAAGGCCCTGGTTTTAGAGATCACCTTTTCCCCCTTTTCTTAGTCTCCACACTTTCATAAATTGTGGACTACACCAGTGCACTACTTGTGCTTGTGATTGCTTTGCAGACTTAACTCTTTTACCGCGACGTTCACGCAATAAACATATTTGGAAATGCTGTGGTCGACGTCATATTATAAAGCATGACAGGCGACGGCAATCGCCGTGACGCACTGAATAACAAAAGACTACAGATGAAGTCTTTAAGTTGTACTAATGATGTAATTTATAATGTAAACAGAAAGCCAGGTATTATTTATCATCCAGAAATGGCAAAAAGATGTTATACACTAAAAGAAGCCACAAACTTGATATCTCTCTTGCTCACTATTCATGACTAGCACAACAGCCAGCCAATTAAAAAATGAATTTCTCAGTTACTAAGACTACATATATGTATGTCTATTTACAATATTTTATTGGATGAACATCAAGCCAATTAAAACGAAGTTCACTGTTGCCTAGGAGATATGCATAGATTGGTTGACCCTTGTACTTAGCAAAACACTCTGTGGTGAAATGTGGCATTTTGATTGACACCTGTGTGATGAAAAATAATTCCGCACTGACACGTTCACTATTTATGTTACATATAGCGTTTTATCTATGTGTCGACATTACTCGCCAACAGCGCTGAAAGAGTTAATTGATTGCAAGGTGAATCTCAGATTTAATTGGAATAGATATGAGACAGTTCTTCCGTTTAACATTTTTATTTATGATAAATTTAGATTTTACCACTTTGGGAATGGCTGAAGCTAAGGGTAGGACACAACCAACCCTAACCAGCATCATCTAAGATTGGTCAACGATTTAACATGCTGATAATTTTATGAACATACAAGATTTTTAGATAACACAGTGCCATATATGTGACGTAAAAGTAGGAGTAATAGTGAAATTGTAGTTCTTTTCTGTATTCTTGATTAAAGCGAGAATATCCAACAGTATAGGAAATTTCCAATGAGGTGCCTTAAAATTAAGAAAAATGAAGTAAACTTTATAAAGCAAAAATGAAACAGTTTTGAGAAATGCTTCAGTATTATCATAAAAACCATAAATTTAATACTAATGTGCATTAAATCCAAAGAGGAACGCTTAGTGATAAGTTTCAAATACTGCAACAAATTTTTACATTTTTCACTCCAGTCAAGACGTAAAGTAGTTTTACACAAGTACATCTCACAGTGTTAATACCCCACCACAATTTTCAAACCCAGACCCTTTAAAACCAAAGTACCTTTTGTTCCCACATACATGATACAAAATCATAACATCCACAACAGTATATATCTTTCAATGAAAAGTGATTATCAAGTTAATTGTTCTTTGTGATTTTGCTTACATCAAAAAACTCTTCCTCTTCACTTTGTGAAAATGTCTGAAGAGAATATGGAGAAACAATGGAGAAATTATTTTTCTCAAGAAGCTCATGAATTTGAGTTGGTTTAAACTTGTTAATTTTGCTAATAATGAGGAATATTAAATTAACATACTAACAAAGAAGCTAATAATTTATTACATATAATATATATATACAATCAGAAAGTATTAACAATGTAGAAAGCAATAAAAATACAGCAATTGAAGGAAGATGACACATGAACTTTTGTTGGAGTATAGAATTAAGAAAATGCCACTTTCTACTGCTTACACATTTGCAGTTTTCTCAATATTCACAAAAGTTGTGGTGTAAGATTGCTGGTGAGAGATTTTTTTAAAAGTTAATAATAAACTTCAAATTTACAATAAAGGAAAAGTTTGTGATATTTACCAAAATTTAAATGGTTTTTTCATTGTTTTCATGAAGTATCAGCCATCAGAAAGGCAACAATAATGATGTTTCCGATAACAGTTACAAATTCTGTAATTTTAACTAAATGAAATCAACAGTTAAATCTTTTCATATCACTACCACAGCATTGTTATAATCATCCAGTGCTATTCATTTTTTGTCTACACGATATCCACGTTCAGCTTGAATTCTTCGCCATAATGCCCACATTCTAATTCTAATTGAACTTTTATAGCGTTTAAACTGCGTGAACAGCAGATTCTAAGGTGCAACATATCCATAAGCCAGAGTCCAATTCATATAAAAGAGGTCAGAAACCACAGACACCAGGAACAGAAAGTACCCAGGTGGATAAACACTGGACAACATGAATAGATTTTAATTTTGATCCATAGTATGTCAGAGAGAGAGAGCAGATTAGAAGTCATCAGGCAAATTGTTCCATATGGTAGGTGCATCATAAACAAAAGTACAGCTGAAATTTTTCTTTGATCAGTGTATGGAAGGAGAAAAAGTAAGACCCTGAGGAATTAATCTGTCAGGCCTACTTTGCCTGGTATTACAGGAAGTAGTGGATACATTATTTATCAATACTGGCAGTATTTATTCTTCTGGAACATGCTTGCTGATATCGATATGCAAAGATATATGTCTATTTTGCCATTTTATGTATAACTATAAAGCTACACTGCAAATATTTGAAATATAGCTTAAATCTGAAGAAATTGTACACTTGTATCTCGTATTTTTGTAGTTTTCAATGGTTTTTGATCAAAACTGCCATGTGTTATTTTGATAAATTTCACTTCCTGTCAGCAGTTTGGGATATACTAGAACAAAACTTTTTTGGTATCACAAATTTGGACACTTTAGTAGCCAATATAAATGATATTGAAATATTTTTACATTCAATATCGATGTCCACACAGCCAAATGATGTAGAGTAAGAAATCTAAAATTCGCCAGGAATCTAAAATTCGCCACCTCTAAAACCTTAGTTAATTTTATGAAGAAAATGATGTTTTTGTCTAAAAATTGGTATTTTTCAGTTCAAAAAGCCTTAATTTACTATACAGTCAACACATCTTACCACAATTCATTTATTTTATTAGTATTTTCACCTGTGGCGAATTTCAGATATGTGGCGAATTTTAGATTTCTTACACTAACCACTGACAGTAGAGCTACATAAAGATAAGTATGAACCAAGATATTTAAGATAACCCGAGTTATTTCTTTACCACTGTAGCTGCTTTGAATAGAGAGTGATATTCACTACAAAGCAAGTGTAAATTTGTCAAGATAGGTGTCATTTATACATTCCTATTTCTGATAGTAACCACCCTGCCAAGACATTGTTGTGTCTCCTCCATCTTACCCATGGTTTTAGTAATTAATATTTCACAATTTTCACCCACTTTTTATTAAGTACATTATCAGCCATTTTTACAATGTTTTCACAATTTTACCGACTTTTTAAAAAATTTCAAAAAGTGGGGTTGATCCTCAAACACTGCACAAAAAGTGGATGAGGATAATAAATTGTGGGGGAAGACTTTAAGATTAAAGTTTAAATTTACCAAATATACTTGTTCAAATTTGTTCATAATCTTTTCAATCGAAAATTCTATGTCATAGGCATACTACAAATTTGACTGTCCGTGTATTTTTTTCTTTGCCCTGTGTTTGAAATAATGATAAGTTGTACCCACCAATCTATTTATTTAGATTTACTTATTTAGTGTTTTATGTCATGCCTAATACCTTTTTATCGATTTTATCATTACAAGTAGTTAGAAAGGTGGACGAAACCAGTACATAATCATGACAGGTAGTTAGAAAGGTGGGCAAAACCAGTACATACACTTGGTCAAGGTTCTGTACAGTAAGGCTGCATGGAACTATATGTTTTCACATTCGAGGTCAGGCCAAAATTTCTACAGAAATCTTACAGTTGGGAGGTAGACGTGTTACTACTATGCCATAATGGTCCCCTTTAGATATTTTGATGTTACACACATAAGTTATGTGTATAGTATATTACTGATTTACTGAAAAAATATACTGGATCGGGAAATCAAATTGTCAAATAGCATTATTCAATACACATTTTCACAATGGAAAATTGTCGCCACATTAGACTCTCATTCCATGCAGTGTTTCTATTTCTATGAAAAAAGGTTTAAACCCTTGTCCTCTTATTTCTAACATCTCCTGCATACTGGAACCAAAAATACAATTTGCCAAATACTCTGTTGATTTATTTTGCTCTTTCTACCCAAATCTCATCCATCCTTTTCCCGATGCGTTCACCTGTATCTCATACCTTTTTTCCCATGTTTTTGATCTTACTGAAGAGGTTCTGCCCTTTGCCCTCTTTGAATGCAACTGCGTCATACTGATCCTCATCGTCATCACTTAAGGCACATGTTTCTGCCGCAGGAAGCTCGCCCTCCTTAGTGCTGGAGCCAGTGACCAGCTTCATGTACTTGTACTCAAGCCTAAACACATATATAATCATAAAGTATAGTGTGTAAAGAAAAAATTCAAAAAAAAAATTCAAGATAAAATGGTAAGTTGTGAATGACTTCTGACAAACCAGACATTTACTTTTGCATAGAAAAGTATTCTAATTAACAGGGTTCAAATGTTCATAGTCATACTGAACACTGGAAACAACACAAGTGCCCCTTTTTATGTACTTCAGTAAATTTCATTCAATCAGGGATTTTATATATTTGTGTACGTACAAAGAAAAAGTGAACTAAAACAGTCAAACAATTAGCTTCAGAAATTCAGAAAATGCTATCATACAAGGGTGGACAGTCTTATGGACAGGACAGTACAGGACAGTACAACGGACAGACAGTAAAACTAATTGTCTGTTCCATTGTCCGTAAGGTTGTCCACCCCTGTATTCAGACCCAAGTCAGGTGAATCAGCTGTCAGATCACTATAGCTGTTGTCGTTTTAGAAGTCAATGAAGCAACCTTCAGGGCTGATAGGTATGTCAACATTGCAAGACCATGAGACAACATGGCAGCGACTTTGTCAGTGACAAAAAATCCATAATCTCAAACACTATCTGGCATTCACATACATTACTGGACAGAGGAAAGATATAAATGATGTCTGATATGATAAATAACTCAACAGGAAAGAAGAAATTGTGAGTATTTTATCAATCTCAGGTGATTTCTTTTCTTAAGATTTGCGCCATTTTCAGCTTCATGGTTTCAATTTTATAAACAACCATCTTTCAACTTTCTGCTGAATATTTACTAAATATTATAAAACTGTTCCAAAAATAGCATTAAAAAGAAAGATATTTTACATTTTACGACAAAAAGATGAAAATAGTAAAAATATTGTTTAATTTATTCATATCTTCATAACCATAATTGGACATTATCAGTTGATGTTATTATATAAATGTCAGTAACTGTTGCATCACTGTGTGAAGTCCGTTACCTTGGAGAAGGAAAGCCTTAAAACCTAATAAATGACCATGTACCACAACAACAAACTATGCCCAAGGTCAAGTTAGACTTCATTTTACTGGTTAAATCACAGAAATCCTGCTAAGACGGATCAAGTTAACAAAAAAACTCAACAGTTTCTTTGATGGAGATAACAGGCAAGGAATACCGGAGGTTTCATTCCAACTAATCTACGAGAACAACTCATTAATATTCATGTATGCATTTAAATGTAAGGTCACAGAATTCCCTGGGGGTTCCTAACAATATGCTGCTTGAAGATCAAGTATTTTGCATGGAAATATCCATTTAGTTCATTATTAAATGCTTCAAATTTGTGCACTTGTACCAATAAACATTGATTTGAAAATTTTAATCACTTAAATGTAGCTTTTATAAGCTACAAGCTTACCATGTTGAACTGAATGCTTTCTGTCCTGAGAGTGTACCATAGCAGTGTAATCCCGCCCATCGCCCTTCTTCTCTCGTTGTAAATTTAGACCATACCCCCTCAGCTGTAATAGAGCGGGGAGGCAGGGTGGGACTCTTCAGTTCCACATGGTAAGCTTGTAGCTTATAAAAGTTACATTTAAGTAATTAAAATTTTCAATTTTATTGTGCTACAATAGCTTACCATGTGGAACTGAATGCTGAATCCAACCGTCGGGTGGAGGGATTACAGCTGAGACTGGAAGAATAGTCAATTTTCCTTGGATTTGAATTAATAAATAAATAGAATGAATATTTGAAAAACCAGTCTGAGTCCCTCTTACAGAGCCCCAATTCTGAAAATCGGACCTGTAAGAAGCCAAAAACCAGAAGATTAATGAATGACAGTACCAATACTGTCTGGATGTTTTGAAAGAAGGATTAAGTGCAGCTGTGCTCACTTATGCGGGTATAGCCCCAAGGGCTTCACTGCAATGAATAAAAGCCCTGGGCTTGAAATCTCATTAACTTGCCACCCTAAATATGAGATTATGGCACACTGAGTAAAACTTAATACATTATACAGTTAAATACAGCAATGATAGATAAAAGACCTTACCATAACATCCTGAGGAGGTAACCAAATACCTAGACCCTGGAATTAGACTCCTGAAGACTTGGCTGCAGCAGATGTGCCCCCCTTCCCCTCCCCCTTCTTTTCTTTCCTAGGATGAGTAGTCTGAAGGAAAGGGTCTAGGACTTGTTATGCTGCAACTACTGGTCCAAAATACATATTGTTGTCGTCGTCTGACCAAGTAAGTTCTTTTAGGTAAAAATTTGTAAATGTGTTGTGAGCTTTCCCGTGACACGTTTGCATGATTTGGTCCACCGATACCCCACCGTAAAAGGCCTTAGAGGCCGCAAAGGCGCTAATGGCATGCGCTTTACTTGGACCAGGTCCAAGGCTTGTTGATCTGCTTGTTTGTAACAAAGTAGGATAGTTTGTTTCAGCCAAGAATAGAGTGTAGCGGGTCTGATGTCTGAGGTATGTCCTTAAAGGAGATAAAGAGAAGGGATCGAGACCCTCTTAGGTCTTTGGTTCGATCCAAATAGTACCTCAGGGCACGTACCGGACACAAGGTCCTGTCTTCTTTGAATTGTCTACCTACAATGGGAGTTAGAGCAGGAATAGTCGCCCGAGACACACTTTAAGAACCTTCTCTTGCTAGATGGTTTTTGGCTATAAAATCTGAAGAAGGGAATAAAGCAGCCTTTTCTCATTGGTCTACATTAGATACTTTTCGTTTGCAACCCAGGCGTGAATTTCGCTGCGGCGCTTGCCAGAGCCAAATATAGCAAGAAAGCAGTTTTAGGGTAAGTTGTTTGAGGTCTGTGTCTTTTATAGGCTCAAAGGGTGCTTTTGTGAGCTCATTAAGTACAACAGAAAGGTTCCATTTAGGAAGATTCCTGGAACTTTTGGGATGATCCCTGTGAAAATTGGAGAGTAACCTGTTAAGGTCGGAGCTTTGGGAAATATGGAGCCCACTGGGCCCAAGGTGTCAACAATGGCCGTCCTTTAACCATCAATGGTCGCAGGGTGCCTATTTAGGTCTTGGTACAGGTACATGGAGTGGAGGGAGTGGAGAAATCCACTGAATTTTCTCTGCACCATTTCTCAAATAGGGCCCACTTTGACTTGTAGATGGTCCTTGTTGATGACCTCTGAGCGGCAGCAGTTCTCTCTGCCACCTCCACAGAGAAGCCTTGTTCTTGGAGCTGTCCACTCCTAGACACCAGGTGGGGAGGTTGAGATGTTGTCGATTGCTGTGAAACACATAGTTGTGGGACTGTTTGGGAAGAGTTCTTGACACTGGTAGTTAAAGTGGGATCTCTGTTGAGAGCTGCACTAGGTCCCAAAACCAGGGCATCCCTGGCCAGCCTGGGGCTATTACAATGATCAGACAACTGAATTGCCTGATTTTTTGGATCACCCTGTGAAGGGGAGCCATGGGAGGGTAAGCATAAGCAGTGAGACCCGACCAGTTTATGTTCAGAGCATCTATATCCCAAGCATTTTGGTCTGGGACTGGAGATATGTACAGTGGAACTTTGTGGTTCAGACAAGTGGCAATAGATCTACATGAGGAGTGAACCACTTGTGACAGATATGTCTGAACACCTTCGGACGCAGTGACCATTCTGTTGACTGGACTTGGTTCGACCTGGACAGAAGGTCGGCCATTACATTCAGACACCCCGGAATGTGTCTGGCTTTTAAGCTTATCTGGTAATCATGGCACCAGGTCATGATTTTCCACAGGAGAGCGCACATCTCCGCCGAGTAGGTTCCTCCTTGTTTGTTTATGGCTACTGCTGTTGTGTTGTCCGTAGCAACCAAAACTGTTTGGTTTTGATACTGGTCCATGAACCTTTAAAGGGCCAGATAAACCGCCTTCAACTCTAGAACATTTATGTTTAGCCTTTTTTCCCTGTCTGACCACAGGCCCTTGGTAGAGGCTTGCTCTAAGTGAGCGCCCCAGCCTGCGTTTGAGGTGTAAAGAGTTGGATACTGTGGTCTTTGGGATGAATGTCGGCGCCTTGCATCACATTTGCAGGATTGTGCCACCAGTCTAGGTGTGCTGAAATGGTTTCTCTCCAAGGAAGGAGGCTGTCCAACGACTGAGGATATCTCCAGTGCTCCTTGAGGTGAAACTGAAAGGGGGCTCATGTGAAGGTGTCCCTCTGGGACCATTTTCTCCATTGAGGCAAGCAACCCAATTAGCAACATCAAACATCTTACAGTCAAAACATGTTTTGACTTGAGTTGTAGGATCAAATCCTGAAGTTTGAGCCATCTCTCTTGAGTGGGTTTTACAAGGGCTGGATCTAGATGGTATTCATAGCCCACGAACGAAAACACTTGAGTAGGTTTTAGTTCGGACTTCTCCTGATTTATTATTCACCCTAAGGACTGAGTCAGGTCTACCACTGTCTGAATGTTCACTTGTGCTTCTTCCTGAGACTGAGCCCTGATAAGCCAGTCATCCAGGTACTGGTGAAATATGATTCCCCTTGTCAGGGCCATCAGCTTCACTTCTTTTACAATCAATGTAAAGACCTGTGGGGCCGTGGCTAGCCCGAAGGGAAGGGAGGTGTACTGGAAAACTTGTGGCAAAACCTTAGGTACTTCCTTGAGTTTGGGTGGATGGGGATGTGAAGGAAGGCATCTGATAAGTCTATCGACGACACCCATTCCCCTGGAATCAGAGAGGTCCTGATGGACTCTGGTGTCTCCATTTTGAACCTTTCTACAGGTAGGAAGGTGTTGAGCCTGCTTAGGTCTATTACTGGTCTCCACCTTTGGTGAGGCTTGGGCACTAGAAACAGGCGACTGTAAAACCGGAGAGATTTTACATTTTCCACCCTTTCTGTTGCGTTCTTTGACAGAAGAGACTGGATACAAGCGGCCAGAGCTTGGTCTTTTTGAAGGGCCTTTTGTCCTGAGTGAATCAGGGGAACTCTGGCTAGATTTGGTTTTGAAATGAATGGTAGAACGTAACCATTAGTGGTAATGTTTAACACGTTGTTTGAACACTTGTTTGTTAGCCAGTCTCTTCTGAAAGGAGGTGACCTCCTACTGGTGGTCTGAGGGAGGCCTTTAAGGAGTCATTGGGGGGAGGGGTATTCATGCCCTCGTCTCCTTGAATGTTGTCAAAAACGACCTGTGAAGCCTCTGTTGTTCGATTTCCCCAACCTGAGAAAAACAATTGGTTATTGCTTTGGGAGGAGTTGCCCACATAGGCGCGTTTCCTGTAGGAGACTCTTTTCTTATTGTGGTGAGGACCACAGAAGGGCTTATTTTGATAGGGTCCAAAAAACCTGTGAGTCTTTAGGGGTGCCTGATTTAAGAAGGAAGTCTTCTCCATCCTTAGCTAATTGTGACTTGAACAAAGGAGTAGGCCAAAAAAGGCGAATTCCTGAGTTATTGATGTCTAGAATCCCCTAGATGTGGTTGAAGGAGGGTCATCTCAGCCTCGCGTCTCAGCAGGCCAGTGTTGCCCATGGTATACAGCCCCCTCTGGAAAATATGGGCCAAGGATTTGCCTAGGCAGGCTAAAGCTCTCTGTTAAATCAGGATTTTCTCATTCAACATCTCAAAATAGTCACAGGCATTTTCATAGCCACGTCTGGCAGCTTTTTCAGGATTGACACCCTCCTGACACCTTCCGTCACACCATGACGTTGCACACATACAACCCTTGACCAATGTCCCTACCAAATATCAACTTCCTACACCTTATGGTTTACAAAATATAGCCCAGACAAGGCATTATAGGTCAAGGTCACTACGGCAAGGTCAAAGGTCAAATCAAGGTCACATCATGACGTTTTACATCTACACACCCTAGCCAATGTCCCTACTCAGTATCAACTTCCGACACCTTACGGTTTCCGAGATATACCCCGGACAAGATTTTATAGGTCAAGGTCACTACAGCAAGGTCAAATCAAGGTCACACCATGACGTTGCACACCTACACCCCCTAACCAATGTCCCTACCAAGTATCAACTTCCTACACCTTACAGTTTCTGAGATATAGCCCGGACAAGATTTTATAGGTCAAGGTCACTACGGAAAGGTCAAATCAAGGTCACCCCATGATGTTAAACACCTACACCCCCTAACCAATATCCCTAACCAAGTATAAACTTCCTACACATTACAGTTTCCGAGATATAGCCCGGACAAGATTTTATAGGTCAAAGCCACTACGACAAGGTCAAATCAAGGTCAGAACATGACGTTGCACACCTACACCCCCTAACCAATATCCCTACCAAGTGTCAACTTCCTACACCTTACAGTTTCCGAGATATAGCCCGGACAAGATTTTATAGGTCAAGGTCACTACAGCAAGGTCAAATCAAGGTCAAACCATGACGTTGCACGCCTACACCCCCTAACCAGTGTCCTACCAAGTATCAACTAACTACACCTTACGGTTTCCGAGATATAGCCAGGACAAGATTTCAAACTCAAGGTCACTACGGCAAGGCCAAAGGTCAAATCAAGGTCAGACCATGACGTTGCACACCTACACATCCTAACCAATGTCCCTACCAAGTATCAACTTACTGTACCTTACGGTTTCTGAGATACAGCCCGGACAAACTTTTTCCTGCCGCCCACCCATCCGGACACCATGGGTGAAAACAATACCCCGAGAGCCCTTAAGGGCTGTGGGGTAAAAATTAAATAAATACTTATCCTGCACAATTCAAAGCTTGACAGAATAAGCTATGATATACAATTGGCTGAATGGTAACATCCAACAATACGTATATCCTGAGAAAACAGTGAAATAAAGTAAACTTATTTTAAACGCTTGCTAGTCACGCAGCTAACGAGAGAAGAAGGACGATGCATGGGATTACACTGCTATGGTACACTCTCAGGACAGAGGGGTTCGGCCAACACTAAACATCTATTTTTCTTGGACGTTGGCTGGATGCCTGTGGCCTCCTGAGAAAGCATTCAGTTCAACATGGTAAGCTATTGTAGTGCAATAAAAGTATGCATTTAAAATATGCAGTCACAGAATTCCTCAGGGTATCCCAACAATATTATATAAACAGAAATGCTGCTTCAAGATCATGTATTCTAGGTCAGTATTTCATGAGAAAGGTATGAAAGGTCCAAATAAATTGGAAGAAACCTCCATGTTACGAAACCAAGATACCTAGGCAAGGCATTAGCTTGCTAGCTAGATATATACAACCAATATGTTAATGTATATGTTCATCTCATTACCTACGCCAAGCAGGGAGGTATTAAATTCATGACTATTTGGGGAAAAAAACAAAAAAAAGATCTTGGTCCAACTTTAAATGTAGAGACTGATAAAATATAGAGACTGATAAAAAATATTTAAGGTCTGGATCTTCCCATTTATTATAATGTTTCTTGGAGGTCTGCACTCTCCAAGTGCCCTTGTTTAATTTATACTAAAATGACATTATAAATTATACAGGAGATTTTACAGCTTATATAACAAATATGCTCCACATAAAGCCATAACATTTCATATCTGATCAAATATCTTGGGTATTTTATGGTGCTTTTTAAATATGAGACAAATGTAATTTAAAACTAGAAATAGGACGCCCTGTTGCTTGTAGCTGCGACATATGAATAGAAACAGGATAGCATAGAACACACATTATCATGTGTAATGTCCACCCTATCAACCTTTTGTTAAGAAGATAGAAGCAAATTCCTGTTTATCTATTTTTGGCAAAAATTCGAAAATTCAAAATGGCCGCCATTTTTGGGAAAAGGAAAATTTTTTGAAAATTGCCAAGAGTACATTTCTTAGATAGCCTATGGGTCGAAAATTTCAACGAAATAACTCTATTTTGCACGGTTAAGGCCAGTTTGTGTTTTTCCATTTTTGGCAAAAATTCGAAAATTCAAAATGGCCGCCATATGTGGGGAGGGGAAAATTTTTGGAAAATTGCAAAGAGTACATTTCTTAGATACCCCTTGGGTCGAAAATTTCGCCAAAATCGCTCTATCTCGCACGGTTAAGGAGATAGAAGCAAATTTGTGTTTTGCCATTGTTGGTAAAAATTCGAAATTCAAAATGGCCGCCATTTTTGGGGAGGGGCAAATTTTTTAAAAATTACCAAGAGTACAATGCTCAGATACCCTGTGGGTCGAAATTTTTGACTAAATCGCTCTATCTCACACAGTTAAGGAGATAGAAGCAAATTTGTGTTTTGCCATTTTTGGCAAAAATTCGAAAATTCAAAATGGCCGCCATTTTTGGGGAGGGGAAATTTTTTTTGAAAATTGTAAAGATTACATTCCTTAAATACCCTGTGGGTCGAAAATTTCGACGAAATCGCTCTATCTCGCACGGTTAAGGAGATAGAAGGAAATTTGTGTTTTGCCATTTTTGGCAAAAATTCAAAATGGCCGCCATTTTTGGGGAGGGGAAAATTTTTTGAAAATTGCAAAGAGTACACTCCTTAGATACCCTGTGGGTTGAAAATTTTGCCGAAATCGCTCTATCTCGCACGGTTAAGGAGATAGAAGCAAATTAGTGTTTTGCCATTTTTGGCAAAAATTCTAAAATTCAAAATGGCCGCCATTTTTGGGGAGGGGCAAATTTTTTAAAAATTACCAAGAGTACAATGCTCAGATACCCTGTGGGTCGAAATCTTTGACGAAATCGCTCTATCTCACACAGTTAAGGAGATAGAAGCAAATTTGTGTTTTGCCATTTTTGGCAAAAATTCGAAAATTCAAAATGGCCGCCATTTTTGGGGAGGGGAAAATTTTTGGAAAATTGCAAAGAGTACACTCCTTAGATACCCTGTGGGTTGAAAATTTCGACGAAATCGCTCTATCTCACACAGTTAAGGAGATAGAAGCAAATTTGTGTTTTGCCATTTTTGGCAAAAATTCTAAAATTCAAAATGGCCGCCATCTTTGGGGAGGGGCAAATTTTTTAAAAATTACCAACAGTACACTGCTCAGATACCCTGTGGGTCGAAATTTTTGACGAAATCGCTCTATCTCGCACGGTTAAGGAGATAGAAGCAAATTTGGGTTTTGCCATTTTTGGCAAAAATTCGAAAATTCAAAATGGCCGCCATTTTTGGGGAGGGGAAAATTTTTTGAAAATTGCAAAGATTACATTCCTTAGATACCCTGTGGGTCGAAAATTTCGACGAAATCGCTCTATCTTGCACGGTTAAGGAGATAGAAGCAAATTTGTGTTTTGCCATTTTTGGCAAAAATTCGAAAATTCAAAATGGCCGCCATTTTTGGGGAGGGGAAAATTTTTGGAAAATTGCAAAGAGTACATTCCTTAGATACCCTGTGAGTCAAAAATTCTGTCCAAATCGCTCTATCTCTTACGGTTTCTGAGATATTAAGATTTTTTCGTTTTTCGCAAAAATTCAAGATGGCCGCCAAAAGTGGCGAAAATTGAAAATTTTCAATTTTGTACAGAATACTCTTCTACTACCCTGTGAGTCAAAAATTCTGTCGAAATCGCTCTATCTCTTACGGTTTCTGAGATATTAGCAAATTACTCAAAAGTAGTACTGAAAATACACAATGAAGTACCTAAATGGCTATTACTCATGTACTGACAAAGCTATCAGTCCCAAATGCAATACCAAGCGAGCTATGGACATAACAATCTTGTATTCAAAATTGTAGTAAAATATCTTTAATTATCTTGGCTTAAATGCACGGAAACCAATGGGTACTGAAAATAGCTGTACTTAAGTATTACTCAGTAAGCAAAAGAGGTACAACAGCCAAAAGCAATCCCAAGCAAGCTACTGACCCAATAAGCCTGCATACCAAATTTGGTGACAATAGCTCTAATACTTTTCCTTTAAATGAGCGGAAACCATGCGTGACGCCGGACATCGGACGCCGGACATCGGACGGCGAAAAAAGCAAAAATAATATATCCACCCCCCAGGGGGGTGGACATAAATACAAATATTTCCAACAACCAGTTCTAAACTGCTCAGTAGTTTAGAGTAAGGAATCTAAAATTCACCAGAAATCTAAAATTCGCCACCTCTAAAACCTTGCTTAATTCTATGAAAAAGTGATGGTTTGTCTTAAACTAGATATTTTTCAGTTCAAAAAACCTTAATTTACTAGACATTCAATAAATCTTATCTCAGTTCATTTATTTTATTAGTATTTGCACATGTGGCGAATTTTAGATATCTGGCGAATTTTAGATTTCTTACTCTACATATAGTTGTGAGATACTGATGCACTCACAGTAGTTTTATACATAGCATAACAAAACAAACTATGTGGCATAAGTATCCTGTCAATGGCACTGTAGTTAAAATTTACACTTCAGCAATTTGCTTCCAAATACAAAAGATGGATTATTTAAGATACTGTAAAGTAATCATACACCTGAAGTAGGTGAAATCTGCATATTTGATAAATATTGGCTGTGGAAAATAACCAGCCTCAGCAGGCCCCCTAAAATTTTGCAAATAAATATTGGTGCTTACTTTCTGTTTTTCTTCCAGCAATAAATGATGAGCACAAGAAGCATGACTCCAACCCCAAACATGGAAACCAGGGTCACTTGTAGCTGTAAACACAAACATGCAATCAGCCACAAAGGAAGCAGACAAGTTGGATTTACTCGGGGGTTAACAATACATTAAAATATTATAATGTGCAGTATACGTAGTGGATGAAAGCAGTACATACTAGTTGGTAATGACTATACAGTAAATATCACTGGACATTAGTGAACAAGTAGAAGTGGAGAACTCACTATTCATAAAATAAGACCACTGCTTGGGTTGTTAATGGTTCTCTCCCACCAATTATTAAGTAAAAGTGAAAGTAGTGTGACCTTGAAACAGGATTCAAAGCCCAAAGATCAATAACTAATAAGGGAGATACTAGGCCTTTTTAGTATGATAACCCAACTCGGTTTTCATGCAGGGGACGAAGGTCAATTTGAAAAATATTCACAAGCCATGACTTCCCAGGAGTTATTTTAACACTGTAAAGCCCTAGGACCAATAATAAGGGAGATATAAGGCCTTTTTAGAATGATGACCCAACTCGACCTGGAAGTAGTGGTCAAAGGTAAAATTCTACAATTGGACAAGATTTGCAAGCCATAATTTAATATTAGTTATTTTCACATCACTAGCCCCTAGAACCATTGCTAAATGAAATATAATACTTCTGTAACATAATGACCCCCAGTTGATCTTAAAGATGTGACATGGCAAAAAATTTCAATTTTAAATGAGGCAAAAAAAGTTAATAAAGTACATAATATTGTCAATGACAATTTCTTCAAACTTTGCTTGTAATCTTGTGTATATCACTGGTAGACAATGCAAAATTTTTACACAACCCAAGGGGTGGGGGGGTATTATTGCTCTACAAAGTGTAAATAAGCTGCAAAATCTCCACCAGGATGTGGTTCAAGGCCCTGTTCACTAAGCAGGATCAACCTGAGTCTAATCTTTTGTCTTTGATTGATATTCTCAGAGTTATACTAATGTTTGAACAAAAATAACTAAATATTCAGCCATATCTGATCCCAAATTTAAACCACCTAAATGGTTGGGTCAAAGTTCAACTAAACATACAGCCTCAAATCAGTTCAACTTCTTTGAAAAAAACAAACCTTGATCCTGGTCCAAATTTGAACTCCATTCTTTTTATTCATCTCTATTGTAAATACAGCCTGACTTACACACAGAATCAATAGAGTGGTTCAGATACTACTTACCCAGAAAGGCAGTACGGAGCACTTCTTTTTGAGTTTGTCATCAGATTTCTCACCACAGTACTTTGGCCCGATGTAGTGGATCTCTTGTTCTCCCTTCACACACTCCCCGCGTACTTCCTGTGTAGTTACAATATATCAGTACACGTTAATTTCAATTTGACAAAATTACAGGAATTATGGGAACCATAATTGCTACTTATTATCTATGTTTGCTGATTCTACGGAGGCTGTGACTCTGGATGTTAGTTTGGTTAAGAACCAACCCAAAATCATGTGACCATGTTTTAGTGGTTACCAACTGGAAGTATCAGTGAGGCAAAATACTGCGACTGATGTAAACAAATTTATCGTAAATGCAATGCAAAATATCTGCAACATAAGTAAAGTTGTATCACCACAAATGTAAGGTAGGCAAACATGAGTGAAAACTGAGGTTTATCCAAGTAATTTATGGACTTATACTGTATTTTTATATTCTTTCGAGTACCCAGTTAACACAATAACTATCTACCACAGCATCACATTCCACCATCTGAGTGGAATGATTGAAGGAGATCTTGCTTGTTCAAAAACTGTAGAACAATAAACATGGAGTGTGCTATTCATTTTCAATAATTACACACATTATCAGACCACATTTTGAAAATGGGACTTAATTCTAAATAATAGAGAGCCTACAGCAAAAAGAATATAGGAGTATAGAAATATAGATTTTGGAGAATGCTGGGTTTATATTAACTCGAATAGTTGAATAGTAGAAGGTTGGACTATAGATTATAATAATTATACATTCTACATGTTCATTATCATGAATTTTCTTTAATATTATACATCATTAAACAACTCTTACCTCACATGCACACCATGATACCCCAGAGTCAAAAGACGACTTTGTAAACTTACCTTGTAGACTTCGTCTGTACACACAGGGCAGGCATGCTTGGACCTCCACAGGAAATGAAAGTTACACCCGTCACAAGTACCATCAGCACACTTTGGGGGGAGTTCCAGTGAACCAACCCCTTTCACAGAAATGTCACAGCGCAGGCTGATAAGGGTGGAACGACCCTTGGGACACGACAAAGTCGGGCTGAAAAATAAAATTCACAAGAAATAAAATAATAACATAAAATGTATTCGAAAAGGAAGGAAGCTGAAATGAACCATTATTGACAAAAATGAGCTTTTTTAAAAATATAGTGCAATGTCAGGTTATGAAATGTATAGAGTAAGAAATCTAAAATTCGCCACATATCTGAAATTCGCCACATGTGAAAATACTAATAAAATAAATGAATTGTGGTGAGATTTGTTAACGGTATAGTAAATTAAGGCTTTTTGAACTGAAAAATACCAATTTTTAGACATAACATAATTTTCTTCATAAAATTAACTAAGGTTTTAGAGGTGGCGAATTTTAGATTCCCGGCGAATTTTAGATTTCTTACTCTAAATCATTTTTATTGTTTAATTTTAACTGCCACTTGTACCACAGAGATACTGCAGAAGTTGTAATGTTGACTTGGCATTCATTTTAGCTATTTTCAGTATTTTAGCCAATAAGCTAGGATAGTGAAAATTAATCCACAGTGAACATTTAAATCTGTTTTAATATCTGAAGAAGAAACTAGCTGTTAGTGACAATTATTTCTAGTGAATTTCTTAAATATGGAGAATTAGTAAAGTTTCTTTTGGCTAAAATTTATACTTATACAGACCATACTATTTACAACCAGGTAGTTAAATATACTGTATACACACATATACATCATACCTAGTAAATCAAATTTCATTTACTTCATTGAACAATTGTCCATATATTCTTTCACAAGGATGCACAAGATACTATAAAACTAACTGGTATAGATTATTTCAATGAAATTGACTGAATAACTAGTACACTAAGTTTTAAGGGATCACAAAAATGCTTTTACTTTTCCTTGACTACCACACAATATGAGCAACATTTATACACAAGAGCATTAAAAAAAGATTAAAACATTTATAGACAAGAGCGTTAAAAAAAGATTAAAACTTAATTTCAGTTTGAAAGTAAAACTATTTGAGGATATTAACTGAAACTAGAAAAGAAACTCCTTGGAGGTAACCTTGGGCACAAGAATACATGATAGATGCTCCCTTATGTGGGTGTTCCACCACACGACTAAGGCTCCCGATTAAGGGTTTTTGGGGGTCGGTTTGAAATATTTGCTTAGTCCCAGACCTTCTGTAAGGGTCGGTTGTGGTCGGTTGGGGCCGTGTGAAAAATCAAACATGTTTGATATTTCACACGACTACAACCGATTCCTATTTCCCGCCGTCAACAAAATGTCCAGTCCCAGGCGTCCTCAGGCCTCCTCAGACCCAAATTTACAGAGTCGGTTGTTGTCCCAGGCGTCCTGCGACCCTTAGTCCCAGACCTCCGTAGCTTAGTCCCAGGCGGCCGGTTCTTAATCCCAGACTCAAATATGATGCGTATGAATTTCATGCATCTGAAAGTGAGTCGGTTTCATTAGTCCCCGGAAGCCTCAGACCGTCTGCGGTGTCCTGCGACCCAAAAATCAAGGTCTGGGACTAAGAACCGACTAAGGGTAACCGACCCTAACCGATCCAAACCGGCCTCCCCAGGACGCCTGGGACCACGCATTTTCAGTCTGCGGCGGCCTGAGGACGCCCCAGGCGGCCTGGGACTAACAACCGATTAAGAACCGACTGTTTTCCGCGCGTTGGAAATTAAAACGAGGCCATGAGCAGGTCTGGGACTATATAAGCGACCGCGTACACTTTGTCATTGTTACTGACTGTTTGGCTACTGAGAGACGTGTGTCACTGATTTGTAGGGGTTTTCAATTTTTATTTTACATTTTATATACTTGAGCTTAAGGCAAATTTCACAGTTAGGAGACACATTTTACTATTTTTTTATTATTTTGTCGACTGGATCATGAGAAAAGAGAAAGGAGGGAAGAGAGGAAGGAAAAAGATGGATGAGAGGGAGAAGGAAAGTCAAGTAGAGGAGAGGAGTGAAGTTATTACAGAAGAAGGAAGTGAGAGGAGAGAGGAGGAGGAGATTCAGGAAGATCCAGCTATTGGGGAAGCTGTGGCAGAAGAAGAAGAGAGGTGTGAGGAAGATCCGGAGTGCCATTCTTCAGCCAAGAGAGCCAGGGTGTGTGCCACTTTTACAGACAGTGATGAAGTTTCCATTGTAGAATTCGTCAAGCTGCACCCTGAACTGTATGACAAGGAACATTCACGTTTCCACGACAGGAATAGAAGAGAGGCTCTCTGGGCAGAAATATCTGCAGAACTTAAGCTCCAGCCCTTTGATGTGAGAAGGTGGTTTGAGTCCCAGCGAACCCGTTATGGAAAGCTGTCTAAGCTCCAATCTGGCCAAGCCCCGAGGGAGATGACCAAGAGACATTCCTGGGTCTACCAACAGATGGGTTTTCTTAAAACCCACATCAGAAGAAAGGGGGCCAATAGAAGTTCAGGTTTTGAGGCCAGTCCAAATACCAGCAAGCAGGACGAATCACGTGGGTCAACTACTGACACAGAACACCTCGAGTCCAGTGTCCTGAGGGAGAGGAGTCAGTCCATCATTACATCAACACCCGTTTCAACTACAGACTCCAAGATTCTCGAACACTTTGAGCAGATGAGGACACTTATCTCAGGTTTTCTGCATCAGAAGTCAGACAGGCAGCCCTTCTTTGACTACGTGGCATCAGAGGCCGAAAAGATGACTCAAGAAGAATTTGAAGAATTAAAGGGCAAGATATTCAGAGATATCGAAAATATTAAGAGTAACCGCAGACGTCAGCCATTGCCCAGAAGATCAGCCACTGTTACCACGGAGTCCCAGAGGGTCGGCCTACTGCCAACAACCACTCCACAGGCGTCAAGTTCCACTCAAGCAGCACCTAGCAGCAGTTTTGTGTACTATACACCAAGCCCCATTGGCTTCAGCAACCCTACATCTGTCCTAACTGTACAGGACGAAGGGAGCAGACACAATCTGAGTGGAATCTTAAGCCAGCTACCAGATCTGACATCAACACAGATCGTCGAGCAGCCTCAGCAGCAGCAGCAACAACCGCAGCAGCAGCTCTTTACTATCACCACTTCAGCACCGCCTCAACAGCAGCAGCAGCCTCCTCAGTAGCCATCCAGTCAGGGCGGGTCTTTGACCTGCCAGGCCCTTTTCAGGGCCACCAATTCTTCCAAAAACAATTATTCAGCTACGTGTTCTTCCAATTCCCCTCCCAAAACAAAAAAGTTCAGTACAAATACTTATCACAAGAAAAAAAAAATTAAAGTCCAACACTTACACCACCCCAAACATGAAACAAATAACCCATGGTACTACACATAACCAAAAAGGCCACATAAAAAAAATATTAAAAGTAACTCCCAATATGGCCATTAATCAGCCCATTTTTAGATTAAAATCCATGGGATAGTTTAAAATCTTTAATTGAAAAGTCCAACACTTGCACCTTCCCTAGAGTTAAAAGGCATAATTACATACTTACCAACCCACAAACAGACAAACCCAATACCAAACATAACCCCCAAATAACAAACCCAGTACCAAACCTAATACCCAACTACCCCAAAAAACCCAACCCCAGTAACCACCAACCAACAAACACCCAAACCCAAAAGTAGATAGAACCCATGCCAACGAACTGACAAACTATTTAGCAAACACAATCCCCCATTATTGAAAGCAAAACTAGTTCCATGGTTATATTTTCCAAATTTTTGTGATTAGAAATGAATATTTAAAATTGAATATTTCCATAAAAAAATTTCTGCTACAAATAAGTTTCCCAGCCATGAAAAAAGAAAAATGTTTAAATTATGATGTGGATTTGAAAATATATAAAATAATTATTCAATTTAGGATATTATGTGTCACTTTGTGTTTCGCTTTTGTTTAACAGTGGGTTTGTCTGTTTGTTGGGTGAGTAAGTTGTGTTTGTCTGTTTGTCTGTCTGAACAAGTTATGTTTGGCATGGGGTTTGTCTGTTTGTCTGTCTGAACAAGTTATGTTTGGCATGGGGTTTGTCTGTTTGTCTGTCTGAACAAGTTATGTTTGGCATGGGGTTTGTCTGTTTGTCCGTCTGTACAAGTTATGTTTGGCATGGGGTTTGTCTGTTTGTCCACATAGCTGATTAATTGTTTTTGGAATATTTGGTAGTCCTGAAAAGGACTGTTATAGTTAGTCCTGAAAAGGACTGTTTACTGCAACAGGACTTATATTCTGCAATCTTGCCAGGCCACTGCTCCCTCATTATTGAAGTAGTCCTTCAGGTAATCCCTCTGTCTTTTGGCCTCTCTAGCAGGGTTTCTGTCTTGGCCACCACCAGCAGCACCACCAATCAATCCACAATCACCAGGCACATCATCATCATCATCATCCCCCCCAGGCTGCTGACCAGCAGGTTGACCTTGATACTGGCTTCTGAGTATATTGTGCAGAACCACACAGGTCATGACCACTTCTCTAACTGTTTCTGGGGGTAGTTCAATGGTGGTCCTCATGACTCTAAATCTTGACACAAGGATGCCAAAAGCGTTCTCCACAACACTCCTGCCCCTTGATATTCTGTAGTTGGCAATCCTTTCCTCCCTTGTTAACAGCCTTCTGCCATAGGGTTTCATGAGCCAGGTCTTCAGGGCAAAGGCATCATCTGCCAAAATGAAGTAGGGGACATCTCTACCACCCTGTGTTATAGGAGCTGGGTCAGGGAAGCCTATCCTGCCATCTTCAATCCTCCTCTTCAGCTGAGAGGCATTAAATATCTGGGCATCTGAGCAAGACCCTTCTGTACCCACATCCACCCATCTGAATTTGTACTGCCCATCTACCAAGGCCAACATGACAATGGAAAAGAACCCCTTGTAGTTGTGGTAGAGGGCTCCAGAGTTCTTGGGTTTCTTCAGGGCCACATGCTTTCCATCCAGGGCTCCCAGGGCATGTGGAACATTCCACCTGATCCTGAATTCCCTTTCCAGTTCTTTCCACTCATCTGGAGTAGTAGGACATTTGAGGTACTCTCTGGTGAACTCATCCTGGATGGCCCTGCAGACCTCTGGTAGAAAATTGGAAATGGTGGATCTGCCAACCCTGAACTGACAGGATAATGATGTGTATGACTCTCCAGTGGCCAGATATCTGATGGTGAGGGCTAACTTCTCCCCAACACTGATAGGAGCTCTGTAGTTGGTGGCCTGCCTGGCTAGACGTGGTTCCAGTCTGGTCTTCATCATTTCAAAGAATTCTGGGGTCATCCTCATGTAGTTGGTGAATCCTGGAATGTCTGTGGCATACAGATCAGCCATAATGTTGTGGTAGGCCCCCCTCTCCTCTCTCTGCAGAAGCCATGGCCTGACCCACATGTTGTGCCTTCTTCTAGGTCTCTGTATGGGTGCTGGTGGTGCTGGTGGTGGTGGTGGTGGTTGCTGTTGCTGTGCTTGACGTAAAAAATGGAAATACATGATTATTTGTAACTGAATAAAAACCAAGAAAGCCCTAAGTTGTTGTTGAATCTGTCTTCCATTAAAAGGTGGCATCCTGGTGTGTTCCTAGAAAAGCAATGATGATTAGATCGCAAATTTTATATATATATACCCAGAAAATCCAGCAACTTTGCAAAACAATAATCGGGGATCGTGGTCTGGGGAGGCCTGAGGAGGCCTGAGGACGCCTGAGGACGCCGGTAGTTAATCGTGTGTTAGTCGGCTCTTAGTCCCAGGAGGCCTGAGGCGTCCTGGGACCCAGTCGGTTTGTGTCCGACAGGATCGTGGTTGAAACCGACCCGAAAACTGGCTTAGTCGGTTCTTAGTCCCAGACCAGTCGGGGACTGTCTGCGGCCGCCTGAGGCGTCCTGAGGTGTCCTGAGGCGTCCTGGGGACGATCTGTTCTTAATCCCAGACTTCAGTACCGACCCAGTATTCCCGCCCATTTTTGTCTTTTTTCAACCGACTGTGCACGATTAAGGGTCGCCGACAGGATCGGGGCTTAATCCTTTGGTGGAACAGGGGCATTACCTGTCTGATGCATACATAAAGTGTACGTCTGTTGCTGCATCTCGGTCATCATCTGCAAACAACAAAGTAGATTCATTAACAAGGCACATAGCTCCATCAAAAGTTCAAAGTTGATGTTTTATTTCCCGTTCAACAGGCAGGGTCACATTGGGACAGGTGCTCAGCATTGTCACTTGTGGAAGTCACACCCACACTGAGGTGACTGCCTGTGATTAGATGTGGTTAACCAGTTAACCAGTTTGGCATCTAATCACAGGCTGTCACCTCTGACTGGGTTCAACTCCCACAAGTGACACAATATGACCGTGGGTGTTGAATGCAACATCATAGTTACTCTAACCAAATGGTCAGTTATAGGAACTTGTATTGAATGTATATCTTGTAAGAATAGTTACATTTGACCAAAATGTACAGCAAAGACATGATCAAGACACAGCATCCTATGTACAATATCAGAGTCACAAGAATGTAATGTAAACTTTACCATCCCACAAAACTTTGGCAAAAAAAGTTATGACATATCTGTTTTCTATTTTTTTTGGGCGGGGGAATGTAGGAAAAATAAACTGTTAACATGTTAAATTAACAAATATGACTCGTTAAATTAACAGGTATCACTTGTGTTTATAATGATAAATGTCCATTTAGCCAAAATGTTATTATTACTATGTATTACACACTATTTTTTGTCAATGTGCTTAATAGTAACTTATGAGCCTTTTCAGGCTCGGTGTTACATTATGTAGTTGTGATATTGTATTGTATGCATATAACACACTGTCAGTATAATAAAAAAAATTATTTTTCTATCTTAAGAATTTAAAGCAAAGAAAGCTAGGAACAGAAATACCAATTCAACACAAATATTGGATGGTAAATTTCATATAGAATATCTTTTATTACAGTGTCCTGTTTGCATATAATACTATAGTGTACAACAAATAACAATGAAGTAAAATTGATCGTAGCAAACCCAGCCTGATGTAGGCTTATAAGACACTACAAATCAAAATAATTATTATATTAACAAGATGTGAAGATTTAAAACATTCAACAAGTTTATGCATTAGTAATTAAATCGTATCAAAAACACAATAATAATGAACTATATATTATAAATTAAACAGGTAGCTTTTTCTCAAATGCCATGCTTTTTCTACATAATTCGCCAAAGAGTATATTTTTTCAGTTGACATGATTTTTATAAACAAGTCTTCAATTGAAAGTGATGTACTTAACAATGCTAAATCTGATAATAATTTACTTCTTAGAGTGGAGAAAAAGGGACACTGACATATAAAATGTTTTTCATCTTCCACTGAAGAATTGCATAATTCACACAGTCTATTTTCTAGTGGAATGTATTCATATATTTAGAGAATTTTGTTGAAGTTTCCTGGAAAATGACAAAATCTAACAAAACTAGTTTATTATCAGTTTCAGTATATCATCAGTACACTGAAGATTATGGAAGTTCTGTTGATCTTCCAGGTGTACAAGGGAAACTGTAAAAAATAAGAAACAATAAATGAATCACTGAAAATTTATAAGGTTACCTAGTCTTTCAAAGGTTCAGCGGTGTCTCAGCTAATTTCAGGTGTATATCTTTTCTTGAGTGAGTATCAACACCGATATTTATATTCATCATGGGATTTTTTAAAGTGATTATTACATAAACAATCTTTATATCATTTTCTAGCTCAATAAATTAGAAAATTTCATTACTTGTAAAATATATGTGTTCTCACCATAAATTTAGTGAATTGACACAAAACACACAACATAATATGTGTATTATCATATTTTAAATGTCTTAAATCTTACCAAGGTTAAACAAAACTTGCTTCACAAACTAGAAATTTGTGGAAAGTACTGACAACTATAAGTTGTACATGAACTACATATACCAATTTTATTCAGTGTTTATGGTGACAACTGATATCAGATGTAAATGTCATTTCAAGCATATAATCATATTTCATATAACATTTTAAAGATTCTAAAACATTTGGATTCTTCTATATTTACATGTCCAAAACAGGCAGATATTATTTAAAATACTTTTACTCAACCTGGAATTATAAACAAGTGTATAAATTTCAATGGAAAGGACCTTTATATCTACTTAATAATACTTAACAAGGTTTCTGTTAACTGGGTTGGTGATTAACAGCTTTACAGGTAAAGAGTAATTCATGAAATTTCATTGGCAGGTTACAATTCAGAATTGTTTACCTTTGCAGTGGTTCAAAATTATCTTTAAATAATAATGCCGCAATTTATACATTGAATTTGTATAAGGCAATGTAATGTTGAATCACAAATAAAATTTAAATCATTTCTTTTGAAACAGTACAACCTGGTCTGACTGTTTTGTAAAATAAAATATAAGTTATGAGATCACATAAAGTGAGAACACTTGATCATGGACGACAAAGGTTTTATTAATAAACATTTATTCTTTTGAGTATATGTATATGAAATTAGTACTCTACAGAAAATTTCATTTTTTTAAAATTAAACTACCTTGTTAGCCTTAATGGCTGGGTGTTGCTTGTAAGTCTCTTTGCCTTTAATGTCAATTTAAAATGTATCAACTACAGTCTGAATAGTAAATAATAAAATATCATACATTTAAGTCCCCATAGTATCTAGGCTGTGTTACATCAGATTATTTGATGGATATTTTTGCATATTACCTATCTACATCTGTTCATGTGTTTAACTAAAAACCAGCAAAGTTTGATCAGAAAATTTAAATTTTCAGTTGGTCAACTAGCAATTTGTAGTAAACTCCTAAACAAAGATGTCAAGAACAAGAGTTAAAACACCTTGTGTACTGCTTCAGTTACACTTTAAACTGTTCCTGTTTTTGTGGTCAATTTTATACTCTTCAAGTTTATAACCATACATTTTTCTTTTTATTTTATACTGAGAGCCTGTTCTTTAAGTTAAAAAGAATATAATTTTTGTTTTCCTCTGTACCATGTACTACTTAGTATAGTAAAATATTTCTATCTAAATTTACTTAAAACCAAAAGAAAACTTTTAGAACAACAACACAACTTTGCAAAAAGATAAATAAGTTTTTATTTCACGGACAGTATATTAGAGTTTGATTGAAACCATGTAATGAGATCACATAAAGTGAGATAGTTTGATTGTTGAGAATGAAGGGATTTATTTATTTGAATATATGTGTAAGAAATCAGCACTCTACAGAAAATTTCAGCTGTTGAATATTTTTTTTAAAAATTAAACTGATATTGAACATTTTTGGTGTTTTGAATGTTTAATGTAATTACATTGCCTACATACCATGCCCTTACTTCAGAATTACAATCTGTGCTTACATCAAACACTTCCTCAACACAATACAGATTAAACCATCACAGAGTAGCTATGTAATCCAATTGCAATCTCATCACAACCCCAAAACAATGAGAATGATTTGATTGTAATTGATTTTATTATATTGAGTAGGTAAAATGAAGTAATTGCAATGATTTCCCCTACCACAAACAATGAGTAAAAATCTTCAAAGGGGGCAATGAGATTAACATAATGAATAGAAAACAACAATAAAGGATAGCTGAATCCTTTAAAATGTAAACATCACAAGCATTCTATTGTCCCCTAAAACCTTGTAATCATATGCCATCAAATGGATGTAAGGGTCACAGCTAATCCTACTGAAAGTGTTTAATTGCTATCCATATAACCTGGGAGCTTGTCATATGAGTATAAATAGCAGTCAAACTTGGCTGCAATATCATTTCCACTTGCTGACAAGTGTAGTGTTTTATAGGTTCAGATAAACAACTCATGTCATTTTTAACTTAATCTAATTTACTGTGATGACTGAATATTTCAGAATTTTTAAACACTGCAATAATAATTTATGAGAACAAAATAAATTTTTACTTTTTTCTGGTGTGTGAATGCCAATTACTTAATTAATTTATATATAAGGACTAGGCCACTTGTTTAACTGAAGTGAACATGGCACCAGGAGAATTAATGGAAGACAATGTAAGTATAGATATCTCCATGTCTTTATATAAAAATCTATGGTAATCATTCTATTGGTGCATTGTAACTTCACTTTATATGATGAGGTCTTACAGAATTAAATCAATGCCTGATAATGTGGTAGAGTTTGATATAAACATTATCACACTTTATATTTAGTATATATCTATATAGATGTGAGGCATTCTAACACTTACTGGTACATACCACAACTCTCATAATTATAATGAATCTCTCAATACAATTTACTATTGAATTTTCAGTTTTCAGAGTAATCTTAAAACTTTTCTGCTTAACATGTCCATACAGCAGGATAAATTTCTAGCAGCTGAAATAGGCCAAACATTTTATTTATAGAATTGTGCTGAGAGGTGCAGAATTGTTAATGTAAAAAAAAGACATTTTCTTGATTGGTCATGATTTTCTATTGTTTCAGGCGAGTGTTCCCTCCAGTCCCCAGCCAGTGGACATTGAGATTGTTGCTGGATCCCCTGAATTTTGGTGTCCAGGTCCTGATACACAAAGCCCCCTGAGCGACAGGAAGGCTGCAGACACACCACTGGAAGCCACATCAATGATACATGAGAAGTTATTAGGAAATCAAAAGCACCACCCAAGAATTGTGCAGAGTGAAGCAAAAGTTGAGGACTTTACAAAATGGCAACAAATAGGCATGTCCAATCTACAGGAGGCCACACAATGTCCCAAGGAAACCAAGTTAAGTGAACCTGATACCACAACAAACTCAAAACCAGCCCAAAATCTCCAGTATTCACTGTCCATGTGGGATGCAAATGTTCCATCTTCATACCCTTCTGAGTTGCCCTATCTACCATTTACACAACAGACTCCCAACAGTGTGAATCCACAGTCCACTACTTCCCCCAGTGTGAGACACTTTACAAGTGCTATGGAGATTCCAATCCTCTCCCTAACCCCGGATTCTTCACTGCTTGCCGACCTTTCTTCCATTCCAATAGTTCCAAGTATGCCAGATCTGATGTCATCTGTTTCCCAGGTGACCAAACCACTAAAGAGCATTCAGGAAGCCACCAGCAAAGGCATTAATGCAGGACAAATGCATCAGTATACCAGCACAGAGACAGTAAAGTCAACAGAGACATCGGATACTCCCAACTGCATAATTCAAGAAGGGCACCAAGTCAAACAGCCAACATACCAGAATGTGATGCCCCAAAATGGGAATCCACTTCCTCCTGTCGATGCTTCACAGATAAGTAGAAACCAGTGTACCACAGTGAATTCCCATCCTCAAGCACCTGCATACCTTTCTCACCAGATGAACCTTCTCACTCCAGATGGTAAAACAATAAATGTGATACCTCTGTACCAAGAACTGTCTACACAGCAAGGTTCTCACACCTTCACATCACCAGTGGGTTGCAATATGCCTTCTCCAGTTCAGGACAAATCTGCCACCTCAGTGAACGTGCAGTCAGCAGACACTCTATGCCAAGCAAGTTGGAACAGTGCTATTAACCTCAACACTGCCTCTAATTGTCACCAGTGGTCACCAGTGTCCATCCCTACTATGTCTGAACAAACCCACCTGGAGAATAAAAATCTGCCTCAATCCAGTCTGGAATCAAGTGAAGACCATGGCAATTTGAAAAGCATCATAAATCTTCATAGTGGTCAACAGTGCTTATCCATGTCCAGTTCTAATCTGCATGCATCAACCATGGGTAACACTTCTCCTGAATCCAACAACGGTACCAACCTGTCGCAATCCTGCCTAAATTCTAGTGAGGAGAGTTTTAAGTTGCCAATCTCGGTGAGAACTGCCATGTTACAACTGCACTTTATGAAGGTCAAGACCCACCTAAAGAACAAGACATCAGTACTTCTCACAGTGTTCAGAGAGATGACACAGCAAGTTGAGACTGCTCGAATGAAGGACCTGGAAGCCAAATGCAACATGCCATGGACCCACCCACAGCTACATGCTTACTATGACTACCAGCATCACCTCATCATAAGTAGAGTAGAAAGAAGTCTGGCTCTGATAGATTCTAGCAATGGATCAAAATCAAGTTCATCTAAGAAGGGGAAGAAGAATAACAATAGTCTGCCTGAAAGAATGAATAACACACAAAATGGGCAAGACAATCTACAGAAGCGGAAATGTATGGCACCCAGGGACTCCAGTCAAAGGTTTGTATCCTCATTTAACCCAGTAGCACTGAGAATCATGAACAATTGGTATGAACGAAACCAGGAGCATCCATATCCTAGTGGCGACACCTGTGAGGTGATAGCCAAGGCCAGTGGGATAACAACAGAACAGGTAAAGAGGTGGTTTGCCAACAGAAGGATGAGGGAGGGGAATACTAGAAACCTGGGACAAATTGCGAAAGAGAAGCGAAAGAGGATGACCGCACACTTGGGATGTACACAGACTGCCAAGAAACAGTGTCTAGAGTGATGGACTCCCCTATGTGCATTTGTGGCATTTTGATTGAGAAATATATCCCAGAATGTGTATAGTGAGAGAACTGTGGTGGGAAAAAACCTGTGCCCTTTGGTCAGTTATAATTAGATGTTGGTGACACGAACTGCAGTATATAGAGCTCTAAGTATAGACACTCTTAATTGTATTAACACTATAAATGACTACTTTATTGTGTGCATTGTAAAAGAGTAGCATTTACAAAATGATTGTTATTAGTTAAGTGCTACTTAAACTGCAAAATTTATTGCATTTTTAAAAGACAGTAGCTATAATAATGTTTAGAAATAATTGTTTGTTAAATGTAAATTATTCAATGTTGGGAAACATTTTTGGTTTCTCACGATTTGTAGAATTGCATTTTCATTGTTATACAAAAGCTTTTAGTAAACCAAATGTCACACAACATTAATCCATGGTTCACAAAAGCTGTTGCATAAAGATCCAAATCCAATGTAAACAGTTAAACAGCGGGAGACAGTTTTTATGATGCCATACTCATATTAGTGCTATGTTTCTGTGCATGTTAAAATAAATATTAAAATTTTACTAAATCCATTCTTCTGTTGAGCAAATCCTACTTTAAATCTGGGGCATAAAAATTGCAGGACTTCTTTCAACTTAAACACACAAACTTAAGCATGCATAAAACAACCAATCAGTGCCTGTGAACAGGCTCTGTGTCAACTGACTGTGTGTTTTGAGTTTCAGAGTAAAGTGAAAGTTGTGCCCTGCAAATGGTATTCAGAAGTACCAAGTTAACTGTGTAAGTGTAGGTGGAAAACACATTTAAACAAAATACTGTAAATGCAATAGTTTTCGTGTTAAAACTGACTTACTCAACAGTGATAATCTCAAAGTAGCTATTGCTCAGCTGTGCAATGAGTTAAAGGGCTGCAATTTTACTATGGTAGAGCTGATCCCAAAGTAGATGAATAACATATTTAAAGAAAATACGGTAAATGCAATAGTTTTCAAGTTATAACTGACTTATTCAACAGTGAGAACCTGAAAATAGCTATTGCTCAGCTATGCCATGAGCTATAGGTCTACAATTTTACTATGTTATATCTTATTCAAAAGTACATGAATAACATATTCAAACAAAATTCTCTAAATGCAATAGTTTTCAAGTTACAAGCAATATACTCAACAGTGATATCTATTACTCAGCTACAACCAGTGCCCTATCTATGTGGTAGATCGCCCAAAAGTAGGTGAAGCACTTACTTAGAAGAAATTGTCCATGTCCAATACTTTTAAAGATAAAAGACATTTACTCATTTAAGTACCTGTCACTCAGCTATGCAAAGAGCTACAGTTGTGCAACCTCACTATGTGGTAGATCACCCAATAGTGGGTGAACAACTTATTTAGAAGAAATTGCCTATCTGCAATATTTTTAGAGATAAAAGACATTTACTCATTTTAGCAAGTATATGACTCAGCTATGCAAAGAGCTATAGATGTGTAACCCTCACTATGTGGTAGATCACCCAAAAGGTGAATCAGTTATTCAGAAGAATTTGCAAATTTAATAAGTAAATTAAATTTTTATAAGTTAATACCCTATCCAATGGACAATTGCTAATCCGGTCGGCGCAGACCGGCCCGCCAAACGACAGAAAAAGTCGCCTTATATGAGTGCATAATGCCCCCACAAGCGTTCCGGTCCCTGTGTGTGCTCGCAAGGTGGCGTGTCGTACTTCCTTCCTGTCTAGACAGCGTGACGTCATAGCATCTTTTTCGTTGTCTAAACCTATTAGACCCCTAGTAAGCTGATAGCGGGGTCGGATGGGAGGGTCTTGTGTGTCCATTGGATAGGGTATTAACTTATAAAAATTTAAATTAAATTTGCAATTTTATTGCGTTAATACATCCTATCCAATGGACAATTGCTGAATAACTACTGCTTGGTTGGCGGGTAAGCTACTAGGGACTAGCAGTGAACTCATAAACAGAAGTAAAAACATCCCTTTCCAAGTCTAAGTAGTTCTTGGGGTCAAGAACCTTAAAGGCTCTGGTCGGATATCATCATTCGGTTAACCGTTATTCGGGTTTGAACCGTCAGAACCGACCGCCCCTCCCCCCCCCCCTTGTCGCCTAGAGACCTGCTCTGATCTAGGGGGGGAGAGGGCTGAGTTCAGTCCCATAAAACCTAAAAACCTCCCACAAGGAAGCAAATGAGAAGACTTTTTTTTTCTTTTTTTTTTTTTAATTACTTCTTAATTATATGTGCAATATATACAGACGTACAGATATCTACATATGTACAGATCTCCTCTATGTGTTGGACTGCTGGTGGATCTGCTGTGCAGCCACTACAGGGCCCAGATGGTAAAGCTCTGAGTCAGCCCAAGCCACATCCTTTAAGTAAAATTGTGTAAAGGTGTTATGTGACTTCCAATGACAAGCTGACAGGATTTGTTCTAAGGAGACTCCCGATTGGAAGGCCTTAGAAGCAGCAAAGGCTCTGACATCATGGGCCTTGACCTGATGTAGAGTGTGGGAATCATGGTCCGAGAGCTCATAACATAGGATCACAGTCTGCTTGATCCATGAGGAGATAGTGGCAGGGGAGATGTCTTTGTCAAACCCTTTCTTAAAGGAGACGAAAACCAACTCCTTATTCTGCCTGAGATCTGAGGTCCTGTCCAAATAGTAGCGCAAAGCTCTGACTGGACAGAGGGACCTGTCAGACTTGAGGGACTTATCCAGAGTAGGGGCCAGGGCTGGTATAACCACTGGGGCCACACTTTCTGGGCCCTCCTTGGCCAGCTGATTCTTTGAGAGAAAGCTGGGTGAGGGGTACAGGGACACCCTTGACCAATCAGATTGGTGTCTGATGTGCTTGTTTTGCCAAGCATGAATCTCACTTCTACGTTTGCCTGACCCTAAGGCTAGCAAAAAGACTGTTTTGAAGGTTAAATGCTTCAAAGAGGCTTCCCCAATTGGCTCAAAGGGTGGTTTTGACAATTGATGTAGAACCAGGGAGAGGTTCCAGGAAGGGATTCCCCTCCTGCCCCTGGGTCTGTCCCTGTGGAAGCTATCCAGAAGACGAGTGAGATTGTCATCTTTGCTGATATTGATGGGGAAATTCCCCAATTTATCAGCAATGGCAGACCTGTAACCATCAATGGTACTGGGCTGTAACTTTTTGTCCTGAAAAAGGTACATAAGAAAATCAGCTACTGCCTTCACAGGGGGTGCTCTGAAGTCCACCTTATTAGAGAGGCACCACTTTGTAAAAATGGCCCATTTTGCTTCATAGACTGATCTGGTTGATTTTCTTTGAGGAGCTTCAATTCTTGTTGCCACCTCCTCAGAGAAACCGTGCTCCTTGATTGCTGAGGCTCTAGGAGCCAAGCATGGAGATTTAGATTTGTCAGATTCCTGTGAGGGGTCTGGCTGAAGGGCTGAGTCAACAGATTGGGCAGCTTGGGCAAACTCAGTGGGATTTGACTGGACATGGCTACCAGATCCCAAAACCAGGGCATGTTTGGCCACCCTGGGGCGATCAGAATGATTCTGCTGCACTGGGAGTCCTGCAACTTCTCCACTACCTTGCCCAATATGGCTGTTGGGGGGAAGGCATAAGGGTCCAGATCCTCCCATGGTAGGCTGAGTGCATCCACTGCTGAGGCCATGGGATCCGGAAAGGGTGACACAAAGAGAGGTAGCTTGTTGTTGAATCTGGTGGCAAAGAGGTCTATTTGAGGTCGGTGCCACCTGTAGCATATTGCTTCGAATACCTGCGGAAGGAGGGACCACTCTGTTTGAATGGTCTGTCCTAATCTGGACAGCTTGTCTGCCACCACGTTCAGCCGACCCGGAATGTGTCGGGCTTTCAGTGTCACGTGTTTCCTGGTACACCAGGTCAGGATTCTCCATAGTAAGGCACAGAGTGGGCCTGACCTCATGCCTCCCTCTTTGTTTATGTAGGCCACCACTGTTGTATTGTCGGTGGCCACTAGTACTATATTGTTTACACAGAGGTCCTGGAATTCTCTTAAGGCTAGGAACACTGCTTTTAGTTCTAGATAATTTATGTGTAACTTGCTTTCCGGCAGTGACCAGTGGCCTCTTGCAGTGCGTTCGTTTAAATGAGCGCCCCAACCTTCTTTTGATGCGTCTGTAAAAATTTGCAGAGCATGCTTTAAGGGGTGTAATGGTTGACCCTGTAGCACATTGCCTTCCTCCAGCCACCACCTTAAGTGGGGGTGCAGTGATCTGGGCAATGGAATAACTTTCTCCAGAGATTCTGGTACCCTCCAATTGTTTTTGAGGTGCCACTGTATGCGCCTCATATGTAGTCGACCTAAATGGACTTGCTTTTCTGTGGCTGTTAACAGGCCTATCAAGGACATGAACTGCCGGACCGGACAGGCCGGAAGTGACAGGAGAGTCTGTATCTTCCCTTGAAGGGCTCGCCACCGGTCCGGAGTAGGTCGGACCCGTCCGGACTGGAGGTCGAATTGATAGCCTACAAATTCGAAGACCTGCTTGGGTTCGAGTTCTGATTTTTCTACATTCACCAACCAGCCCAGTTCCTGACAAATCTGGACCAGCTTTTGGGTATGTTGAAGGCAAAGGGGGTGGGAGCTGGCTCTCACCAACCAGTCGTCTAGGTACTGGTGGATTCTTATACCCTTGCTTATAGCCATCAGCTTCACTTCCTTGGCTATTACAGTGAACTCCATAGGAGCTGTTGAGAGGCCAAAGGGAAGTGCTTTGAACTGGTAGGTCTGGCCCTGGACATGAAATCTGAGATATTTTCGAGACCTCTGGTGTATGGGTATGTGAAAGTAGGCGTCCTTGAAATCTATTGAGGTGACCCATTCCCCTTGTTGGAGGGAAGTCCGGATGGTTTCCGGGGTTTCCATTTTGAATTTCTCCACCTTGAGAAAAAGATTGAGTTTGCTCAGATCCAGTATAGGTCTCCACTTTTTGTCTGGCTTTGGAACTAGAAATAGTCGGTTGAAGAAGCCTAGAGATTTGGGGTTTTGTACGATTTCTATTGCATTTTTGGATATAAGCTGATGCAATGCCTCTACCAGGTAGCTGTTCCTGTGGGGATTTACATAGCAGCTTATGACCGTGGGATTTCTTGTTAACCTGGGTCGGATCCGAAAGGGAAGGTGGTAGCCCTCCCTTAGGATTTGAACTACTATTGGGTTTGCACCCAGATCCAACCATTTTGTCCAATAGTTTTGAAGTCTGGTCCCTACAGGAAGATTGGGAGCAACATTTGGGACATTTGCTACAGGTTTTACAGAACACAAGTGATCTACAAACAAAGCATTGTTCACATATTTTAATGGCTGAACTTTGTTTAAGTTTACAGACACTGGACTTATGCCTTTCTTTTGCGGCTGCCCGGTTGCAAAAGGTGCAGGAGAAACAACAAATGAATTTACAGAGTTTAAATTTCTTGACACATGAAGTAAAGTCTGTTTGGAGTCCGGTCCGGTCTGCTGATCCGGTACTCCACTGCAAAGTTCCTGCCTTTTGCCCTGGACCTTCAACTGAAGGTCTGCACTTTGATTGTCATTTAAATGAATTGTATCCCCGGGCCTGTCGCGAGGAGTACTTCTGCCCCTGGAATTTAGCCTTTTTCTTTTGAAATCTGCCAATATTCTTCCAGGCAGGCCTAGTCTGTTTGTTTTCTTGATAGGATTGTTCAGGTTTCTTATAAGGGTGGAAACATGAGTCCTTTCGGCCAGTGGAACCAGGGTGAGACCGGCCTCTATCCTCGAATTTGGAAATATCCTCCTCTGCTTTTTTCAACACAAGATCAGGGAATAAAGTATCCAATTGCATAGGGGCCTGCTGGAGGGAAGCCAGTGTATCCTGTTTGATGCCCGGTTTGACCAGTGCGAGGTAAGAATCTCGTCTGGCCAAGGTGAAGTTGTACATGCTCACAAATGTGAAATCTGATAGATGTTCCATCGTCTTCGCCATACATTGAAAAATGGAAGAGTTAAAATGCATGAGATGCTGTAGCTCGTCCGTGGCACTACTGGCTCTACTGGCAGACTTGCCTTTACTATGTTCACTTTGAAGGACCTTTAAGTGGCCGGACATTTCCTGTTGAACCTTATTTAAGCATCTGCTTAAACCCGCAGCTTGATTACACATGTAGGAGGCCTCACGTGCACTTTTCTCCCACTTGCGAAGAGTGTCCTGAGCAATAAAGCGTGAAGCAGGACCTGGTGATGAGAGAGCAGAGTATCTGGCAATTCTGCTGAAAGTACTGTTAATTTTTGCATTGTCACTGTGCCAGAAGGAGACAGAACCAGCCGGTTTGTCTTGACTGGGATATAAACCATACCATCTTCCTTGCGACTTGGTAGGTTTAATGAATTGGTCCCTTTGCAGTCCACCGGGTTCAGACCCTTTAGAAGGGTATCCTTGCGTTAATGTGAGATTTAGTCTATCCATCTTACGGCATAGCCAATCATCCGTAGGTAGTTGTACACTGATCTTCCCTGCCGGTTGGATCTTAGGGGCGGCAAAGGGGTTGTCTTCAGCACTGGCTAGAGTTGTATCCAAATCTGGAATGTGATTCCAGTTCATATAAGCTCTGATACCTCGCATTGTTTCTCTATATGTCTGTTCCTCAGACGGGGCCTGGTCAACATCAGAGAGTGAATTATCCGGATCAAGATCTGAGAGTTCACCTTCTTCACCTTTAACCGACAAATCTGGCATAGAAGCAGATTCTGATGCACTGTCGACGTCCATTTCCGGTTCAGAATGGGCTTGAGAACTTAACAATCCTGATGAGCCGGCCACCGGCTTGAGAACTGGCATATCAGAAGGGTGGTCAGTAGATAGAGATTTTACCCCTTGCTCATGAGATGAAGGCACTTTGGTAGTCGGAGCAAAAAAGGGGTTAACAGTTTCAGAGATGCCAGCAGGGGATGGCCTGACCGGTGAGAGTTTCACTGGTTGAAAGGTCGGTTCCGGTTGGGAAAGACTTTTAGATAACAACATAGCTTCCAGTCTGTTAAACCGGTATAACCATTTAATATCCATTGCCTCCAGTTTACTCTCTGTAGACGCTTTAGACGGCTTGGGAGAAGACTGGCGTTTCTTGCCCTTTTCCGGTTTTTCTTTGGAGGTTGTAGGGGATTTAATCTTCTTGGCTTTCACGTTAGACGAAACGCTACTCGCCTCTTCTGAGCTCTGCATGTGCTTCTTAGCTTTCACAACTTCCATGTTGCTACTCGCCTCTTCTGAGCTCTTAATCCCGGTATCTGTAGATACACCCAGCACAGAAACTAGGGCAGGGTCGACTAACGTACACTCTTCCATAGCCGCTTTAGTTTCCTTCTTTTCCTTTTTATTTTGATAAACTGGGGTGGCTAAGCGTAGTTTTTGTTCTTCAGTAAGAATATTGCATGAAGGACAGATATTTCCTTTAACACAAGGGTCAGACCCTTTCTTTTTTGTCCCTGCAACGAGCACAATGCGCGTGCTGGTCAAAGCCAGCCATGGCGTGTCCACAAACTCCCCTACGCTGACCAGGAGATGCCATTATATCCACAATGAAGCAAAATTCTTTTCAAATAAAATAAAGTTCCTTGATTAAATTAACACACACCAATATAACTAGAGGATCGCTCGCAAAAAAAAAGATAATGTTTTTGCATAGCAAAAACAAAGCGTCCCAAAAAGGATATAAAGGTGAGTGCTAAAGTATTAAGAAAATGCTTCGTTTCTAGCCTTATACTGTTGTGGCAACCAAAGTCAGCGCAGTCTGCTCTATCTAGCACGGTTTTCAAGATATAAGCATTTTTGTGTTTTGCAAAAAATAAAAAAATTAAAAATGTCCGCTATATTTGGCGAGACAAAAATATTTTGAAAATTGGCATGGCTACTCTGCAGAGATACCCAGCAGGTCCAAAATTTTGTTGAGTTCACTCCATATAGCACGGTTTTCGAGATATAAGCATTTTTGTGTTTTGCAAAAACTTTGAAAATTCAAAATGGCCACCATTTTTGGGGAGACAAAAATTTTTGTCAAGACCACTGCCGTGGTGTGTATCTCCCGCCGAGCATTAAAGCAGAAGAAATAGCTTTTCCGAGATATTCACAATTTTTCATTTTCGTGTGTGAAAGGTCTTCCAAAAGTAGGTGAATGAGTTATTTGAGAAAAATTGGCTATCTGCAATACTATTAAGAGATAATTCACATTTACTCATTTTGAGCAGGTGAATAATTATCTATGGGTGTGAAACTTCACCAAGTGAAAGCTCTCCCAAAAGTAGGTGAATGAGTTATTTGAGAAAAATTGGCTATCTGCAATACTTTTAGAGATAATTCGCATTTACTCATTTTGAGTAGGTGAGTAATTAGCTATGGGTCTGAAACTTCACCATGTGAAAGCTCTCCCACAAGTAGATGAATGAGTATTTGATAAAAATTGGGTATCCACAATACTTTTACAGATAATTAGCATTTACTCATTTTGTGTAGGTGAATAAATAGCTATGGGTCTGAAACTTCACAGAGTAAAAGCTCTCCCAAAAGTAGGTGAATGAGTTATTTGAGAAAAATTGGCTATCTGCAATACTTTTAGAGATAATTCACATTTACTTATTTTGAGTAGGTGAATAATTAGCTATGGGTCTGAAACTTCACCAAGTGAAAACTCTGCCAAAAGTAGGTGAATGAGTTATTTGAGAAAAATTGGCTATCTGCAATACTTTTAGAGATAATTCGCATTTACTCATTTTGAGTAGGTGAGTAATTTGCTATGGGTCTGAAACTTCACCAAGTGAAAGCTCTCCTAAAAGTAGGTGAATGAGTTATTTGAGAAAAATTGGCTATCTGCAATACTTTTAGAGATAATTCGCATTTACTCATTTTGAGTAGACGAGTAATTAGCTATGGGTCTGAAACTTCACCAAGTGAAAGCTCTCCCAAAAGTAGGTGAATGATTAATTTGAGAAAAATTGGCTATCTGCAATACTTTTAGAGATAATTCGCATTCACTCATTTTGAGTAGGTGAGTAATTAGCTATGGGTCTGAAACTTCACCAAGTGAAAGCTCTCCCAAAAGTAGGTGAATGATTAATTTGACAAAAATTGGCTATCTTTTAGAGATAATTCGCATTTACTCATTTTGAGTAGGTGAGTAATTAGCTATGGGTCTGAAACTTCACCAAGTGAAAGCTCTCCCAAAAGTAGGTGAATGAGTTATTTGAGAAAAATTGGCTATCTGCAATACTTTTAGAGATAATTCGCATTTACTCATTTTGAGTAGGTGAGTAATTAGCTATGGGTCTGAAACTTCACCAAGTGAAAGCTCTCCCAAAAGTAGGTGAATGAGTTATTTGAGAAAAATTGGCTATCTGCAATACTTTTAGAGATAATTCGCATTTACTCATTTTGAGTAGGTGAGTAATTAGCTATGGGTCTGAAACTTCACCATGTGAAAGCTCTCCCATAAGTAGATGAATGAGTTATTTGATAAAAATTGGGTATCTGCAATACTTTTACAGATAATTAGCATTTACTCATTTTGAGTAGGTAAATAATTAGCTATGGGTCTGAAACTTCACCATGTGAAAGCTCTCCCAAAAGTAGGTGAATGAGTTATTTGAGAAAAATTGGCTATCTGCAATACTTTTAGAGATAATTCGCATTTACTCATTTTGAGTAGGTGAGTAATTGGCTATGGATCTGAAACTTCACCATGTGAAAGCTCTTCCAAAAGTAGGTGAATGAGTTATTTGAGAAAAATTGGCCATCTGCAATACTTTTAGAGGTAATTCGCATTTACTCTTTTTGAGTAGGTGAGCAATTAGCTATGGGTCTGAAACTTCACCAAGTGAAAGCTCTTTGGGATAGCTGCTCTGCAGAGATACCCTGAAGATAAAAAATTTCGTCGAAATCGCTCTATGTAGCACGGTTTTCGAAATACTAGCATTTTTGTGTTTTGCAATTTTTGCGCAAAAATTCGAAAATTCAAAATGGCCGCCATTTTTGGCAAGACAAATTTTTTTTGAAAATTGGCATGGCTACTCTGCAGAGATACCCAGTGGGTCAAAAATTTCGTCGAAATCGCTCTATCTAGCACGGTTTTCGAGATATAAGCATTTTTGTGTTTTGCAATTTTGCGAAAAATTCGAAAATTCAAAATGGCCGCCATTTTTTGCGAGAAATTTTTTGTTTGAAAATTGGCATGGCTACTCTGCAGAGATACCCTACGGGTCAAAAATTTCCTCGAAATCGCTCTATCTAGCAGGGTTTTTGAGATATAAGCATTTTTATGTTTTGCAATTTTTGCGAAAAATTCGAAAATTCAAAATGGCCGCCATTTTTGGCGAGACAAAACTTTTTTGAAAATTGGCATGGCTACTCTGCAGAGATACCCTGTGGGTCAAAAATTTCGTCGAAATCGCTCTATCTAGCAGGGTTTTCGAGATATAAGCATTTTTATGTTTTGCAATTTTTGCGAAAATTTCGAAAATTCAAAATGGCCGCCATTTTTGGCGAGACAAAAATTTTTTGAAAATTGGGAAAAGTACTCTGCAGAGATATCCTGCGGGTCAAAAATTTTGTCGAAATTGCTCTATCTAGCACGGTTTTTGAGATATAAGCATTTTTGTGTTTTGCAATTTTTGCGAAAATTTCGAAAATTCAAAATGGCCGCCATTTTGGGCGAGACAAAATTTTTTTGAAAATTGGGAAAACTACTCCGCAGAGATACCCTGTGGGTCAAAAATTTCGTCGAAATCGCTCTATCTAGCACGGTTTTCGAGATATAAGCATTTTTGTGTTTTCCTTATTTGGAAAATTCGTAATGATTAATTAATCATTAATTACTCGGCCATTTCTTGACCAATCAATGCCAAAATCTAATGATTTCCAGATTTTAATAGAATGAATGTATTTGCCAAGTTTCAGGTGAATTGATAAAATTCCTTTCAAGTTATCATCCGGACAAGCTTCCCCATCGAAAAAAGACATTTTTGGTCATGTGACCTCTCTGATTGGTTGAAATGTCACTGCAGCATATTCAAAAAAATTCCCCAAGGCTACTGCCTAAACCTGCCAAATTTGAAAAGAATCCGCCTAACGGTTACAGAGTTATAAGGAAAACAAAATGCGGAGCCGGCGGAGCCGGCGGAGCCGCCGGAGCCGGCGGAGCCAGAAGCTCTCCCATACACAAACAAGCGTCCCTTGCGGGACGCTTAATAACTTGCGAGAGCTGATGAAAAAACACGTCCACACACACGTGCGCCAAACGAAAAAAGATGCTATGACGTCACGCTGTCTAGACAGGAAGGAAGTACGACACGCCACCTTGCGAGCACACACAGGGACCGGAACGCTTGTGGGGGCATTATGCACTCATATAAGGCGACTTTTTCTGTCGTTTGGCGGGCCGGTCTGCGCCGACTGGATTAGCAATTGTCCATTGGATAGGATGTATTAACGCAATAAAATTGACTTTTCATAACACTTTTAGAGATAAAAGACATTTAATCATTTTAGTAGCCGTTACTCAGCTATGGAAAGAGCTACAGTTCTGCAACTTCAGTATGTGGTAGATCACCCAAAAGTAGGTGAATGACTTATTTAGAAAAAAATTGCGTATATTCAATACCTTTACAGATACAAGACATTTACTCATTTTAGTAGCTATGACTGAGCTATGCAAAGAGCTATAGATCTGAAACTTCACTATTAGGTAGATCACCCAAAAGTAGGTGAATGACTTATTTAGAAGAAATTGTGTGTATGCAATACTTTTAGAGATAAAAGTCATTTACTCATTTTAGTAGCTATGACTGAGCCATGCAAAGAGCTATGGATCTGAAAATTCACTGTGTGGTAGATCAGTTAAAAGTAGGTGAATGACTTATTTAGAAGAAATTGCCTACCTGTAATACTTTTAGAGATAAAAGATATTTCCTCATTTTAGTAGCTATTACTCAGCTATCCAAAGAGCTACAGTTCTGCAACTTCACTATGTGGTAGATCACCCAGAAGTAGGTGAATGACTTATTTAGAAGAAATTGTCTACCTGAAATACTTTTAGAGATAAAAGACATTTACTCATTTTAGTAGCTATTACTCAGCTATTCAAAGAGCTACAGTTCTGCAACTTCACTATGTGGTAGATCACCCAAAAGTAGGTGAATGACTTATTTAGAAGAAATTGCCTACCTGTGATACTTTTAGAGATAAAAGACATTTACTCATTTTAGTAGCTATTACTCAGCTATCCAAAGAGCTACAGTTCTGCAACTTCACTATGTGGTAGATTACCCAAAAGTAGGTGAATGACTTATTTAGAAGAAACTGCCTACCTGTAATACTTTTAGAGATAAAAGACATTCTCTAATTTTAGTAGCTATTACTCAGCTATCTACTCACTTAGCTATTGACCTACATCTGCAAAAGCAACAAAAATATAAAGGACACAGGAAAGTAAGCTGATCAAAAACTAGATGAATAACAAATGAAAAGATTTGCCTAACTTTAATACTTGCTACAAATAAGAAAATAGCTATTGCTCACTTATGATATGCAATAGAACCCAAAACGATATGCCATCTTATAGTTAAGGAAAAAGTAGCTGAACAAATTATTTTAGGAAAATACTGTAACTGCAGTAGTTTTTGAGTTACAATGGATTTAATCAAGTCAGAATTTCAAAGTAGCTATTATTTAGCTATCCAATGTGCAACAGGTCTGCAACTTTACTATCCGATAGCTCATCCAAAAACTAGATGAATAACATATTTGAAAATATTTCCCTAACTTTAATACTTTAGAAGATATTTGAAATTTACTTATGTTGTTATTTTGCTACAAATAAGAAAATAGCTATTACTCACTTATGGCATGCAATAGAACCCCAAACTATATGCCATCTTATAGTTAAGGACAAAGTAGCTGAATAACATATTTGAAGAAAAAGCTATAACTGCAATCGTTTTTGAGTTATGAGCCCTTTACTCCAAGTAGTTAAGATTGCTATTACTCACTTATCTTTAGGCCTAAGTCTATAAAACCCAAAAAATTTTCAAGGGCGTGAAAATTCATTGGGACAATTAATTTACAAAAAATCTGTAGCTGTAGTAGTTTTGGAGAAATCTGCGTGACTAACTAACGCACGCACGCACGCACACACAGGCACCATTTCATAATCTCCCTCCCGGGCTAAAGCCTGGCAGGAGATAATTAACAAAGATCTAGGCCTGATACTCACACAAGGAAATTTACTAGTGGCTCAGTACATATATGCAAAATAACAGAGAAATCCCTGCAATAGTCCAATGACAAAAAAGTGTTATAGAGTGTTGAAATTTTCACACTTTGTTTGGGGGTACAGCACTTGTAATGGCTCTGGGGAAAGAGATGAACAAACAGATCTGCATACACTTTTTCATCCTCGATAGTTAAGGTATCTTTGAAAAAAAAAACCAGCATGTCTCTGGGTCCTGTACTTTTGGAGAAGTTGTTCATATGGACGTGGACACCGCAGAATGATGACATAATGTCAGCTGATATAAAAATTTGTCCATGCTTGCCTGTAATTTTAAATCCGGCTTTCACCAGCCTATCTGTGATGTTGAAACGTGTCTCATCACTTGTTATTTCCACAAGCAGGTCTCCAATGCTGAAAAGCACATTTTACAATATTTGTCAATCATTTGATGTAGCAGTTCCTACAACCATATAATTGCATAATTTTTTTCTTTCAATTTGTACGCAATGTCTTGAATGCAAGACATCCTTTATCAATAAAGAATGAACAATTAAGCCATTGATCAATAATCAATGACCAAATCAATTGCTTCTCACTTCTCATAAATTAACTGTCATCTGGACATACATTATGGATGTTTATACCAAATTTCAATGGCAATGGCTTTTTTTCAGTAGAACTATGATGTGCCACACAAGTTTTTCACCTTTACCACTAATGAGTGCCTGAAAGCAGTGAAAATGATATTTACATTGAATATAAGAGGCACTTATTAAATGAAAAAATGAAAATAATCAAGGGTATGAAGAGAAATCGGAGAAAATCAAAATCTTAAAATTGCAATCGCATCAGTTTGTAGGCATGCACAACTTCGAAACTATTATCAGAGAAGGGTTATATTTTCACTTAAGGTGGGGTCTACCCCTGGTTCAGTCCTGAAGGAAGAGCTGGGTGCACATTGCAAATCCAAAATTGTGTTATGATTTCTTTATCACAAGGGGGGGGAGAGGCTATTTGTGGCTGCGTTCTCCTCAAGGTTAATCTGGCTCAATGATCCTGATCCGGATTGACAACCCTGACTTTGTTTTGTGTATTTTTAGCACTAGGTGAGTGTTTCAGTGTCCTCGGGTATTGCAGTAGGTACCTGTTCGGCTGGGCTGACACTATGCCCTGGCCTTCTCCTGTCTTGGGAGGAATGATGGTACTTCTGCATACAACCGACTCTATTTTAGTCACAGAGGAGTCCTACAAACAAACAAGATACATTGGTTCTATAGGATCTTGTTAAATCTTCATAAATGTGAATGGCATGATGAAATCAAGTCTTGCTGATGGATAAGTCAAAGATATTTGGTTTAGCAACTCAATGATACAAGCACTAACACTGATTCAAACAAATTTGGGTAACATATATAAATAGGTTTTACTAGTTATGACATCCTAATAAACATCCTATGTCAAGACACAAACAAAACACTTGACTTGCTGAGGCTTATACTTACAAAGTCCTGTTATCAAACAAAACATACGCAAATATCACAACAAAGACAATAATCATTCAAATTGGCCATGTAAAAATCAATGGCATTATATTCATGTGTATTTTCAATTTTTTGGCGATTTTTGTAAACATAAAGGATTCAAGGGTTCATAAAATGGTGGGGGGAAACAGAAATGCATAATGGTAAAAGTCATTCAGTGAAATTTGAAGTTCTTTAATCAGTCGTCAATAAATAACAGTGACGAACAAAGGCTAAACATGAATAACATATACATATATATGTTACAGGCAATCTGTGTAACCAGGCATTACGCGTAATGACTGAACATCTCAGTCATTTCGCGAAATGCCTAAACTGTTTAGGCATTTCGCGAAACAGCTAGGCATTTCGCGTAATGACTGAAATACAAGGTTCAGTGTTACACAGATTGCCTAAACAAATATTGAAGGTTTCAGGCAATCTGTGTAATCATCTTTTAAATAATACAATATTGTTTTTCTCTCTTTTTACAGATATTTAATGTTGTAGTTGGTGTATTATTGTATGGAAATACCAAAAGTGTTAGTATTTTACTTTTCAGTAACATACTATTGTTTTTTTTTCTCTCATAAAAGACATTCAGAATGCTCTTACAATCATATGGTAATCTGTAGACTATATGGTGACATTGTATACTGTATGTTTTTCATATGATTTTGTTTTTATGTTCTCATATTTAATGTTGCATTTGCTATAGTTTGAAGGTGGCCATATAAAATAATAGAATTAATTAAAATATATAAAGTATAACAGCTGCAGCCCTTGAAGTATTCAAAAACATTTTTAATTGTTTATTCTCTATTTTTGTTGTATGGGAGGGCTTGTTTAATTTTTAAAACAAATGCTGAAATCTTTTCTTTGATGTCAATTCTGTCACTGTATCACAAGGCTGACTGCAATTAAGACTCCCCAATAAGTTGTGTGATCAATGGGATAGCTGGTATATGCTCAAAACCTATCACAAGCAAGCTTATCAGTGTATTATACCAAGACATAGGTACCTTTCTGTCATATTTGATACAAAACTGTGTTTAGGCATTACGCGTAATGCCTAGAGCTCACTTTTAGCCATTACGCGAAATGCCTAGCTGTTTCACGAAATGCCTAAACAGATTGCCTGTAACATATATAAAATGACATAAAATGGAAAATTTAATGGTTAAATTAAATTTTTATTAGTTAATATCTTACCTAGTGGACCAGTGCATTTGTCCGGCACGCAGCCGGTCCCGCCAAACGTTAGAAAAAAACGTCCTGAGCTGGGCTCTGACCGGGACCGGTAGTGTATTCCTCATTCGCCAGGTGTCGTGACTGCACCCAGCTCCCCTACTGCGCGTGCATGCGTACTTCCTCTTTTTGTGGCCTACCTAAGAATGTCCCCCTTTTAGCTATTGCGGGGCAGGTAGGGTGGGACTCCCTTGGTCCACTAGGTAAGATATTAACTAATAAAAATTGAATTTAACCATTAAATTTTCCATTTTATTGCGTAAATATATCTTACCTAGTGGACCAGTGCAGAATAACTACCCAGTGGTTGGGGGGTAGCTATGGAAAAAAGGGAGGACAGAGACTCTAAGATCTACATATATACTCCGCAAATCCAGAGGGAATCACCCGGGAAGGGTTTCTAACTACCCTGGATAGGTACAGCCACAGTTTTTTTTTGTACATGTATGAATACATATATACATCACTATATACATGGAAGCCTCTATTTAGTCCCTAATTTGTTGGGCAGCTACCACAGGACCCAAATGGTACACATCCGAGTCTGCCCAGGCCAAGTCCTTCAGGTAAAATTGGGTGAAGGTATTATGAGACTTCCAGTGACAGGCTGCCAAAATCTGGTCTAAGGGAACACCCCCTTGAAAGGCTTTGGACGCCGCGAACGCGGGAACGTCATGAGCCCGAACCTGATGCAATTGTTGAGCCTGTTGGTCTGACATCTGGTAACAAAGGACGATGGTTTGTTTGATCCAGGAGGAAACGGTAGCAGGGACAATATCCTTCTGGAAACTCTTCCTAAAGGAAACAAAAACCAATTCTTTGCCAGAACGGAGATCTTTGGTTTTGTCCAAGTAATAACGTAGTGCCCGGACCGGGCACAGACTCCTATCCTCCTTGAGGGATTTGTCCAATGAAGGAGCCAAGGCTGGAATGATAACAGGGGCCACGCAGGCGGGACCTTCTTTAGCCAGGTGGTTCTTAGAGATGAAACTAGGAGAGGGTGATAAGGAAACATTTGACCAATCCTCTTGGTGCCTAATGATCCTGTGAACCCAAGCATGAATTTCACTCCTCCGTTTCCCAGAGCCCAAGGCTAGAAGGAAGACAGTCTTAAAAGTGAGGTACTTCAGCGAAGCCTTCCTGAGAGGTTCAAAAGGAGGTTGTGTAAGTTGGTGAAGGACCAAAGACAAATTCCACGTAGGAACTCCACGCCTGCCTTTTGGCTTGTCCCTATGAAAACTGTCCAACAACCTGGACAAGTTTTCATCCTTACTGATGTTAATTCTGGAATTCCCCACTTTGTCGGCTATGGCAGTCCTATAGCCTTCTATGGTACTAGGTTGAAGATGTTTCTCCTGAAAAAGGGAAAGGAGAAAATCCGCAATTTGCTCTATAGAGGGAGTTTTGAAGTCCACCTGATTTTTCTCACACCATCTGACAAAAACGGACCACTTTGATTCATAAATGGCTATGGTAGAGCGTCTTTGAGGAGCCTCAATTCTTGTTGCCACTTCTGCCGAGAACCCGGCTTGCTGGATGGCAGAGGCTCTAGGAGCCAAGCATGAAGGTTCAGATTGGGAAGGTCCCGGTGAGGACACTGATTGAACGGTTGAGTGATCAAATTCGACACCTGAGGGAGCAGGAGAGGAATTTGAGCTGACATGTTGACCAGGTCCCAAAACTAAGGCATGTTGGGCCAACCTGGGGCTATCAGAATGAGACGACGGAATCCGTGGTCCAAGAGTTTCGTTACCACCTGATGAAGAAGGGCCGTCGGTGGAAAGGCATAAGCGTCCAGGTCCTCCCAAGGGAGACTTAAGGCATCCACTTCCCACGCTGATTGGTCTGGAACCGGGGATACAAACCGGGGAAGTTTGTGATTGAACCGGGTGGCAAACAGATCCACAGACGGGCGGTGCCAACGCCGGCATATTTGAGCAAACACCTCCGGGAGGAGGGACCATTCCGTTTGGATCACCTGATTGAGTCGGGACAGTTTGTCGGCTATGACGTTCAGGTGACCCGGAATTGCCTGGCCCTCAGGACAATCTGCCTTTGATTGCACCAAAGCATCAGTCTCCAAAGGAGGGCACAGAGTGAGCCTGATTTCATACCCCCTTCCTTGTTGATGTAAGAGACCACAGTGGTGTTGTCTGTACAAACAAGAACTATCTGGTTGCAACATAACCGCTCGAACCGTTTTAGGGCCAGCAGGACTGCCTTGAGCTCCAACAAATTTATGTGCAAGGCGCCTTCTGACTCTAACCAGACTCCTTTTGCCATGTAATCGCCTAAGTGAGCGCTCCAACCTTCGTTTGAGGTGTCTGTAAACAGTTGAAGGGCGTGTTGAAGAGGGTGTAAGGGTTGACCGGAGAGCACCTTGGCCGGGTCCAACCACCACCTTAGATGTACATGGAGAGATGGAGGAATTGGAATGACCTTTTCCAGAGATTCCGGGGCATGCCAATGCTTTTTTAGGTGCCATTGAATGGGTCTCATATGCAGCCGCCCCGAGACTACTTGTTTTTCTGTCGCCGTCAGAAGGCCGATCAAAGACATGAACTGCCTGACTGAGCAACATTCCAGTCCCAGGAGAAGGTTGAGCTTCTGAGATAGACTCCTCCACCTGTCCTGAGTTGGTTTGACTAACCCATGAGATAGGTCGAAATGATAACCTACGAAGTCGAAGGTTTGTTCGGGAACCAGCTCTGATTTGTCCATGTTGACGACCCAACCTAGAGAGCGGCAAAGGTCCAAAAGGATCTGCGTATGACGTAGGCAAATTTCCCGGCATGGGGCTCTCAGTAACCAATCGTCTAGGTATTGGTGGATTCGAATACCCCTCGATTGGGCCATGAGTTTTACCTCTTTGACCACCTTTGTGAACTCCAACGGAGCCGTTGACAGGCCAAAGGGAAGTGCTGTGAACTGAAAGGTCTGATCTTTTAAGTGGAACCTGAGATATTTTCGCGACCTGTGGTTTATGGGGATGTGAAAATGAGCGTCGCTGAAATCCAGCGAAGTGACCCACTCCCCCTGTTGCAGGGAAAGTCTGATGGTCTCCGGAGTTTCCATCTTGAACGTTGCCGGAGCAAGGTACAGGTTCAGTTGACTTAGGTCTAGAATGGGCCTCCATTTTTTGTTGGGTTTTGGAACCAGGAACAACCGGTTGTAGAAGCCCAGAGATGACTGAACTAACACTTTTTCTATAGCCTGTTTTTGACCTAGAGACTGTAAGGCTTCGTTCAGCTTTTTGTTTCTTAAAGGAGCTGATGAACCACTGACTATTACAGGACATCTTGCTAGAGGTGGTCTCTCCTTGAAGGGTGGTTGATACCCTTCCCTGAGGATGGAGACTACCCTTGGATTTGAACCCAGGGAGAGCCAAACCTGCCAAAACAGTTGCAGACGGCCTCCCACAGGTGGATCTTTGACAACACAAGGTACATTTATGACATTTGGGGCAAAAAGACATTGATTTACAGACAAAGCACTGTTCACAGATTTTATTTCTATTTTGGCATGAGAGGGTCTTACGTTTTTCTTTTGCAACGGCCCTTTTACAGAAACTGCAGGAAGAACAACAGGCAAATTTACAGTCTTTTGAAAAGTCACTTTGTTGGTTGCTGACACTAGATTGAGATCCCCAGACTTTGACTTTATTTGAACTAGGGGACTCCACAAACATTGATTGTCATTTATATGGCTTACTACCACGGGCAGGCTTGGAGTAATATGTGGAGCTAGAGCCACCTCTACCATGATTCTTGCCTCTGCCTCTGCCCGAAAACTGCCGCCAAGGTTGCTGAGTCTGAGAAGACGAAAAACCAGATTGACGACTATCCTTCTTGTCGTAGGGTTGGTACCTGAACTGATGTTTCTTGGAGTGCTGGTATTTGCCCGAACCGGGACCAGGAGCACTCCTATTAGACTCATGCTTTTGTATGTCTTGCTCAGCCACCGCCAGAACATCATCCGGGAACAACCCGTAAGTAAAAAGGGGGGCATTGCGCAGATTATTCCAGGTGTCAGGTTTCAGTCCTGGTCTAACATATTCTAGGTAGGAGTCTCTCCTCAACAAAATGAAATTTGCCAGTTGGACAAACAAACTGTCTGCGAGGTGCTGAAAAGCAGTACCCAAAGCCACAGAGACGCTAGAATGGAAAGCTGACAAGTCTTTTAAGTCCTTGACGGCGTCTGTGACTTCCTTTGGGGCTTTCCCTTTAACAATGGTACTGTTCAGAAAGGAAATATGTTGGTTCATTTTGTCCTGGATCTCACTCACGCACCTGTTAAACCCTGCGGCATGGTTGGTGATCAAGGAGCCTTCCCTGGCACATTGCTCCCACCTTCTAAGGATTTCTTGAGAGATAGGCCTGGAAGCCGGTCCTGAGGACGGGTAAGAGGAAATCTTGGCAATACGTGAGAACTGAGAGTTCAATCTAGCTTCGGACCCCGACCAGCCATAGATAGTCCTTCCGGGTCTTTGGTTGCCATCCTGTTTTATTCGGGATTGAGTATACCATTTAGCCTGGCTTTTAGGTGTCCTGATAAACTGGTCCTGTTTCAGACCTGCTGCTTCCTGAGCCCGGGAAGGGTAGCCCTCTGCAGCCCGCGTATTAAGTTTTTCCATTTTATAGCACAGCCAGTCGTCTGCTGGCAATTCTACTGACACTTTTCCTGTACGACGAGGGTGTTTACCCTTCCAAGGGTTGTCAGAGCGGTTATCCGTGTCACCTACAGCAGCTTCAAAATCTGGTATGTGAGACCAGCCAAGGAAAGACCGGACCGACCGGACCGTTTCCCTGTAGTTCATTTCTTCGTTTCTTTCAACTACCTCAGAATCTGAAAGTTCACCCTCCTCACCGGAGTCTTTATCTGACCGGTCCGGAAGGGGTTCCTCATCTGACAGAACCGGATCCGGCTGAGTAAAACTGGAGCAAATGAAGTAGAACCACTGGAAGGTTGCGTACCGGTGATGACCGGTTGAGAAGAGGATCCAAGAGAAGTGACACTGGTAACAGTTTCCTCCGGTTTCTCAAGAGTTTGCAAACCCGGACCGGGCACAACTGTCTTGAGAGGAGGAATAGGATCCGAAGCAATCTGATTTGAAGAACCGGCACTAGCAGCCGGTTTAACAGCCTTCTTGTGTTTAGATTTTCCCTTATGTTTTTTAACAGCAGGTGAAGCCTCTAACTCCTGACCTGGAGGCCTCACCGGACCGGTGGCTCCGGGGTCAGGAGACGGGTTGATAAAAGGCGTGTCAGAGATGGGAGCTTGAAATGTTGATACAGGCATCTTGGGAGTTGAGAAGATGTTAGTTCTTGACAGGAGAGCCTCAAAGCGGGCGAACTTTTCTTCTAATTGATTGTTTAACAGTTCCAAGTCCTGACGGGAGACAAAAATTACAACACTAGCTTGAGCAGCCGGTGAGGTACCGGTAAAAACCCGTTCCTGCGCATGTGCAGCGTCCGGGGGCATTTGAAAATCAGTCTGATTCTCTACGGGACCCACAACAGTGACTTTACTAGGGGAAACCAAGGTCCCAGCTTTCTTATCTTTCCGGATCTGATATTGCGGGGTTGCCAACATACCCTTTTGAGATTCCGAAAAACTGTCACATAAATCACAATGTTGACCTTTAACACAAGGGTCATCTCCCATCTTTTTGTCCCTGCAGCGGGCACATTTTTTGTGTAAGTCGAAGGCAGCCATAACATGGCCACAACTTCCACGCCTCTGTGCTGGTGATGCCATGATAAATATATTTCGCAAATATCCAAAGCTTTCCTTGTAACACACTTGTAAACAACTAATATAATTCAAAGTTTATTCCACTGAAAATTTATCGCTAACACACTATGGCGCCAAACAAAAAGAGGAAGTACGCATGCGCGCGCACGCGCAGTAGGGGAGCTGGGTGCGGTCACGACACCTGGCGAATGAGGAATACACTACCGGTCCCGGTCAGAGCCCAGCTCAGGACGTTTTTTTCTAACGTTTGGCGGGACCGGCTGCGCGCCGGACAAATGCACTGGTCCACTAGGTAAGATATATTTACGCAATAAAAATACATAATTATGTAAAATAACATAAACAGAGTAAAGTTAAAATGCATTTTTAGGTATTCTGACATGAATGATATGTAATAATACAGCAGAATATTATTAAGGAACAATTGCTATATTACCAACAGGGTTCCATAAATAATTGCAATACAGTTAAACCCCAATACAGTAGAACACTGATAAATGGAATATATTGAAGAAAGCTACCAAAGACCCTCTATTATCCAACCATGTGACACATTATAGTTTGTTTGGATAATGAAAAGATAATAAAGTAAATGAGAAATCTGAATACAAATCAAAAGGGAAACACAAATTGGAGATTGGAAATGAGTTCATAAAATCAAATACAATGTACACATCATAACATATTGGAAAATAGATATTCTACCATATACACACTAGGTCAAGGGCTTTTGTCATGGAAACTGACCTTGTTATGTAATCTTCCTGGTTCCGCAGATGTATTTTGTGGTCATTCAACATGCATGATTTTGTCTTGATATGAACTCATATGGGCTCATTTTTTTTTTTTTTCACAAGCTTTGTCAATGTAGATGGCTTGTTTTGTATAAAATTGGAAAATCTATACAAAGTTATCAAAATAAATAAAATCATGGAGTTAGAACATAACTGAACTAGTGTGGTGCCAAATAAACTCAACTTGAAATTGGAAGAACACAACTGTTCTAACAATTTTAGATCGATAATATATTTCAGTAAAAATCCCTCTAATATTGTGAAATGGTATAAATTTAGAGGATTATATAGCATGTAATGTGAAGGAGAAGTAGTGATGTACGGTGACTTGTTAAAGAACAAAGCTATAAGCCATAAAGTATTTTGTACAGATGGTTACTTGAGTGACTTCAAACTTAAATATGTATTCTGAGAAAGTGAAACAGCAAAGTAAACATGACAACTGATACTTTAGAAGAGATGCAAAAAAGCATAAATAATTAATAAAGTATGACAAGAACAGTCCAGAGATTCTGCAAAGTAATTAAATTAATAGGGCTGAAAATAAATGCAACATACCCAGAGGCAAATTACAATAATACAGAAATAAAACACATAGGAGAGTAAAAGGAGAATATGGGAGATAAATAAAAAACACCAGAATAATAAACTTGAAAACCAGGTTTGCAAACATCCAGAAAAATGTGTTTACAAATGCCAAAACAAAGCGTCCCATGGCAAATATAGTGTATAATAGTAAAAATGGTAAAGATAAAGGTAATTGCAATGGCAGCAGTTTTTGCCGTATGCCCCCCCCCCCCCCCCCCCCCCACCCCGAGAACACCCTAATTAGCTCTAGATCCTCTTGGAGTAAACATACCCTGATAATTAGGTAAAAATCTGTGCATGGGTTTAGGCTGCGGAACACCCACAAACCCGCCAAGATGGTGCAGGGGACTATAGCCCCAGCCTTTATGGGCTGGGGTTAAAAAGACGCATCACCAGGTTTGAATAGTCATAAAGAATAATTATGAGAACCATTTGGAAAGAATTTTGTAGATACACCGAAAAATACAAGAACTGCAACTTTATTACCCCAGTTTGACCTTGAGTGTTCTCAGGGGGGCAAATCTGCTGTAATTTTTTGAATCCCAGGCCTTGGCTTCTTATTACCACTCAATACATTTCAAAACTCTAAATCTAAAACTGATAGAGATATTTGAAATTTTACAAATCTCATGTGTCTGTATATAGTATACCACAGTTACCTGATTTGGTTGAATTTATGATAACCTTTACACGAGGATGCGACTCTTAAAGCTATAAAGCCATTTTCTTACTGCTGTTACATACACAACATGTGTATGGTCTATAATGTGAGTAGATATACACAATATGTGGCCAAAAGGGTCAATTTCAGCATAAAATTTTAATGAATGGCATCAATTACCCCTCACCTGGTCAATTATGGGGTCATTGGTCTGAAATTAGACTGGAGCTTAGATTTTTATGTGAGGAAAGCACTTGCCAAATTTTGTTGTTCCATATGTGGTACTTTCTGAGTAAATTTTTTGAAAAGGAAGTACAAGAAAGAGGTCAGAGGTCAAATTCAAGCCTATCAAAAATTTTTAGTAGATAATGACTGCCACAAATAATTTTTGATAGGCCTTATATATTTAGGGAGATATTCAACTTAAAAAACAGGCACTGTAGACTGTCTGGAAACAGGAGTGAAACCAGTAAGCGGCCCCTTTTCATGGATGATTAATTATCATTAATCAGCAGAAAATTGGATCAGTTTCCATTTTCTTGAGATAGAATAATCAAATAGTTCATAAGAAAGCCAGAGATCAAACATCTGTTGGGATATATATTTAGATGTAACTGTTGGAAAAAGAAATATTTATCCCATTCTAAAGAGAATTTATTCAAATTTACCTTCTTTATATTTTCCATTTCCTACAAATATACAAATGATCCAGATATCAGACCTAGACTTACTTTATACCTTTATGTAATGTGGATTGTAATGAAAGTAAATGTAACCCCATGTAAACTAGAGGATCGCTCGCAAAAAAAAAAGATAATGTTTTTGCATAGCAAAAACAAAGCGTCCCAAAAAGGATATAAAGGTGAGTGCTAAAGTATTAAGAAAATGCTTCGTTTCTAGCCTTATACTGTTGTGGCAACCAAAGTCAGCGCAGTCTGCTCTATCTAGCACGGTTTTCAAGATATAAGCATTTTTGTGTTTTGCAAAAAATAAAAAAATTAAAAATGTCCGCTATATTTGGCGAGACAAAAATATTTTGAAAATTGGCATGGCTACTCTGCAGAGATACCCAGCAGGTCCAAAATTTTGTTGAGTTCACTCCATATAGCACGGTTTTCGAGATATAAGCATTTTTGTGTTTTGCAAAAACTTTGAAAATTCAAAATGGCCACCATTTTTGGGGAGACAAAAATTTTTGTCAAGACCACTGCCGTGGTGTGTATCTCCCGCCGAGCATTAAAGCAGAAGAAATAGCTTTTCCGAGATATTCACAATTTTTCATTTTCGTGTGTGAAAGGTCTTCCAAAAGTAGGTGAATGAGTTATTTGAGAAAAATTGGCTATCTGCAATACTATTAAGAGATAATTCACATTTACTCATTTTGAGTAGGTGAATAATTATCTATGGGTGTGAAACTTCACCAAGTGAAAGCTCTCCCAAAAGTAGGTGAATGAGTTATTTGAGAAAAATTGGCTATCTGCAATACTTTTAGAGATAATTCGCATTTACTCATTTTGAGTAGGTGAGTAATTAGCTATGGGTCTGAAACTTCACCATGTGAAAGCTCTCCCACAAGTAGATGAATGAGTATTTGATAAAAATTGGGTATCCGCAATACTTTTACAGATAATTAGCATTTACTCACTTTGAGTAGGTGAATAAATAGCTATGGGTCTGAAACTTCACAGAGTGAAAGCTCTCCCAAAAGTAGGTGAATGAGTTATTTGAGAAAAATTGGCTATCTGCAATACTTTTAGAGATAATTCACATTTACTTATTTTGAGTAGGTGAATAATTAGCTATGGGTCTGAAACTTCACCAAGTGAAAGCTCTTCCAAAAGTAGGTGAATGAGTTATTTGAGAAAAATTGGCTATCTGCAATACTTTTAGAGATAATTCGCATTTACTCATTTTGAGTAGGTGAGTAATTTGCTATGGGTCTGAAACTTCACCAAGTGAAAGCTCTCCTAAAAGTAGGTGAATGAGTTATTTGAGAAAAATTGGCTATCTGCAATACTTTTAGAGATAATTCGCATTTACTCATTTTGAGTAGACGAGTAATTAGCTATGGGTCTGAAACTTCAAGTGAAAGCTCTCCCAAAAGTAGGTGAATGATTAATTTGAGAAAAATTGGCTATCTGCAATACTTTTAGAGATAATTCGCATTCACTCATTTTGAGTAGGTGAGTAATTAGCTATGGGTCTGAAACTTCACCAAGTGAAAGCTCTCCCAAAAGTAGGTGAATGAGTTATTTGAGAAAAATTGGCTATCTGCAATACTTTACAGATAATTCGCATTTACTCATTTTGAGTAGGTGAGTAATTAGCTATGGGTCTGAAACTTCACCAAGTGAAAGCTCTCCCAAAAGTAGGTGAATGATTAATTTGAGAAAAACTGGCTATCTGCAATACTTTTAGAGATAATTCGCATTTACTCATTTTGAGTAGGTGAGTAATTAGCTATGGGTCTGAAACTTCACCAAGTGAAAGCTCTCCCAAAAGTAGGTGAATGAGTTATTTGAGAAAAATTGGCTATCTGCAATACTTTTAGAGATAATTCGCATTTACTCATTTTGAGTAGGTGAGTAATTAGCTATGGGCCTGAAACTTCACCAAGTGAAAGCTCTCCCAAAAGTAGGTGAATGAGTTATTTGAGAAAAATTGGCTATCTGCAATACTTTTAGAGATAATTCACATTTACTCATTTTCAGTAGGTGAGTAATTAGCTATGGGTCTGAAACTTCACCAAGTGAAAGCTCTGCCAAAAGTAGGTGAATGAGTTATTTGAGAAAAATTGGCTATCTGCAATACTTTTAGAGATAATTCGCATTTACTCATTTTGAGTAGGTGAGTAATTAGCTATGGGTCTGAAACTTCACAGAGTGAAAGCTCTCCCAAAAGTAGGTGAATGAGTTATTTGAGAAAAATTGGGTATCTGCAATACTTTTAGAGATAATTCACATTTACTCATTTTCAGTAGGTGAGTAATTAGCTATGGGTCTGAAACTTCACCAAGTGAAAGCTGTCCCAAAAGTAGGTGAATGAGTTATTTGAGAAAAATTGGCTATCTGCAATACTTTTAGAGATAAATCGCATTTACTCATTTTGAGTAGGTGAGTAATTAGCTATGGGTCTGAAACTTCACCAAGTGAAAGCTCTCCCAAAAGTAGGTGAATGAGTTATTTGAGAAAAATTGGCTATCTGCAATACTTTTAGAGATAATTCACATTTACTCATTTTGAGTAGGTGAGTAATTAGCTATGGGTCTGAAACTTCACCAAGTGAAAGCTCTGCCAAAAGTAGGTGAATGAGTTATTTGAGAAAAATTGGCTATCTGCAATACTTTTAGAGATAATTCGCATTTACTCATTTTGAGTAGGTGAGTAATTAGCTATGGGTCTGAAACTTCACCAAGTGAAAGCTCTCCCAAAAGTAGGTGAATGAGTTATTTGAGAAAAATTGGCTATCTGCAATACTTTTAGAGATAATTCGCATTTACTCATTTTGAGTAGGTGAGTAATTAGCTATGGGTCTGAAACTTCACCATGTGAAAGCTCTCCCATAAGTAGATGAATGAGTTATTTGATAAAAATTGGGTATCCGCAATACTTTTACAGATAATTAGCATTTACTCATTTTGAGTAGGTAAATAATTAGCTATGGGTCTGAAACTTCACCAAGTGAAAGCTCTCCCAAAAGTAGGTGAATGAGTTATTTGAGAAAAATTGGCTATCTGCAATACTTTTAGAGATAATTCGCATTTACTCATTTTGAGTAGGTGAGTAATTGGCTATGGATCTGAAACTTCACCATGTGAAAGCTCTTCCAAAAGTAGGTGAATGAGTTATTTGAGAAAAATTGGCCATCTGCAATACTTTTAGAGGTAATTCGCATTTACTCTTTTTGAGTAGGTGAGCAATTAGCTATGGGTCTGAAACTTCACCAAGTGAAAGCTCTTTGGGATAGCTGCTCTGCAGAGATACCCTGAAGATAAAAAATTTCGTCGAAATCGCTCTATGTAGCACGGTTTTCGAAATATTAGCATTTTTGTGTTTTGCAATTTTTGCGCAAAAATTCGAAAATTCAAAATGGCCGCCATTTTTGGCAAGACAAATTTTTTTTGAAAATTGGCATGGCTACTCTGCAGAGATACCCAGTGGGTCAAAAATTTCGTCGAAATCGCTCTATCTAGCACGGTTTTCGAGATATAAGCATTTTTGTGTTTTGCAATTTTGCGAAAAATTCGAAAATTCAAAATGGCTGCCATTTTTTGCGAGAAATTTTTTGTTTGAAAATTGGCATGGCTACTCTGCAGAGATACCCTACGGGTCAAAAATTTCCTCGAAATCGCTCTATCTAGCAGGGTTTTTGAGATATAAGCATTTTTATGTTTTGCAATTTTTGCGAAAAATTCGAAAATTCAAAATGGCCGCCATTTTTGGCGAGACAAAACTTTTTTGAAAATTGGCATGGCTACTCTGCAGAGATACCCTGTGGGTCAAAAATTTCGTCGAAATCGCTCTATCTAGCAGGGTTTTCGAGATATAAGCATTTTTATGTTTTGCAATTTTTGCGAAAATTTTGAAAATTCAAAATGGCCGCCATTTTTGGCGAGACAAAAATTTTTTGAAAATTGGGAAAAGTACTCTGCAGAGATATCCTGCGGGTCAAAAATTTTGTCGAAATTGCTCTATCTAGCACGGTTTTTGAGATATAAGCATTTTTGTGTTTTGCAATTTTTGCGAAAATTTCGAAAATTCAAAATGGCCGCCATTTTGGGCGAGACAAAAATTTTTTGAAAATTGGGAAAACTACTCCGCAGAGATACCCTGTGGGTCAAAAATTTCGTCGAAATCGCTCTATCTAGCACGGTTTTCGAGATATAAGCATTTTTGTGTTTTCCTTATTTGGAAAATTCGTAATGATTAATTAATCATTAATTACTCGGCCATTTCTTGACCAATCAATGCCAAAATCTAATGATTTCCAGATTTTAATAGAATGAATGTATTTGCCAAGTTTCAGGTGAATTGATAAAATTCCTTTCAAGTTATCATCCGGACAAGCTTCCCCATCGAAAAAAGACATTTTTGGTCATGTGACCTCTCTGATTGGTTGAAATGTCACTGCAGCATATTCAAAAAAATTCCCCAAGGCTACTGCCTAAACCTGCCAAATTTGAAAAGAATCCGCCTAACGGTTACAGAGTTATAAGGAAAACAAAATGCGGAGCCGGCGGAGCCGGCGGAGCCGCCGGAGCCGGCGGAGCCGGCGGAGCCAGAAGCTCTCCCATACACAAACAAGCGTCCCTTGCGGGACGCTTAATTATGAGACATGTATATTTAAAGCACAGTAGAATCGCTATTATTTGAACTTGTAAGGGGAGAAAGATTCTAGTAGCAGAGAAGACAGTGCTAAATAAAATAATGTGGGGGCTCAAGGTAAAAAAAAATCTTGTATTTTAAATAGTTTAAGTCAAATTATGATATAAATGCGGTAAAATTAGTGACTTAATTATAAAACTGAAGCCTATATCTTTTATTTAAAATGTTTTTATCTCACATTTTTAATACATTTGGTCTTTGAACAGATTTTAAAATTCATAAAAATTAAAAAATCCCGGCCCAAATGTATAATAGGTTTTACCGTAGTTACATTGTCAGGACCCTACAAAGGTAAACAAAATGCACACATACAATAAATTAGGTACAAAAATAACTCACAACGAATCCTACAACTGAAACAAATGGTATACACAAGAACAAGTTGCTCAACATATAGACAAAACTAAAATAACAAAATTAGATCAAATTGCAAGAGAAAACAACCCACATTTTATAAATATTCACATTTTATCAACAGCCAAATAATATTGAATAATTATCAGCTTTCTGCGTAATCAAAACTATTTTTGTCCGTAATGATGAAATGATTCTTTAAACTTATTTCTGTACATATTGATAATCATTCAGAATTGACAAACAAGAGTGAAAATTTCGGAAACTGACAACACCAAATATATAACTACCTGGGTCTTATCTGTTTCTACATCACTTTAAAATGAAACACACACAAAAAAAGTGTTTGATGACTAATTTGGTTTATATACTTACTCACAAAAGAAACACATGTTTTATAAAGAATAGATTACAATATATCTTGCATTCCTTTTTTGGCTAAGTATAGTTCTTCACTAATATTGGCCATCCAACCGCCTCACAATGCAATACTACTATTGATCATTAATACTGCAATACCACTGCATATATTACTTCATACTTGTATTTATACTGGGAGTACGAAAAATTTTTTTTTTCGTTATTTGCTAATAGTGTTTTATTCTAGTTGTTTACCTCTTCGACTTGTGCGGAGACATTATCATAACAGGCCACTTTAGGGAAGTTGTAGCTTCCACCACAGAGACTGATGTTAAAGATGTGGTAGTACTGAAGCCCACTGGTGGTGAACAGACGACTTCCCTCAATAGACATAATTCTGCAACAAAGACTGGCTGTTGAACGGGACATAAAGGCCCAAGTTTGACCTTTGTTTAACAAAGAGCTTACATCTGGTGATGTATCAGATAACAGGTGCATCGTTCATCAATACCAGCAATATTTATTGTTTTGAGACAGGGTTGCTGATATTGATATGCAAAGACGTATATCTGTTACAGTCAATCTGCGAAACCAGTCATTACGCGTAATGACTGAAAGTTTCAGTCATTTTGCGTAATGACTGAAATGACCAGTCATTACGCGTAATGACTAAAATGACCAGTCATTTCGCGTAATGACTAAAAATAAGGTCCAGTCATTACACGTAATGGCTGAATTGTGATAAATAGCTTTAAATAGATCCACATGAGACTTATCCATTATAAAATTTACAAAGTGGCTAATGAACAGGGACCAGATCAATAGAAGGTGTTACTAACATTATTCTAATGTACATATCTGTATGCAACCCTGCATCACCTAGCCCTTTAATTTTATTAGGTCCCTTTTCTTATTGGTTAATTAGTTGGTACTAATAATATATGACAAAATCTGTAAAATATGACCGAGCACTGATGGATAGGTAGTGTGTCTTACAACAAGAGGAGAGTGCCCGTTCACGGGCACTGTGTCAGCTGACTGAATGTTTTTGATTTGTGATGGTGATAATGAGAGGAAAGCATAATTATCAGGGAAAGGGCTGTACAGAAATACAGTAAATGGTAACTGAACAGCATGTTCGAAAGATATTCCGAAGCTGACAGAAGAAAAGGACAAAAAAGTTGTGCCCTGCAAATGGTATTATGAAATAAAGTAACAAGGTAATTGTTTAAGGGTAAAAAGTAGGTTAAAAATATTTAAAGAAATACTATAAATGCAATATCCTCGTTCGACCATGAAGAAGGGGTCCAAAGGTCAAATCTGACCATACCAAAAGATTCCCAGCCAAAGAATTTAGGATGGTTTACCATCCCAAACCTCTCGGACCAATAATAAGTGAGTCATAGGCACTTTTTAAGTTTGGCTATCCTTGTTTGACCTTGAAGGAGGGGGTCCAAGTTCAAATCCGACCATACAAAAAAATTCCCAGCCCATGATTTCCTGTAGCTTGTTTACCATCCCAAACTTGTAGGACCAATAATAAGCGAGTTCTAAGCAATTGTAAGTTTGGCTATAATCAACTGCCCTTGAAGGAGGGGTCCCAGGTCAAATCTGACCACACCAAAAGAATCCCAGCCCATGATTTCCTATATGTTGGTTTACCATCCCAAACCTCCAAGACCAATAATACGCGAGTTATAAGCACTTTAAGTTTGGCTATCTTCGTTTGACCTGGAAGGAGGGGTCTAAGGTCAAATCCGACCACACCAAAAGATTCCCAGCCCATGATTTTCTATAGGTTGGTTTTCATTCCAACCTCTGGGACCAATAATAAGCGAGTTATAAGCACTTTTATGTTTGGCTATCCTCATTTGACCTTGAAGGAGGGTTCCAAGGTCAAATCGGACCATATTAACAGATTCCCAGCCCATGATTTCCTACAGGTTGGATACAATGATTTACTCAACAGTGAGAACCTGAAAGAAGCTATTGCTCAGCTATCCCATGACATAGAGGTCTGCAATTTCACTATGTTATAGCTGACCAAAACGTCTGTGAATAACATATTTAACAAAATACTCTAAATGTAATAATTTTCAAGTTACAACTGATTTACTCAAGAGTGAGAACCTCAAAGTAACTATTACTCAGCTATGCAATGAGCTACATGTCTGAATTTTTGCTCTGTTATAGCTGACCTAAAAGTAGCTGAACAACATATTTAAGCAAAATACTGTAAATGCAATAGTTTTCAAGTTACAACTGATTTACTCAATAGTGAGAACCAGAAAATAGCTATTGCTCCGCTATGCCATGAGCTATAGGTCTGTAATTTCACTATGTTATAGCTAACCCAAAAGTAGGTGAACAATATATTTTAACAAAATACTCCAAATGCAATATTTTTCAAGTTATAGCTGATTTACTCAACAGTCAGTGCCTGAGAATAGCTATTACTCAGCTATGCCATGAGCTACAGGTCTGAAATTTTACTATGTTATAGCTGACCCAAAAGTAGCTGAATAACATATTTATACGAAATTCTCTAAATGCAATAGTTTTGAAGTTATAAGCGATTTACTCAACAGTGATAACGTAAAAGTAGCTATTACTCAGCTATGCCATGAGCTACAGGTCTAAAATTTTACTATGTTATAGCTGACCCAAAAGTAGCTGAATAACATATTTATACGAAATTCTCTAAATGCAATAGTTTTTAAGTTACAAGTGATTCTACTCATGATGGAAATTACTGAAAAGCCCAAAAGTAGCTATTACTCACTTAGCTATTGAGACAGGCACCCAACTTACTCACCATATTGTAGCTATGAAAAAAGTAGCTGAATAAGATATTTTAACAAAATGCTCTAGATGCAACAGTTTTCAAGTTATAAATGATTTTGTGCATGATTTCATGAATGTTAATGCATTAAAAACTAGATTGGGCCAACTCGGCGCCAACATATCCCCAGACAGGTCATCACTCACGCCACAGGTTTTGATCGGGAATTTTTTAAAACATAATTACCCATTATTATATGAACTTCAGCACATCAATCTACTCTGTTTATATCTTCCAAGGAAGATGGTGTATCCCCAGACGCCGAATACATAACTCAAATTATATTTTCAATCTTCCTGCAATGATAACTCTAAACCTATTTTCAAAGTATTTAAATGATTGATGATTGAATGTCCATTCTAAAATAATAATCCCAAAAGAGCATATCTGTTTCTATATTTGTTGACAAATAAAATATTATTTTTAACTCAACTCATCATACTTTTCAATCTTCCTTCAAAGTATTTAAATGATTGATGATTCAATGTCCATTCTAAAATTCATAATCCCAAAAGCGCATATCTGTTTCTATATTTGTTCACAACTAAAATATTATTTAAAAAAAAATTATTTATATTATTATTTTATTATATTATTTTTAGAATTTGCAAATTGTTTTCAGTTATTCATTTCCTCTATACCTATATATGTGGTCCATATATATGCAACCTAAATATGTGACACAATCTCAGTTCTGACTCCCCTTTGTGTTATATGTAATGAAGCCCACCACCTCCCACCCCCACCCCTCTCCCCTTCTCCACACCTCTCTCACTATTACACAAGATCTGCAACCCCATTGAGTTCTTTGTTTCTCATCTGATATCATTAAATACCTTTGTTTATTTAGTGTCACTCAATATAGCTGGAGGTCCCAGAGGTGGGTGGGGGGAATCCGGGTGGGGGATGCATAAATGGTAAACAAACAATCTATATAAAAGGGGTACTCAAATACAAAAAGAATTGAGAATTTTAAGTATGTGATTATCAACTGAAATGAGTTCATAACTGTAGGAGCTGTGTCAAAATTAACTGAGGCAAGTTGAATAAAACTGGGCTAGTTGAGGGTTAAAAATCCCCTACTTTTACTACATAAGGATATAATTTCATTAATATTGGGACTTAAAGCTCACTTAAAGTGTCCATTTTGTCTACTTGAATATGTTTAACCAGTTTCATTTTAAAAAGTTAAAAACTCAGCAAGCAGAGGTATAACACACAAAAATAAGTTCTTAAAAGACTAAGATAGCCATAACATTATTAATATTCAAAATTTAAATAGACAGGCATTTCCTTTTAAAAATTCAAAGATTTCAGCTCTATAACCCACATAGTTTGACAGTTACTGGGCTTTAAAGTGGCATAATGTCCATAAATTGGGTTTCTGTGGGCATTTTACAATTGTTAAAGAGACCTTAGCAATTAAACAACAGATCTGAAACTTTTTGGGGGACATACATAACAAACAAAAATTATATATAATACAGTTTAAGACTTGTCACACTAAGCATTTCCAAATAACAGGGCAAAATACGGAAAAAATGTCCAAAAAGGCACTTGGGCGAGTGTCTATGGCCCTCATACACAGGTTAAATGTCTACTAAAAACCTTGATTTTCGGCATATGTAAAAAGGACATAATAATGCATTCCCAGATGGGATTTCAGCTCCATCAATCACATAGTTTAACAGTCACAGGGCTTAAAGGTGGTTAAAAAGTCCAAATATTGGGTCTCTGTGGGCCTTTTAGAGATCTCGATGTGGCTTTCAAATTAAAGCTTCAGACTTAAAATTTGTTACATACTAAGATTACACATAGAATATGTATCTAATAAAGTTTGAAACTTCTCAGACTTACCATTTCCAAGTTACAGAGCAAAATATGTGAAAAATGTCTTAAAAGGGTCACTCAGGTGGGTGTTTAAGGTCCTCATACACAGGTTAAATGTCTACTTGAAGCCTTGATTTTTGGCACATGTAAAAAGAACATAATAATGTATTCCCAGATGAGATTTCAGCTCTATCAGTCACATAGTTTAACAGTCACAGGCCTTAAAATTGGCAAAAAGTCCAAATACTGGGTCTTTATGGGGCCTTCTAGAGACCTAAATGTGGCCTTCAAATTAAAGCCTCAGACTTAAAATTTGTCACATACTAAGATTACACATAGAATATGCATCTAATACAGTTTGAAACTTCTTAGACTTACCATTTCCAAGTTACAGGGCAAAATATGTGAAAAATGTCTAAAAATGGTCACTCGGGTGGGGATTTATGGTCCTCATACACAGGTTAAATGTCTTCTTAAAGCCTTAATTTTTGGCACATATATAAATAACATACTAATATCTTCCCAGATAGGATTTGAGCTCTATCAGTCACATAGTTTGACAGTCACAGGGCTTAAAAGTAGCAAAAAGTCCAAATATTGGGTCTTTGGGAGCCTTTTAGAGACCTCAATTTGACCTTCAAAATTAAAGCTTCAGACTTAAAATCTGTTACATACTAAGATTACACACAGAATATATATCTAATACAGTTTGAAACTTCTCAGACTTACCATTTCCAAGTTACAGGGAAAAAGATGTGAAAAATGTCTTATAAGGGTCACTCGGGTGGGTGTTTATGGTCCTGATACACAGGTTAACTGTCTATTAAAGGCCTAAATGTTGGGGCACATATAAGAAAACACATAGATATATTCCCAGATGATATTTAACTTAGATGAGAGACATAGTTTGAAAGCTACAGTGCTTGAAAGTGGCAAAAAGTGCATAAATTGGGTCTCTGTGGGCACTTTTGAGACCTTAAGTCGACCCCTTTGGGTAAACCTACAGCCCTAAAATTTTCTACAGACAAGGATTACATATCAAAGTTATACCTAGCGCAGTTTGAGACTCATCAGAATTACCACTTCCAAATTATAGGGCAAAATATGTGAAAAGTATAGCAAAAAATCCCCAAGTGGGGGTATTTATGGGCCTCAAACACAATTTTCTCCTCAACTTAAAATCGTGATTTTCGGCACATGTACTAAGAACATATTAATGTGTTGTCAGGTAAAATTTCAGCCAGCTGAGCATCATAGTTTGTGACCTACAGGGCTCTAAGTGGCCAAAAGTCCAATTTCTGACCTTAAGGTGGCCATAAGTTCTTTTTTACTGGGAGTTTAAGGTCACCTTAAAATAGGGATCTTCCTTTGGGCACCCTTAACATGTGTACCAAGTTTGAAAAAAAAATATTAATTTGTTTTTGAGTTATCGTGTCCACAAGGAAATTTCTACGGCGGCGGCGGCGGCGGCGGCGCGACGGACCTGAATCCAATATATCCCCGACTTTCGTCTAGGGATATAATTATTAAAAAAATTTATTAAAAAAAAAGTAAGACAGATCCAGGTCTCATACTCACACAAGAGAATCTACCTCTGGCCTAGTACATATATGCAAGATATGAGAGAAATCCCTGCAATAGTCACTGAGAAAATTGTGATTAAGTGTTGAAATTTTCACACTTCTGGTGGGGGTACCCCCCTTGTAATGTCTCTAGCAAACAGACGAACAGACAGATTTGCATGCCTTGAACAATTTTTCATCCTCGATAGATAAGGTATCTTTTAAAAAAAACAGCACGTCTCTAGGCCTTGTAGTTTTGGAGGAGAAGTTGTTCACGCGTACGCGTGCGCCCACGCCGCAGAGTGACGACATAATGACATAAAAAGGGGACCCAATCAATAGACTCTTGCTAAAATTTAAATTTCTGTGTAACATGTACAACTAAAGAATATAAGGTAAATCCTGTATCTGGAGGGTTATTTCTAGTTACAGTGCACTCAGGTGTGAGTTATAGCTTTATTAAATATTAGAAGAATGGATTAAGTTGCCCCAGTTACTTTCACTTCAAAGGCTTCATGGTTTCCTGCTTTCTAACAACCTGCCACAATAGAACTGAGTCTTTAATTAATAACATAAAAGGCAAAATTGTACTATAAATTATGATTAATAAATGAAGATTAGTCTTCAAACAAGACATAAATTTCATTTTATTTCATTGACCACAAAGAGATATTTTCATTCTTTGACAAAATATGAGTTTAGTTTTAAAAAGCCCCAATATGAATTTAGAATGGACATAACATTTAAAAAGTAATTAAATGCATCTAACCATTCAATATTTTAATAATCTTTTTGAAAATGATAATAGAGTCTATTACAAAAGTATGGGTTTAGGTTTTAAAATGCTGAATATAAATTCAGAAAGCATGTGGGAATTCCAAGGTTATTAAATTGATTAAAATAGTTTAATATGTAATACCCATAACAGTTCTCTAGCATGAAAAGTTCACAATGTACAAAAGTTTTGAATAATACAAAGGTTTTGATGAAAAACAACTCTAGATCAATTACACAGATTGACTGAAGTCTTTCCAGTCAATCTGTGTAAAAATGAACCATAGATTTCAGTCATTATGTGAAATGACTGAAAGTTTCAGTCATTACGCGTAATGACTGGTTTCACAGATTGACTGTAACATATCAATATCACCATTTTATACAGAACTACAAAACTTACATTGCAAATATTTGCGATAAGGCTTTCTGACTAAAGGTTTCTGGCAATCCTTATTCTTTTAATTTTTAAAACAAAGTTTTGTTGGAGCCTTACTCTCATACCGTTATGATATTATTAGCTTTTCCATATTTCTTCTACATTTACATGAAATATCTGGATTTAACCACAGTTTTTACTTCGAATCCTTGATTCATTCCATTCTTACTTGGATACCTGGTTGAAGCCAGGTACATAGGACACTTTCAAATGAGACTTTTTAAAAACCAGGTTTATGTCATCCTTACTCCGATAGCTTTGTGAAGTCATAAGCCTTTCCATCCTTGCTGTTGTACTTGCAGGAAGTGACACACGCGGAAGGTTTGTCCTTCTCTTTGTGAGGTACCAGTCCTTCGCCACACTTCTGACACGATTCTGCACCCCAGACATTGCGGCCGCGCACTATGGTCCCCATAGGACAAGTTTTACACTTACTGGTGGCCTGGTCGATATAACTGTCATCTGGACAAGGGATGCAGCTACAAAATAGAGGGAGTTAGATGATAAACTGTAATAATGTACAGAATTCCACACCATCACATGCAATACGACTTTAACCACAGGATCACATACTTTGACTAAAACATGGTCATATTTAAGTAAACATGTAAAATCAGTAAATACGGGAACTCACCGAATTGGTCAGTAAATACAATATTTATTGCCTGCTCATTGCTGCTGTTGAAGGAAACTTGTTTATTTCTCTTTTGTGAACTGAATGTCACTACAGTATAACAATATAATTCTTCTCCATGACTATGGCAATTATGCTATTGTTGTTTGGGATTGCCGATGAACAAATCAGCATTGATAATTAAACTTAAATAAAAAACTTCTTTTTAATGTTGTTCCTTTTTTGAAGGAAGCCATACCATAGCCACATATAAGAAACAACTAACAGGGTAATAAGTTTAAGATATAGGTAAGTGAAAAGTTTAAAAATAAAATTCAGTTTATGTTGTGATATTTTAGAGATGGACTACTTAGCAAGAACTGATTTGGATCTGTTTTAATGCAAACCAACTGAAAAACATCTATAAAGCAAATATGGTGGTAAAAGAACACAAATTTACTGCAAAATAAAATGTCGAAGTTGCAAAACTACAGTCAAAAGGTTTCATGTACTTCAGTTAGACTATGCAGCCATCAATATTATCTGTGAGCATGCAAGACACCAGTTGTAACACCTGGTATTGGTATTTTTCAGTACAGTCTTGGAACCTTATCATTTGAATAAGCTCAGAAAAGGTATTTCAGTGTAAAACAGCGGGACAGAGTGAACCTAATTAACATGTATTCCTAAAACGAAATATTTGCTTTCCAGAGCTTCAACCATCAGACAATTTCCCAGTGTCTTTGGCGCAATCTTCATTGACTTTAATTAATTTCACACTGTTCATTACTTACCCTGCCTGGTTATTACCCTGTGGACATGTCTGACACTTGACCGCAGCTCCTGTCAAGGTATTGGTTACATTCACAGAGTATAGAATGGCCCGATCATTGGGGTAGGCTCGTGAAAAAAAGTTTGAGTCAGGTGACTTCTGGTAGGCCCAGATAAACTGAACTTCATCTGGTGTGAGAATATCGTATCTAGAGAAATCACACATAAAATTCTGTGAGACTAATATCCGTTGTTATTTAATTCCTCAAAATAATACAAGATGCATAAAAAAAGACACTTTGAACTTTAAACTATAAATCTGATCAGCAGAAAATGTTTTACACTCATTTGTTGTCATCACATTACTGTACTCTCCAAAGAGAAAGGCATAATGATAGGGGCTAAAGACTCTACTATGAAACTAGAAATAGGATGCCCTGTTGGTAGTAGCAGCGACATATGAATAGAAACAGGATAGCATAGAAGAACACACATTATCATGTGTAATGTCCACCCCATGAACCTTTTGCCAAAATTGTACAGTAGTCTTACAAGACCCTGTTTCATTTGTAAAATATATCAATGATGCTTAAATATTTATTAGTATACATGTAAATTATTTCAGCTTCATGCCTTTTTGCATTGGTTGGGTCGAAAATTTCAACGAAATCGCTCTATCTTGCACGGTTAAGGATATAGAAGGAAATTTCTGTTTTTCAATTTTTGGCAAAAATTCGAAAATTCAAAATGGCCACCATTTTTGGGAAGAGGAATTTTTTTTTGAAAATTGCCAATAGTACACTGGTAAGATACCGTGCGAGTCAAAAATTTCGACGAAATCGCTCTATCTCGCACAGTTAAGGAGATAGAAGCAAATTTGAAAAATTTTGTTGTAATTTTAATTTTTATTAGATAAATACTTACCATTTCCTGACCATTGCTATATGTTGGTGCCATCCAACTCACTGGCCAACGTTGAGAAACGTTTTAAGAAACCTTAAGAGGCCAGTGAGTGAGTGTGAACTAGCATGTCCCCTAGTGGTCATGTGACCACGCTAGTAAACAACCTTCATTATTTTTGTTGCAAAAAATACTCCCCTAGTACTGAATCTGCGGGGAGGCAGGGGGGGGACTATCCTGGTCAGGAAATGGTAAGTATTTATCTAATAAAAATTAAAATTACAACAAAATTTTTCAATTTTATTGCGAAAAATACACTTACCATTTCCTGACCATTGCTGAATGCAGCCTTCATGGAAGGAGGGCAGTACTAGAATTTAAAGACCCAGTACACCACTCTGCACAGCTATCATACACAGCACAAACCTATAGGCATTCAGATCCAAACTAACCTCCCAGATGAGGCAGTGGAACTGTTGAGCACTACAAAACAACACAGCCTTGTTGCTGTTGTTGTTGCTGTTGTAGGAAGGAAGCAATCATAACAGAGACTCACTACCTAGCCTACAACTAAAACATTATGACAAGTTTACATTGAAATTTACATGCATACCACAACATATAAACTTCCAACAATCACCACATACCATACAGATCCCCTAAATCATAGTATGTAGTTGAAGTTCTCACAAACTGACAGTCACTGTCACAGTTGAATGCTGTATCTAGACAAACATCCAACACCCACACAGGTGACACAAATATTGGAAGTGTCATCAGCATATTGTGTAATTCCAAGCCTGAATGAAGTCAACAATTCTGCCTAATAAAAAGACAGATAGTATGACAGACATACAGATGCAAATGTATACTAAAGTATCAAAATAAGTATCACACATATACTTATAAGATAACAAACTGTAGGACACAATATCAAAGTCTGACCACAAGCAAACCAAGCAGGTGAGACTGAAAATTGGTGAAAAAGTTATGGTTTCCAGTAACTGGCATCTGAAAATTCATATACAGAAACAGTATCCTAAAACCCAAAGATTCTTGCTTTGACTTGCTGCTGTTGAGAGTCAGAATTTGACTTCTCCTCAGTCAAAATGCTAGTCTGCCTACAGCAAGAAAAGATAGTTGACCTGAAAAAATCTGCTGTAAAGCCTTCTTAACTAGGCACAGACAAGACATAATAATTCCTCATTGAATCCTTAGTCCCAAGTAAAAGTATTTCAAAACCTCACAAGACAAAGAGATCTATCTTGAATAAAACTGCTGTCCCAGTGATTGAGAGCTGGCATATCGACCGGCTTAACTGAAGTAGGCCCATCCGAAGCCAACTGAATCTTGGCTAATAAATGGCCAGAGCCACTTGTGAGCAATACTTATTCAAAGTAAGGGAAGACAAAGCCAACGAGAATACCCTTCTTCCTTTGCCTAATGCCAAAGTCAAAAGAACTATGCGATTCAAGAAAGACTGTCTTGAAAGTTAATAACCTCCAAGAAATCTTCCCCAAAGGCTCAAAAGGCTGTCTGGTGAGACCAAACAAGACCAGAGACAAAAGGAAAAGAAGGCTTAACCTATTGGCTACTGGATTGTCTCTATAGAAATATGTCAACAATCTATACAGCTGAAGAGTTCTAGAGACTTATTCCCCTTCAAGGAAAGCAATCTACCATTGTTATTCTGTAACCAGCAATAGTAGATGGCTTAAGATTCCTTTCCTTAAAGAAATAATTAAGGAAATTTGCTACATCTAGAAAAGTAGTATCTGAGAAGTTCACCACCAAGAAGCCTCAGATGTGCATAGATTTACCAGGTCCCACAACCAAGAACATCCACCATGACCATCATGATTCAAACATGATGAATCTGCAACTGAAGGTGGTCATCTTCTAAATCACCTGAAGAATCTTGGCTATCCTGGTGCAATCATGATGATTCTGCACCTGTAGGTGATCATCTTGAGTCACCTGAGGAATGAGAGCCACTGGAACAAACACAAAGCTGTCCAGATCCTCCCAAGAAATGAGAATGGACCTGTTCCCCAAGCCCCACAGTCTAAGAAAGGAAACACATACACTGGAAGCTTAAGATTCAGGTTGTTGGATACCAATGGCATAATGATTGAACTCACCAGCAAGGGAAGCCTTAAAAGGAACCTTTGTGGAATAGATCCACCAGATCCCAAAGATAAGACATCCCTAGCCACTCTGATGCCATCCAGAGGATTCTGCACCTAAATCTTGGAGTAGCCCTTCTTACTAGGTACAAAAAGAATTTTCTTGCCTTTCCTGAGATCTTTGACTTATCCAGATAACCTCTCAAGGCTCTCCCTGGACAAAGAAACCTATCTTGACCAAAGCAAGATCTAAAGAAGGTTCCAAAGCAGGAATGACTACAGGTTGCAAACCAAAGAAGCCTTAGAAGCCAAATGATTCACCTGCATCACCTGAAGAATCAAGGTCAAAGGACCAAACAAACTGTCCAGTCCATCCCAAGAAAAGTTGAAAAAGACAAGCTTGTGGTTCAAACTAGTTGCAAAACAAACCCATCATTGGTGATTGTAATCAAAGACAGATTTGATTGAACACCTGAATCAGAATAGAAGATTCAAAAGTCATCCAAAACACATTCAATTTGAATCATCTTGACTTTCATGAACAAAGAATTTGTTGGAATATTTGTATACCCTGGGAAGTGATATGCCTGAATCTGAACCCATGGCATTCGTCCAAGGAATGATTCTTCAGATAAGGAAACAAATTCCTGAAAGTGGGTACCTCCCTACCTGTTCAGATAGGAAACCACTGAAGAAATATCTGGGGAAATCAACAGATTCAGAATCCGAATCAGACCTCCAAATGATTCTAAAGGTAGTAGCCCTGTTAATGTGGAGTCTTGACCCCTCATGATACAACAGACCACTGGCTGTTTGATGCCATAATTGTGCATCCCAACCCTTAAAGAAAGCATCTAATAACAGAAGGAGATTGTGCTCCTTCTGATGAAGTAATGGAAGCTCCTGCAAATTGAAAAGTCGTTCCACCACTGAAGATGGAACCTGAGAACAGAAAAACTGGTACATTATCTGTGTATTATGTGTGGTATCTGTGGTACATTAGCAGATAGCCTTGGGGTTACCTGATAAACAAATAACCCAATGGCACTGTTTTCTCCTATGAAGCCATACCGCCACCAAAGAAATGGCTTCCTTAGAAACCATTAGCCGGAGAAGATGCTTTGCTATGAGTAAAGATGTACCCTAAGGTGTAATCTGCAATCCAAACTAAAAATCCTGGTGTATTAGCCAAGAAGTTTTTTTTTTTTTTTTTTTATATAAGCTGGTGAAACCCGATGCCTTCTACTGCAGCCATCAGGTTCACTATCCGTTAATACAATAGTAAAGTCGAAAATAAACCATTTCCAAGAGCAAAGCAATGAAATGGTCTATATACTGGTAAAGCATGATGCGTTCTTATAGATCCCACAACCTCACCATGGACTAACATAGTGAACCGGTGTGAACTGTCATCAACAGGGAAGTGAAGATAACAATTCGCGTGAATCTGGCTATGGAAGAATGCAACTGTAAGGAAACGCGTTAACACACCCATTCACTTACAAGTAACAACTCGCGAAAACCCAACAATATGAAAATAAGGTACTTAATTAGGCTTATTTACCTCAACTATTAGTGGTAGCCATCTCTTCCCAGCTTATCACAACCGATAAACTGTAAAATTGTAGCGATATCACCATCTTACTGGTGTTATCGCCCTTTTGTCGATCATTTCATACACAGCTTTTATGCAAACTGATGTCTCCCGCATTTTATTCATTTATTCTTAAAACACATGTCCACAACTGCTTTAGGAACATGAATAAGTACTGTTGCCTCTGTGAAAGGTAAAGAATGGTTGAAGATTATCCTCTTACTATGTTGAGATGTAAGGTGTAGTATATCTGCACTAGTGGACAAACACTACTCCTAAAGATTACTCCTAACCCCTCTAAATCTTCAGAGGAGAGTTTTGTAACAGAGTTGGAGGATAAAGTATCATAATGGGAAGAAAAGTGCCCTGGGCACTAATCCCCTTTCTAGCCATGTGTAGGAGTTTGCTCCTTCCCAAACAGAAGAAACACTATACACCTGAGATCACAAAATGAAGTTTCCCTGGACATCTGACCAAAAGTTCAGCAGGAGAAAACCTCATTAAAAGTGAAAAATGCACTCTTAATTCTACCAAACTCATCTAAGAGATAAGATAGAGAAAAGTACGACTTGTAACACTCCTGTTGAATAACAAGTTGGAGAACTGATCCCAGCACTGCCCAACAAAAAATTCCTGATCACTGAGGACTGTAATTGCAAAAAACTCTGCACACAGCCCAAGGCAAAAAAGAAACTCTGTGAGCTCCTGTTAATCCTTAGCTCCTTGAAGACGTCCTGCCAGAGGTCCTGCTAGACCACTTCAAAAAATTATCCAGGCCTTAACATGCTCTCTGTAGCAGAAACCAGAGAACCTGTACTCCTGAATAATAAATTGACAATGGTTACAAGTTCATATGTACCGGTGACGGTTTCAGACCAGCTGAAAAACCGGTAAAAAATCACAGAAACAAAAGCCAATTACTGAGATGAATCACAGCTCCGGGAAACTGACAAACCGATTTCTGACCTTTTGGGAGGTATGGAAACTCGATTGTCTTCGGATGACGTCATGCAGGTATTTTCCTCCGTGAAAAGTTCCGACTGAACCTGACGGAAGAACTAGATTGGGCCAACTCGGCGCCAACATATCCCCAGACAGGTCATCACTCACGCCACAGGTTTTGATCGGGAATTTTTTAAAACATAACTACCCATTATTATATGAACTTCAGCACATCAATCTACTCTGTTTATATCTTCCAAGGAAGATGGTGTATCCCCAGACGCCGAATACATAACTCAAATTATATTTTCAATCTTCCTGCAATGATAACTCTAAACCTATTTTCAAAGTATTTAAATGATTGATGATTGAATGTCCATTCTAAAATAATAATCCCAAAAGAGCATATCTGTTTCTATATTTGTTGACAAATAAAATATTATTTTTAACTCAACTCATCATACTTTTCAATCTTCCTTCAAACTCAACTCATCATACTTTTCAATCTTCCTTCAAAGTATTTAAATGATTGATGATTCAATGTCCATTCTAAAATTCATAATCCCAAAAGCGCATATCTGTTTCTATATTTGTTCACAAATAAAATATTATTTAAAAAAAAATTATGTATATTATTATTTTATTATATTATTTTTAGAATTTGCAAATTGTTTTCAGTTATTCATTTCCTCTATACCTATATATGTGGTCCATATATATGCAACCTAAATATGTGACACAATCTCAGTTCTGACTCCCCTTTGTGTTATATGTAATGAAGCCCACCACCTCCCCCCCCCCACCCCTCTCCCCTTCTCCACACCTCTCTCACTATTACACAAGATCTGCAACCCCATTGAGTTCTTTGTTTCTCATCTGATATCATTAAATACCTTTGTTTATTTAGTGTCACTCAATATAGCTGGAGGTCCCAGAGGTGGGTGGGGGGAATCCGGGTGGGGGATGCATAAATGGTAAACAAACAATCTATATAAAAGGGGTACTCAAATACAAAAAAAATTGAGAATTTTAAGTATGTGATTATCAACTGAAATGAGTTCATAACTGTAGGAGCTGTGTCAAAATTAACTGAGGCAAGTTGAATAAAACTGGGCTAGTTGAGGGTTAAAAATCCCCTAGTTTTACTACATAAGGATATAATTTCATTAATATTGGGACTTAAAGCTCACTTAAAGTGTCCATTTTGTCTACTTGAATATGTTTAACCAGTTTCATTTTAAAAAGTTAAAAACTCAGCAAGCAGAGGTATAACACACAAAAATAAGTTCTTAAAAGACTAAGATAGCCATAACATTATTAATATTCAAAATTTAAATAGACAGGCATTTCCTTTTAAAAATTCAAAGATTTCAGCTCTATAACCCACATAGTTTGACAGTTACTGGGCTTTAAAGTGGCATAATGTCCATAAATTGGGTTTCTGTGGGCATTTTACAATTGTTAAAGAGACCTTAGCAATTAAACAACAGATCTGAAACATTTTGGGGGACATACATAACAAACAAAAATTATATATAATACAGTTTAAGACTTGTCACACTAAGCATTTCCAAATAACAGGGCAAAATACGGAAAAAATGTCCAAAAAGGCACTTGGGCGAGTGTCTATGGCCCTCATACACAGGTTAAATGTCTACTAAAAACCTTGATTTTCGGCATATGTAAAAAGGACATAATAATGCATTCCCAGATGGGATTTCAGCTCCATCAATCACATAGTTTAACAGTCACAGGGCTTAAAGGTGGTAAAAAGTCCAAATATTGGGTCTCTGTGGGCCTTTTAGAGATCTCGATGTGGCTTTCAAATTAAAGCTTCAGACTTAAAATTTGTTACATACTAAGATTACACATAGAATATGTATCTAATAAAGTTTGAAACTTCTCAGACTTACCATTTCCAAGTTACAGAGCAAAATATGTGAAAAATGTCTTAAAAGGGTCACTCAGGTGGGTGTTTAAGGTCCTCATACACAGGTTAAATGTCTACTTGAAGCCTTGATTTTTGGTACATGTAAAAAGAACATAATAATGTATTCCCAGATGAGATTTCAGCTCTATCAGTCACATAGTTTAACAGTCACAGGCCTTAAAATTGGCAAAAAGTCCAAATACTGGGTCTTTATGGGGCCTTCTAGAGACCTAAATGTGGCCTTCAAATTAAAGCTTCAGACTTAAAATTTGTCACATACTAAGATTACACATAGAATATGCATCTAATACAGTTTGAAACTTCTTAGACTTACCATTTCCAAGTTACAGGGAAAAATATGTGAAAAATGTCTAAAAATGGTCACTCGGGTGGGGATTTATGGTCCTCATACACAGGTTAAATGTCTTCTTAAAGCCTTAATTTTTGGCACATATATAAATAACATACTAATATCTTCCCAGATAGGATTTGAGCTCTATCAGTCACATAGTTTGACAGTCACAGGGCTTAAAAGTAGCAAAAAGTCCAAATATTGGGTCTTTGGGAGCCTTTTAGAGACCTCAATTTGACCTTCAAAATTAAAGCTTCAGACTTAAAATCTGTTACATACTAAGATTACACACAGAATATATATCTAATACAGTTTGAAACTTCTCAGACTTACCATTTCCAAGTTACAGGGAAAAAGATGTGAAAAATGTCTTATAAGGGTCACTCGGGTGGGTGTTTATGGTCCTGATACACAGGTTAACTCTCTATTAAAGGCCTAAATGTTGGGGCACATATAAGAAAACACATAGATATATTCCCAGATGATATTTAACTTAGATGAGAGACACAGTTTGAAAGCTACAGTGCTTGAAAGTGGCAAAAAGTGCATAAATTGGGTCTCTGTGGGCACTTTTGAGACCTTAAGTCGACCCCTTTGGGTAAACCTACAGCCCTAAAATTTTCTACAGACAAGGATTACATATCAAAGTTATACCTAGCGCAGTTTGAGACTCATCAGAATTACCACTTCCAAATTATAGGGCAAAATATGTGAAAAGTATAGCAAAAAATCCCCAAGTGGGGGTATTTATGGGCCTCAAACACAATTTTCTCCTCAACTTAAAGTCGTGATTTTCGGCACATGTACTAAGAACATATTAATGTGTTGTCAGGTAAAATTTCAGCCAGCTGAGCATCATAGTTTGTGACCTACAGGGCTCTAAGTGGCCAAAAGTCCAATTTCTGACCTTAAGGTGGCCATAAGTTCTTTTTTACTGGGAGTTTAAGGTCACCTTAAAATAGGGATCTTCCTTTGGGCACCCTTAACATGTGTACCAAGTTTGAAAAAAAAATATTAATTTGTTTTTGAGTTATCGCGTCCACAAGGAAATTTCTACGGCGGCGGCGGCGGCGGCGGCGGCGGCGGCGGCGGCGGCGGCGGCGCGACGGACCTGAATCCAATATATCCCCGACTTTCGTCTGGGGATATAATTAGAAGCTGTGACGATCGCTTCTGCATCCGGAACTTGTCCACGATGCAGCAACCAATGAGAAACTAAGATGTCTGCTCTCACCAGGGAATCCCACCGGACACCCATTCGAGTGAGATCGTCGCGGTGAGATGTTGACTACCACAAAACGCCTGGCTTTTAGAACCCGACGTGAGAATAGCCAATGACAATCGAATTGTCTCCTCTCTTCAGGTTGCCTCCATTAGTCGCCTAGCAACATATAAACATATAAACTGTCCCTGTCGGAGCTAGAATGACTGCCAACAGTTTCAGAATTAAAAAGTTGTAAATCTTCAATCAAGTGAAAAATAAAAAACTGGTCTCAAGAAACACGAGCCTTTTGAAGAATTCTGAGAAGAAGAAAGTCTTCATCCAACGACGATACATCCATGCCGCCATCTTAAAATAGTGGTCAAACATCCACCAAAAAATGGCCACAAAAGTCTTTTTCTCTGTCCTTTTGTCTTAAATTCGTCCTGAGAAGACATTGTCAACACAGATGCCTTACCACAGAACTCAAATTCCCACAAAAACTCCAAAAACTTTATAAAAATCCAAATTAAAATAACACATCCACACTCTAGGATGGCCAACAAAAATAATGAAGGTTGTTTACTAGCGTGGTCACATGACCACTAGGGGGACATGCTAGTTCACACTCACTCACTGGCCTCTTAAGGTTTCTTAAAACGTTTCTCAACGTTGGCCAGTGAGTTGGATGGCACCAACATATAGCAATGGTCAGGAAATGGTAAGTGTATTTTTCGCAATAAAATTGTATTTTTCCATTTTTGGCAAAAATTCGAAAATACAAAATGGCCACCATTTTTGGGGAGAAGAAAATTTTTTGAAAATTGCCAAGAGTACATTGCTCACATATCCTGTGGGTCGAAAATTTCGACGAAATCGCTCTATCTCGCACGGTTAAGGAGATAGAAGAAAATTTGTGTTTTGCCATTTTTGGCAAAAATTCGAAAATTCAAAATGGCCGCCATTTTTGGGGAGGGGAAAATTATTGAAAATTGCCAAGAGTACATTGGTCACATACCCTGTGGGTCGAAAATTTCGACGAAATCGCTCTATCTCGCACGGTTAAGGAGATGGAAGCAAATTTGTGTTTTTTCCATTTTTGGCAAAGTAGCTAAGTACCTATTACTCAGTCAGTTATATAGCTATTATCACTAAGAGCAATCCCAAGCAAGCTATCGACCTAAGTAATGCTCATACTAAATTCGGTAAAGATATGTCAAATATTTTTCCTTAAAATGCCCGGAAACAAAAGAAGTACACAAAAGTAGCTAAGTAGCTATTACTCAGTTAGCTATAGCCCTATCTTCACCAAAAGCAATCCCATGCAAGCTATTAACCCAATAAACACCCATACCAAATTTGGTAAAGATAGGATAAATACTTTTCCTTCAAATGAGCGGAAACCAAGCGTCTGGACGGCAGACGCCGAAAAAAGCAACAATAATGATGGCCTATAGTTCTTGATATACAATGTTTCACAAATATAAAGCAATGACAATGCCTTAACTCCGAGTATAAGTTCAATTTATGAGTTCCTGTATACTATCATATTTCATTCTTGAACTACTGAATATTGAAAATTTTAATTATGAGAACATGATTGTCAGGGTTAATGGGGAGATACCACTAGACATCAACTAGAAATAGGACGCATCTGTGGCCAGATGCTGGATGTATCCACCGACAAAGGCCAACTAACATAGTTTAGAAGATAAAAAGCATTTTTCGTTAATAAGCAAGCTGAAAGCACTTTTAAGTTTGGCTACCCTTATTTGACCCTGTAGCAGGGGCCCAAGGTGAAGTCTGACCACATCAAAAGATTCGCAGTCCATGATTTCCTATAAGTCGTTTTCACATTGCAAACCTCTAGGACCAATAATAAGCAGGAGGGGCCCAAGGTGAAATCTGACCACATGAAAAGATTTGCAGCCCATGACTTCCTCTAAGTTGTTTTCATATTAATGAGTTATTTGTGAAATACTGGCTATCTGCAATACTTGTAGAGATAATTCGCATTTACTCATTTTGAGTAGATGAATAATTAGCTACGGGTCTGAAACTTCACCAAGTGAAAGCTCTCTCAAAAGTAGGCGAATGAGTTATTTGAGAAAAATTGGCTATCTACAATACTTCTAGAGATAATTCGAATTTACTCATTTTCAGTAGGCGAGTAATTACCTACGGGTCTGGAACTTCACCATGTGAAAGCTCTCCCAAAAGTAGATGAATGAGTTATTTGATAAAAAATTGGATATCTGGAATACTTTTATAGATAATTAGCATTTACTCATTTTGGGTAGGTGAATAATTAGCTACAGGTCTGAAACTTCACCAAGTGAAAGGTCTCCCAAAAGTAGGTGAAGGAGTTATTTGACAAAAATTGGCTATCTGGAATACTTTTAGAGATAATTTGCATTAACTCATTTTCAGTAGGTGAGTAATTACCTACAGGTCTGAAACTTCACCAAGTGAAAGCTCTCCCAAAAGTAGGTGAAGGAGTTATTTGACAAAAATTGGCTATCTGCAATACTTTTAGAGATAATTTGCATTTACTCATTTTCAGTAGGTGAGTAATTACCTACAGGTCTGAAACTTCACCAAGTGAAAGCTCTCCCAAAAGTAGGTGAAGGAGTTATTTGACAAAAATTCGCTATCTGCAATACTTTTAGAGATAATTTGCATTTACTCATTTTGAGTAGGTGAGTAATTACCTACGGGTCTGAAACTTCAGCATGTGAAAGCTCTCCCAAAAGTAGGTGAAGGAGTTATTTGACAAAAATTGGCTATCTGCAATACTTTTAGAGATAATTCGCATTTACTCATTTTCAGTAGGTGAGTAATTACCTACAGGTCTGGAACTTCAGCATGTGAAAGCTCTCCCAAAAGTAGGTGAATGAGTTATTTAAGAAAAATTTGCTATCTGCAATACTTTTAGAGAAAATGCAGAATTACTCATTTTTAGTAGGTAAGTAATTTAGCCACAGGCCTAATTTAGACATAAAGCCTACCAATAGAGTACTGTGGTGCACCCTGTAATATACTTTGCAAACTTGAGAAGGCTAGCTATAATATTTTTTTTTGTTAGAGCGGTAATGGTGAAATCTCTCTACACACTACGGCTATCCAGTGGATACAATGATTTACTCAACAGTGAGAACCTGAAAGTAGATATTGGTAAGCTATGCCATGACACAGAGGTCTGCAATTTCACTCTGATATAGCTGACCAAAAATTATGTGAATAACATATTTAAACAAAATACTGTAAATGTAATAGTTTTCACGTTATAACTGATTTACTCAACAGTGATAACGTCAAAGTAGCTATTACTCAGCTATGCAATGAGCTACATGTCTGAATTTTTTCTATGTTATAGCTGACCCAAAATTAGGTGAACAACATATTTAAGCAAAATACTGTAAATGCAATAGTTTTCAAGTTACAACTGATTTACTCAATAGTGACAACCTGAAAATAGCTATTGCTCAGCTATGCCATGAGCTATAAGTCTGTAATTTCACGACGTTATAGCTGACCCAAAAGTAGGCGAACAACATATTTTAACAAAATACTCCAAATGCACTATTTTTCAAGTTACAAGTCATTTACTCAACAGTCAGTACCTGAAAATAGCTATTGCTCAGTTGTGCCATGAGCTACAGGTCTGTAATTTCACTATGTTATAGCTGACCCAAAAGTAGCTGAATAACATATTTACACAAATTTCTGTAAATGCAATACTTTTCCAATTACAACTGATTTACTCAACAGTGTGAACTTCAAAGTAGCTATTACTCAGCTATGCAATGAGCCACAGGTCTGGAACTTCACTATGTTATAGCTGACTCCGAAATAGGTGAATAACATATTGAAACAAAATACTCTAAATGTAATACTTTTGAAGTTATAAGTAATTTACTCAACAGTGATAACCTAAAAGTAGCTATTACTCAGCTATGCCATGAGCTACATGTCTGAAATTTTACTATGTTATAGCTGACATAAAAGTAGCTGAATAACATATTTATACAAAATTCTGTAAATGCAATAGTTTTCAAGTTACAATTGATTTTACTCATGATGGAAGTTACTGAAAAGCCCAAAAGTAGCTATTACTCACTTAGCGATTGAGACAGACACCCAAGTTACTCACCATGTTGTAGCTATGAAAAAAGTATCTGAATAACATATTTTAACAAAATGCTCTAAATGCAACACTTTTCAAGTTATAAGTGATTTAGTGCATGATTTCATGACTTTTAATGCATTTTAGACATTTTTGTCTACCACAGGCCTAATTTAGACATAAAGCCTACCAAAAAGATAGGGTGGCGAGTCCTCTAGCATACCAAGCCACCTGCCAAATATGAAAGAAATCTGGAAAGAAATGTGGACTGTAGGTCGCTAACAAGCAATATTCCACATTTTAGACATTTTTGTCTACCACAGGCCTAATTTAGACATAAAGCCTACCAAAAAGATAGGGTGGCGAGTCCTCTACCATATCAAGTCACCTGCCAAATATGAAAGAAATCCGGAAAGAAATGTGGACTGTAGGTCGCTAACAAGAAATCTCTGCGGACGCGGACGCGGACGAGGGCGCGGACGAGGGCGCGGACGCGGACGCGGACGACGACGATGATGAATCCATAGTATCCCCGCTTCGCGTCGGGGATACAATAACACAATATAGCCCGGACAAGGTTTTATAGGTCAAGGTCACTACGGCAAGGTCAAAGGTCAAATCAAGGTCAGACCATGATGTTGCACACCTACAACTCCTAACCAATGTCCCTACCAAGTATCAACTTCCTACACCTTACGGTTTCCGAGATATACCATGGGTGAAAACAATACCCCGACAGCCCTTAAGGGCTGTGGGGTAAAAAAGTCTTCTGTATACACAAAAAAACATGCCACAATCCAGAAAAAGATCTTGACCTGGGTCTAACAGATATGGACACAAGCTTATGTGACCTCCACAAGGTTACAAAGATTTAGTAACACACTCACGTATACAATGCTCTCTCTTGTTTGCCAGTCCAATTTTTCAGTAATTCTGGTTTTGTCATCCCTTCCGTTTGCTGTAAAACACAGGGAAAAAACACATTTTTTAACTGTCATTAAGTGTGTACTTCCCTTTCTTGGCAGTGTAAATATACACCCATTTTTCCTGAATGATACCATGTATTACTTATTTCAAACACATCCACACCATAATGTAAGTCTGGTTTTACCTTTACCTTTATGTAAGACTCAAAAGCTGATGCATCAAGTTTCACACTTGATGTTTACTACTTAACTCAGGCTTTTGTTAAGAAACTTTGTGGCGGAACTTTTAAAAATACTTTACTGTAGTTTCTAAATAACCCAAATCACACACCTGCATGAAAACAAAGGAACATTCTCCTGTACACTCCAGTTCAAATATGAAAGAGATCTTGCCAAATGCTGTGGAGATGATATCAAGACTGTCTGTTTTAAATCCCCCGACGTCCAGAGTGAGCACCAGGAAAGCATCGTCAGCATGACCCTTCTGTGTATGGGTATGGTCCAAAGCCATGTCCCAACCAATGTGGCCAGAACAGCCATAGTCTGTGGATATGAATGTAAGAAAAGGGAAAAGGTTACAGTGAGAAATATGTAAAATTCAGCTTCATCAATGTGACCCTTCCGCATATGGGTAATGTTCAAAGCCATGCAGGAACTGTCTTAGTCTGGATGTGGATGCAGTCTAACGCCAAGTTTGCCAATGGTGACACTCTCTCAGAACAAGCAGCAGTCTACCCAGAAATTATGCAATATATCAGATAAATTGAGTACACTTGTCGCCACATTTTACAAGTTTGAAAAACTAAGCAAATATTAACTCACAAATCTCAGCAGACTGAGACAAATTCCACAAACAAATGCAGAAGAATAATCCTAATCAAGCTGGTCTAAGCAGTCTCACATATTGTAACTGTAATTATAAACAGCAACCATGTTTATTGACTTGGCCAAAGTCTCAGCTTACTCTGCCTGTGCATCTGTAGTCTAGTTTGATAAACCACATTTTCAGAGATATTTACCTGTGGTACTTTACTCACCTGACATGGCCAGACATTCTGAGCTGACATTAGCAGTCATGGGGAGGTTTTGCCACCACTGGTAGGTCAGGCCATAAATAGGTGCAGTATTCTCGGGACACTTTTGACAACCTGAATTCCCATCTGAAAACTGATTGGCTGGGCAGAACTTGCACTTTCCATCCACAAGAGACATGCCTGAAGTAACAGTGAAAGGAAAATGACTTAGCAATTGCAATTCAGTGAGTACAATTAAACACTTGCCTAAAGTCAGTTTGAGCATTTCAATTTCAAACTAGAGGATCGCTCGCAAAAAAAAAAGATAATGTTTTTGCATAGCAAAAACAAAGCGTCCCGAAAAGTATATAAAGGTGAGTGCTAAAGTATTAAGAAAATGCTTCGTTTCTAGCCTTATACTGTTGTGGCAACCAAAGTCAGCGCAGTCTGCTCTATCTAGCACGGTTTTCAAGATATAAGCATTTTTGTGTTTTGCAAAAAATAAAAAAATTAAAAATGTCCGCTATATTTGGTGAGACAAAAATATTTTGAAAATTGGCATGGCTACTCTGCAGAGATACCCAGCAGGTCCAAAATTTTGTTGAGTTCGCTCTATATAGCACGGTTTTCGAGATATAAGCATTTTTGTGTTTTGCAAAAACTTTGAAAATTCAAAATGGCCACCATTTTTGGGGAGACAAAAATTTTTTGTCAAGACCACTGCCGCGGTGTGTATCTCCAGCCGAGCATTAAAGCAGAAGAAATAGGTTTTCCGAGATATTCACAATTTTTCATTTTCGTGTGTGAAAGCTCTTCCAAAAGTAGGTGAATGAGTTATTTGAGAAAAATTGGCTATCTGCAATACTTTTAGAGATAATTCGCATTTACTCATTTTGAGTAGGTGAGTAACTAGCTATGGGTCTGAAACTTCACCATGTGAAAGCTCTCCCACAAGTATATGAATGAGTATTTGATAAAAAATGGGTATCCGCAATACTTTTACAGATAATTAGCATTTACTCATTTTGAGTAGGTGAATAAATAGCTATGGGTCTGAAACTTCACAGAGTGAAAGCTCTCCCAAAAGTAGGTGAATGAGTTATTTGAGAAAAATTGGCTATCTGCAATACTTTTAGAGATAATTCACATTTACTCATTTTGAGTAGGTGAATAATTAGCTATGGGTCTGAAACTTCACCAAGTGAAAGCTCTGCCAAAAGTAGGTGAGTTATTTGAGAAAAATTGGCTATCTGCAATACTTTTAGAGATAATTCGCATTTATTCATTTTGAGTAGGTGAGTAATTAGCTATGGGTCTGAAACTTCACCAAGTGAAAGCTCTCCCAAAAGTAGGTGAATGAGTTATTTGAGAAAAATTGGCTATCTGCAATACTTTTAGAGATAATTCGCATTTACTCATTTTGAGTAGGTGAGTAATTAGCTATGGGTCTGAAACTTCACCAAGTGAAAGCTCTCCCAAAAGTAGGTGAATGAGTTATTTGAGAAAAATTGGCTATCTGCAATACTTTTAGAGATAATTCGCATTTACTCATTTTGAGTAGGTGAGTAATTAGCTATGGGTCTGAAACTTCACCAAGTGAAAGCTCTCCCAAAAGTAGGTGAATGATTAATTTGAGAAAAATTGGCTATCTGCAATACTTTTAGAGATAATTCGCATTTACTCATTTTGAGTAGGTGAGTAATTAGCTATGGGTCTGAAACTTCACCAAGTGAAAGCTCTCCCAAAAGTAGTGAATGAGTTATTTGAGAAAAATTGGCTATCTGCAATACTTTTAGAGATAATTCGCATTTACTCATTTTGAGTAGGTGAGTAATTACCTATGGGTCTGAAACTTCACCATGTGAAAGCTCTCCCAAAAGTAGGTAAACGAGTTATTTGAGAAAAATTGGCTATCTGCAATACTTTTAGAGATAATTCACATTTACTCATTTTCAGTAGGTGAGTAATTAGCTATGGGTCTGAAACTTCACCAAGTGAAAGCTCTGCCAAAAGTAGGTGAATGAGTTATTTGAGAAAAATTGGCTATCTGCAATACTTTTAGAGATAATTCGCATTTACTCATTTTGATTAGGTGAGTAATTAGCTATGGGTCTGAAAATTCACAGAGTGAAAGCTCTCCCAAAAGTAGGTGAATGAGTTATTTGAGAAAAATTGGCTATCTGCAATACTTTTAGAGATAATTCGCATTTACTCATTTTGAGTAGGTTAGTAATTAGCTATGGGTCTGAAACTTCACCATGTGAAAGCTCTTCCAAAAGTAGGTGAATGAGTTATTTGAGAAAATTGGCCATCTGCAATACTTTTAGAGGTAATTCGCATTTACTCTTTTTGAGTAGGTGAGTAATCATCTACGGGTCTGAAACTTCACCATGTGAAAGCTCTCCCAAAAGTATATGATGAGTTATTTGATAAAAATTGGGTATCCGCAATAGTTTTTGAGATAATTAGCATTTACTCATTTTGAGTAGGTGAGTAATTAGCTACGGGTCTGAAACTTCACCAAGTGAAAGCTCTTCCAAAAGTAGGTGAATGAGTTATTTGAGAAAAGTTGGCCATCTGTAATACTTTTAGAGGTAATTCGCATTTACTCTTTTTGAGTAGGTGAGAAATTAACTATGGGTCTGAAACTTCACCAAGTGAAAGCTCTTTGGGATAGCTGCTCTGCAGAGATACCCTGAAGATAAAAAATTTCGTCGAAATCGCTCTATGTAGCACGGTTTTCGAAATATTAGCATTTTTGTGTTTTGCAATTTTTGCGCAAAAATTCGAAAATTCAAAATGGCCACCATTTTTGGCAAGACAAAATTTTTCTGAAAATTGGCATGGCTACTCAGAGTTACCCTGTGGGTCAAAAATTTCGTTGAAATCGCTCTATCTAGCACGGTTTTCGAGATATAAGCATTTTTGTGTTTTGCAATTTTGCGAAAAATTCGAAAATTCAAAATGGCCGCCATTTTTAGCGAGACAAAATTTTTTTGAAAATTGGCATGGCTACTCTGCAGAGATACCCTGCGGGTCAAAAATTTTGTCGAAATCGCTCTATCTTGCAGGGTTTTCGAGATATAAGCATTTTTATGTTTTGCAATTTTTGCGAAAAATTCGAAAATTCAAAATGGCCGCCATTTTGGGCGAGACAAAAATTTTTTGAAAATTGGGAAAACTACTCCGCAGAGGTACCCTGCGGGTCAAAAATTTCGTCGAAATCGCTCTATCTAGCACGGTTTTCGAGATATAAGCATTTTTGTGTTTTCCTTATTTGGAAAATTCGTAATGATTAATTAATCATTAATTACTCGGCCATTTCTTGACCAATCAATGCCAAAATCTAATGATTTTTTAATAGAATGAATGTATTTGCCAAGTTTCAGGTGAATTGATAAAATTCCTTTCAAGTTATCATCCGGACAAGCTTCCCCATCGAAAAAAGACATTTTTGGTCATGTGACCTCTCTGATTGGTTGAAATGTCACTGCAGCATATTCAAAAAAATTCCCCAAGGCTACTGCCTAAACCTGCCAAATTTGAAAAGAATTTGCCTAACGGTTACAGAGTTATAAGGAAAACAAAATGCGGAGCCGGCAGAGCCGGCGGAGCCGCCGGAGCCTGAAGCTCTCCCATACACAAACAAGTGTCCCTTGCGGGACGCTTAATTCCTTAGTCAGTTGGAAATTTACAGGCAGATATTTTACTAAATCAATTGGAATGCAATCTTTGATATCCACTGTAATATCTGATTTTCTGTCTTAATAACAACATCTTTTAAAGTTAAACAAAACATTGAACAATGTGCTTTTACTGCACTAACGTCCTCAAAATGGAAACAGCGAATATATGAAACATAAATTTTCAAGTGATCATCCATTGCCATTTGTAAATCAGATTCAATTATTTGGACAGGCTTCTCATATTTTCAGGAGGTACATAGCACTCTTGTGTAAATGAAAATATATTGCCATTTACTGACCTGGGTTACAGGGTGGACATGGCTGATCCTGACCAGATGTTGGAAGATTACCTCCTAAGCAAATCTTTGGCTTGATCCAGTCATACATCACTTTAGTCTTAAAATACAGAATTGATTTAAAATTTAACTTCATTCTCAACACAAAGGGAACCAGTAACTGGTAAACAGAGCCACTGCATTCCTACAGTATGTCTCTTCACACTGGAAAATTGTATTATATGCAAGAAATTAACTTTAGACTTTCAGATTGATTGTTGGCAAACTGTACTTGCAGGAGAACAGAATCTTTCTGGTTGCAAAAGAAAGCTTTATATCAGGGACTGTACTAATATTGAACAGTTGGTACAAATGAATGACTAACTTGATTCAACAAAATATGCTGTATATGGTGGCTATATATTACCTCAATACTGTCAGTATTGAAATATATACCATGGGTTGACATTTACAATTACCTGAAATTCATTGCTACTTTTCAAAATTAATGAAGTTATAAGCTTTACTTATAGCTTCTGAAAGTGGTAGTAACATTTTCAAAACCAATTTCTAACCCATAATTTGTGAAAAACCAACAATCAGTTTTGAAAAACCAGACAATGAGTCTTCATGCAGCATATCCATGGGAAAGACAAATTCAGTCAATATGGCGTTACCTCTATCATACCCTCTTTATAATACTACGTCTTAAAGGGAAGTTCTAGGTTCTGATGTTTATGTATTTTGAGGCTCCAGTTGAAATCTGATGCTTCAAAAACATTTAAACCCCATGACGGCCTATGGCTTGTTTTTATCATTCTCAAACATTAGGACCAATAATGAACATAATATAAGGCATTTTGTATGTAGAGTCCATTTGACATTGAAGCGATGGTCAAAGGTCCAATCTGACCTTTTGAGAAGATTCGTGAAGCATGATTTAATTTGCGTTTTTTTCACATTTCACATGGCCCAATAATAAAGATATTAAACCTTCTGCAAATGTGGGCCCATTTTGGTCCTTGCAACAGGGGTAAAAGGTCAAATTCAAGCTTTCCGGAAGGTTCTTTTGAATGAAGTCTTTCATACATTGTGGTATGTATCTTGTTCATTCTTTGTAACAACAAATCCAGATGTTTTCACACTAAATAGAATAACTCATACAGAATGGAATAAGAATGGAACAAGATACATACCATATTGTCTTTACAGGGGCTGTGGTACTCAAAGTAATCCTTGTCTGTACAAGCAGGCTTCTTCTTACACTCCCCAGAACCCGGAACTGAAACACAAAACACATATAGAATACAGTGAAACACTGTCAAGTCAAATGTCAAGGGATCACAAATATACCTCAGTTCTAGCTCTAATTCTATACTTAGACTTTTATAGCGCTTAATCTCCCCTATTCAAAGGAGACTCTAAGGCACAACAAAACCAAAACAGTCAACATTTCAGTATTCTGGGATAGAAAAAAGACCAAGCGCCACAGAGAATGCCAGGGGGTGAGTAAGACTAAGGTGAGTGAACAGACAGGTTTCTGATCAGTTGATCAGAATATTCACATAACAGCATCAGTATGAATGGCAGAAGTGTTTCAGTTGAACTAGAATTTATTTCTTCTTAAACACAATTCTATTTGGCAGATGTCTAATAAAAGGGGTTTCATTGTTTTGAAAATAAGTTCTTTGTCATTTCCCATGATCAAATCTGGTTACATATGACTCTGTAATGGCAGGCAAGCTTGTATGTCTTACAATAGGACATACTTGAAATTGACCAAAATCAAGACCAAAATTGAAGTGAGGAAAATAGGAGTTTCTCGGTGCAGGTGCATGCGCACTCATCCAATGTGCAGCAGTACTGACAAACATTTTTTTTTTTTTTAAATAATCTTGTTTGGTCATCCATGTTTGCTCCCGAGAACACGTAAGCATTAGTGAGGATAAGCTAAGGGTATTTAATGCAATAAAAATTTTAATTTGATAGATAAAGCTACTCTTACATCCCACTATACAGGTTATAACATGTATGGGCCCTACTATTTTTGGTGAAATTTACAGCCATGGCCAGTTTGTGGGGAAAGTAGATCCTTACAAAGTGCATCTTACTTACAGAGCAAGTGAGTCTTGTGTTTTGGCTGTGTGTCAGTTATTCCTATGACCTCACAGTAAATAATTTGCATACCAATTTCTTCTCTACGGCCATGGTGTGCTGTCTGCAAGATGCAATTACCTACAGAAAACCTGTATTACACTTTGCAAGTTTAGCTACTCTTCCCAATGGCCAGCAAATAGGAACACATATGGTGGTCACATGTAAGAGAGGCTTTCTTTTTTTAGTAAAATATTACAGGTATGACATAGGTTGATCTTTTTCCTTCTTTAAAATATTGAGAATACACCATAAAAATCTTTCTTTATGGACAGCTTGGAGGACTGAGAAATTATTAGAATAACAAAAGGTTGGTAAAGCAGACAGGCATTTAATTATATAGATCAATAGATAATTGTAAATTGATGACACTGTAGTGGTGTATTTTTTTTTTTATTTATTTGGGGTTTTACGTCGCTTTCAACACTGTACAGGTCATATCACGACGGGTAGTTGGAAGGGCAGAGGAAACCAGTACATAGAATTTATTAGGGTTGTGTACTGTAAACTGCCGACCAACGGCAAGCAACTACCAGCTTTCCCATTTAAGGCCATCACGGGGATCGAACCCCGGCCTCAGAGGTGGGAGGCGAGAGTGTTACCACTCTGCCACCGTGGCCCCCTGTAGTGGTGTAATCGGAATACAGAGTTTAATGTTGTTCTTACTAGAGTACTCGTCATCATTGCAGGCCATACACTCTGCTGATCCTTTGGGTGCATAGTAGTTGGCAGGACACTCCTCACAGGACGTCTCCCCCGTGTTCTTACTGACAGTCCCTGCTCTGCACTGTGTGCACTCCTGTGTGAATGCAGTACCTAGAAATGTACAATCAGTGATAGAAATACTATTTCCAGATGAGATTTTTATCTACATAAACCATACAGTTTGAAAAGCTACAAGGCTAAAAGTACCAAAATGTTGATGAAGGTCACAGAAGTTATATCTAATACAGTTTAACACTGGTCAGACTAGTGTTGTGGTTGAATGCAAATTTTAGAACCAGTTTCCGAAAGTGAAAATTCGGTGAAAAACCGGGTACGTTTGATTTATAAAACGCGAAGAAATAAGTTTTTAACCGCGTACATGAGCTTTAACTCGTATATAATAAGAACCACAAGGGCCTTTTTGAAGACTTTCGAGGACAAAATGTGTGATATATCAATAGAATATTATAAAATACTGTGAAATATTTGTTGCAGTTCAATATGTTGGTGAACTTAAGGTAAAATAATGAAATATGTGATGAAACCGGTTTTGGTTTGAAGAAAACGAAACATAAGCGGATCACCTTCTTTCGGTCGGCAAATAGGTTTCCGGTTTACCGTCTTCAACACTAGGTCAGACTTATTCTTTCCAAGATACAGGAAAAACATGTAAAAATTGCGCAAAAAATGCATCAGGTAGGGTCTTTATGTGCCTCAAGTTCAGTTTTTGACCTCAAATTAAACTCATGATTTCTGACATATGTAAGAACATATTATTGTGTTCTTGCTGGATTTTAGCTGGATGAGCCATAGGTGGCAATAAGTTCTTTATTATCTTCCTTTTGCCATCCTGAACAAGTGTACCAAGTCTAAAAACAAATTGTTGATTTGATTTTGAATTTCTATTGCTACACTATTTAATGTGCTTATGTCAGTGTATGAGCTTATTCAAAATACACTTTCACTTTGTAGTTTTACTTTTGACACAGACAGAAAGATATTGTCCTGATTTTCATTTGCAATAGTACAATATAATAAACTGATAATAGATAAATAATATGGCTGTCACGAACTGTTGATGAACTTTAGGTTTTTTCACAAAATGACAAGCTGAAACTGGAGATTTATTTCACAGGCCAAATAGCAAGTACCAATTGAAACCCTGTTTAGGATTTCATCACTGGTTCTCCAATTCAGCTGACTACAACTTCTGAGCTATTTTTTTTTTGTCTCAAGTGACTCAAAGCTAACATGGAAAATACGTATATATTCATAGGCCTCTTGGGTCACACACATATGTTACTGATGATATATCAATACCTTTCGAATATTAAAATTATTTCCAAGCTATCAGGTTTATAAAGCACAACTCTTTTTAATGCTGAGTATTAACTAAAGAATTCTTTAAAGCCAATATAGGAAAGCAGAATATTATAATTTACCAAAATATATGACCCTGCATATGATTATAAAGATTGTATAATTTTGTAAAGTCAACATTAAGACAACATATACCCTAACCTTTGTCATAACTATGGTTCTCTTAATCTTTAAGCTACACATATAACATACTAGATTAAAAAGCTTGCTTCTGCAGAGGACTCGCATCTAAATACAAGGACTTATTGGCCAGGGGGTTTCAGACCGACACCACATCAGATTTTCACATTTATTAATATTGATTACAATCTGAAGTTTATAAGAAACACATGTTTTAAAACTAAAAACCCTATGTCTTAGATTCAGTCATTAGTTATAACAAGATGATGTACTGCCAGGCTTCATAATGTCTTTTATCAGTACATAAATGCTGTATTATCTCATGTCAACTGTCCATTATTTCAATATCTGTCTCAGTAATCATTCATTATCCTAGTCCAATAACAAGGGCAGCATTTACAATTCTCAAGCAGTCATTAGAGAGAAAGCAAAGACCATTCTAGTCAATGTTGTGATTCTATCACTTTTTCAATAGTGAAAGTGAAAATTTGATAATAACCAGGAATGTTTGGTCTAGCAAACATCATGAGATAAGTATCCAAAACACTGACACGATATATACACAGCGATGCGAGTTTTCAAGCATGTTTTAACCAAGACCATAAAGAAACAAGAGGACTGGGAGGCCAGCTCAGTGAGCTCCTTGCAAAAAAATTGCAAAGTATATTACTCATTCTGTTTGCAAACCACTGATCTGTTTACACCGCTTTAAATAAATGATTTCATTGATTTCTATGGTAACTTAACTGAAAAATTGCTCCAGAATCGCAGATACTGATCCGATCATGCCCAAATTTGAATCAGTTTTTCCTTGTAACAGTTCAGATGCTACCTAAAAATTTCATTTACCATCTCTGCAGTACTTTTGGGGTTATGCTGCAACCAATTAAACTTACAAACTGAGTAATATACTTTGAAAAAATTTTGCAAAGTAATAATGTGAAACATTTTTTGAGTTGAGTGTTAGAAGTAATATTTTAATAAATTTATGTCAAAAGAGGGTATGTATAATGCCCCAGTCATACTACAGGTGGTATGTCCCATGGTTAGAAGTTTTACTCGGTGGCGGAACCAACTCCAAGGACACCTCATACCTTCCAAGATTTGGTAATATATCCATCATACTGCAGGTGGTATAACCCGTGGTTATAGAAAAAATTAAACACCCTTGAACTACTGTCTGAGGTTTGTATGCGAAGTTATGACTCAGTGACAAAACATCCCTTTACCTCCACTCACCTTATGTCGCCAAATTACACGGAAAGACCAACGAATCACAACCTTATATACACTGAGAACTACACCTTCAGTTACAGTAGCAAGAAATTCATAATTTTAAACAGTTTAAAACTTACATGGGATTGGGACACTGGGCCAAGGATAGGGGCATACTACTGCGGGGCATACCACCTGGGGTATAAGGAAAATGGTCATTGTTAACGTGACTGGGGTATAAGGAAAATGGTCATGGTTAACATGACTGGTATAAGGAAAATGGTCATGGTTAATGTGACTGGGGTATAAGGAAAATGGTCATGATTAACGTGACTGGGGTATAAGGAAAATGGTCATGATTAACGTGACTGGGGTATAAGGAAAATGGTCATTGTTAACGTGACTGGGGTATAAGGAAAATGGTCATGGTTAACATGACTGGTATAAGGAAAATGGTCATGGTTAATGTGACTGGGGTATAAGGAAAATGGTCATGATTAACGTGACTGGGGTATAAGGAAAATGGTCATGATTAACGTGACTGGGGTATAAGGAAAATGGTCATTGTTAACGTGACTGGGGTATAAGGAAAATGGTCATGGTTAACGTGACTGGGGTATAAGGAAAATGGTCATGATTAACGTGACTGGGGTATAAGGAAAATGGTCATGATTAACGTGACTGGGGTATAAGGAAAATGGTCATTGTTAACGTGACTGGGGTATAAGGAAAATGGTCATGGTTAACGTGACTGGTATAAGGAAAATGGTCATGGTTAATGTGACTGGGGTATAAGGAAAATGGTCATTGTTAACGTGACTGGGGTATAAGGAAAATGGTCGTGATTAACGTGACTGGGGTATAAGGAAAATGGTCATGATTAACGTGACTGGGGTATAAGGAAAATGGTCGTGATTAACGTGACTGGGGTATAAGGAAAATGGTTAGGGTTAACGTGAATGGGGTATAAGGAAAATGGTCATGGTTAATAACAGGTGGAATGTAACTGGATCATAGGTACAAAGGCAAATGTCTTTGTAATTTCAGTTTTCTTGACAGAAACATTTTGAAATTTATGGAACAAATATGTATGTGACTTACATAATATAATAAAGACAATCTGAACAAATATTTTACCAATATCAAATGATATAAAAAGCAAAGAACATATATGTTTACAAAAGATGCTGACTATATAAATAACGGCAGTATTTTACAAAATTTTATTGAATGCTGTGGGGTGAGTCTAGTAAATCGAGTGAAAAACTAACAGACACCAGTCACTCACCACTGACACTGATAGATTTAATGTTTATTGGCTTCTTTATTCCAGAGTGGATGGTTGTGAAGCTTAAACTCTTGAAAACAATGGTGTTTGGGCCTGTTTTCAGATTTATCTACAAATAGAAGAAAACACAAAGACATCAAAAGTGCTGGCATTAATAACATGTATTTAAAGTTTCCTCAGAGCAATAGATAGAGATTGACAGTTGACGGATGATGATTTGTTAAAGGCTCAGATGTCTACATCTGTGTCACCCTAATCTATCATGTGTCAGTGTGACTTCACATAGCACATAAAAAGACATACAGATCAATGACTACAGTAAGAAATCTAAAATTCGCCATATATCTGAAATTCGCCACATCTGGAAATACTAATAAAATAAATGAATTGAGGTGAGATATATTGAATCTATATTGAATGAAGGCTTTTTGAACTGAAAGATACCAAGTTTAAAACAAAACATTATTTTCTTCATATAATTATCTTATGTTTTAAAGGTGGTGAATTTCTACCATGTGTATCTTGTGAACAACTGATTGATATCCGTTTGACTTAATAAGTTACTTTTGCAATTTTTGTTTTAATAAATAGTTTAGATTAAGCAAAATCACATCTAACAAGACCAATGCCGCGGTATGTATCTCCCGCCGAGCATTACAGGGGAAGAAATACCTTTTCCGAGATATTTACAATTTTTCATTTTCTGCTAAATTCCAAGATGACTGCCAAAAGTGGCGAAAACTGAAATTTTCCCCCTAGGTACAGAATGCTGTTGTACTACCCTGCGAGTCAAAAATTCGCTCGAAATAGCCCTATCTCTTACCATGTCGAAGATATTTTCAATGTTTTAGATGCGCTAAAATCCAAGATGGCCGCCAAAGGTGGCGAAAATTGAAACTTTCCCCCCTTTGCATAGGATACTCTTGGACTATCCTGTGGGCCAAAAATTCACTTGACATCGCTCTATCTCTTACAGTTTTTGAGATATTCACATTTTTTTCATTTTACGCTTAAAATCCAAGATGGCTGCCAAAAGTGGCGAAAATTGAAATTTTTCCGCTTTGCATAGCTTACTCTTGTACTACCCTGCAGGTCAAAAATTCGCTTGAAATCGCTGTATCTTGTACAGTTTTCGAGATATTCACACTTTTTCCTTTTCCGTAAAAATCCAAGATGGCCGCCAAAAGTGGCGAAAATTGAAACTTTTCCCCTTTGTATAGGATACTATTGTACTACCCTGCGGGTCAAAAATTCGCTCGAAATTGCTGTATCTTTTACGGTTTGAGATATTTGCGATTTTTCACATTTTCACTAAAAGTAGCAATAAAGTAGCCATTACTCACTTGTACATTGAGCAACAGTTGTGAAACTTAAATATGTTACAGTTCACAAAAAAGTAGATGAACAACATATTTGAGAGAAATTGTGTAGCTGCAATACTTTTGAAGATATAAGTCATTTACTCGTTATGGTTAATATTAAAAATTGACAAAGTAGCTATTACTCACTTAGCTGTGGAGATACACTTCCAAACTACTGACCATGTTGTAGCTGTGGAGAAAGTAGCTGAACAACATATTGGAACAAGATACTCTAAATGCAATAGTTTGAGTTATAAGTCGTATAATTATATTAGGTAAAAGTGCTATTACTCACTCAAAAGTAGGCCAAAGTTCACCAAACCCCAAAAATATTGAAGAGGGTAAAAATTCATTAGGACAAGTAATTTACCAAAAATGTGTAACTGTAGTAGTTTCCGAGAAAACTGCATGACACTCACGCACGCACGTACGCACACACATGGTGCAAATTATAATCTCCCGCCAGCGAGCCGGGTGGGAGATAATAATGTGACACTTCAATCTTATTTTATACTTGGCTAAAAAAAGAAACACAGTATATACTATAATTTATTCATTATAAAACTTTGTTTCTTTTTTGGTGAAGTATAATACATGTTATTATGACTCATTTCTGAAACTTAACAGCAGGTGAAAAACTAGATTGGGCCAACTCGGCGCCAACATATCCCCAGACAGGTCATCACTCACGCCACAGGTTTTGATCGGGAATTTTTTAAAACATAATTACCCATTATTATATGAACTTCAGCACATCAATCTACTCTGTTTATATCTTCCAAGGAAGATGGTGTATCCCCAGACGCCGAATACATAACTCAAATTATATTTTCAATCTTCCTGCAATGATAACTCTAAACCTATTTTCAAAGTATTTAAATGATTGATGATTGAATGTCCATTCTAAAATAATAATCCCAAAAGAGCATATCTGTTTCTATATTTGTTGACAAATAAAATATTATTTTTAACTCAACTCATCATACTTTTCAATCTTCCTTCAAAGTATTTAAATGATTGATGATTCAATGTCCATTCTAAAATTCATAATCCCAAAAGCGCATATCTGTTTCTATATTTGTTCACAAATAAAATATTATTTTAAAAAAAATTATTTATATTATTATTTTATTATATTATTTTTAGAATTTGCAAATTGTTTTCAGTTATTCATTTCCTCTATACCTATATATGTGGTCCATATATATGCAACCTAAATATGTGACACAATCTCAGTTCTTATATGTAATGAAGCCCACCACCTCACACCCCCACCCCTCTCCCCTTCTCCACACCTCTCTCACTATTACACAAGATCTGCAACCCCATTGAGTTCTTTGTTTCTCATCTGCTATCATTAAATACCTTTGTTTATTTAGTGTCACTCAATATAGCTGGAGGTCCCAGAGGTGGGTGGGGGGAATCCGGGTGGGGGATGCATAAATGGTAAACAAACAATCTATATAAAAGGGGTACTCAAATACAAAAAGAATTGAGAATTTTAAGTATGTGATTATCAACTGAAATGAGTTCATAACTGTAGGAGCTGTGTCAAAATTAACTGAGGCAAGTTGAATAAAACTGGGCTAGTTGAGGGTTAAAAATCCCCTACTTTTACTACATAAGGATATAATTTCATTAATACTGGGACTTAAAGCTCACTTAAAGTGTCCATTTTGTCTACTTGAATATGTTTAACCAGTTTCATTTTAAAAAGTTAAAAACTCAGCAAGCAGAGGTATAACACACAAAAATAAGTTCTTAAAAGACTAAGATAGCCATAACATTATTAATATTCAAAATTTAAATAGACAGGCATTTCCTTTTAAAAATTCAAAGATTTCAGCTCTATAACCCACATAGTTTGACAGTTACTGGGCTTTAAAGTGGCATAATGTCCATAAATTGGGTTTCTGTGGGCATTTTACAATTGTTAAAGAGACCTTAGCAATTAAACAACAGATCTGAAACTTTTTGGGGGACATACATAACAAACAAAAATTATATATAATACAGTTTAAGACTTGTCACACTAAGCATTTCCAAATAACAGGGCAAAATACGGAAAAAATGTCCAAAAAGGCACTTGGGTGAGTGTCTATGGCCCTCATACACAGGTTAAATGTCTACTAAAAACCTTGATTTTCGGCATATGTAAAAAGGACATAATAATGCATTCCCAGATGGGATTTCAGCTCCATCAATCACATAGTTTAACAGTCACAGGGCTTAAAGGTGGTTAAAAAGTCCAAATATTGGGTCTCTGTGGGCCTTTTAGAGATCTCGATGTGGCTTTCAAATTAAAGCTTCAGACTTAAAATTTGTTACATACTAAGATTACACATAGAATATGTATCTAATAAAGTTTGAAACTTCTCAGACTTACCATTTCCAAGTTACAGAGCAAAATATGTGAAAAATGTCTTAAAAGGGTCACTCAGGTGGGTGTTTAAGGTCCTCATACACAGGTTAAATGTCTACTTGAAGCCTTGATTTTTGGCACATGTAAAAAGAACATAATAATGTATTCCCAGATGAGATTTCAGCTCTATCAGTCACATAGTTTAACAGTCACAGGCCTTAAAATTGGCAAAAAGTCCAAATACTGGGTCTTTATGGGGCCTTCTAGAGACCTAAATGTGGCCTTCAAATTAAAGCCTCAGACTTAAAATTTGTCACATACTAAGATTACACATAGAATATGCATCTAATACAGTTTGAAACTTCTTAGACTTACCATTTCCAAGTTACAGGGAAAAATATATGAAAAATGTCTAAAAATGGTCACTCGGGTGGGGATTTATGGTCCTCATACACAGGTTAAATGTCTTCTTAAAGCCTTAATTTTTGGCACATATATACATAACATACTAATATCTTCCCAGATAGGATTTGAGCTCTATCAGTCACATAGTTTGACAGTCACAGGGCTTAAAAGTAGCAAAAAGTCCAAATATTGGGTCTTTGGGAGCCTTTTAGAGACCTCAATTTGACCTTCAAAATTAAAGCTTCAGACTTAAAATCTGTTACATACTAAGATTACACACAGAATATATATCTAATACAGTTTGAAACTTCTCAGACTTACCATTTCCAAGTTACAGGGAAAAAGATGTGAAAAATGTCTTATAAGGGTCACTCGGGTGGGTGTTTATGGTCCTGATACACAGGTTAACTGTCTATTAAAGGCCTAAATGTTGGGGCACATATAAGAAAACACATAGATATATTCCCAGATGATATTTAACTTAGATGAGAGACATAGTTTGAAAGCTACAGTGCTTGAAAGTGGCAAAAAGTGCATAAATTGGGTCTCTGTGGGCACTTTTGAGACCTTAAGTCGACCCCTTTGGGTAAACCTACAGCCCTAAAATTTTCTACAGACAAGGATTACATATCAAAGTTATACCTAGCGCAGTTTGAGACTCATCAGAATTACCACTTCCAAATTATAGGGCAAAATATGTGAAAAGTATAGCAAAAAATCCCCAAGTGGGGGTATTTATGGGCCTCAAACACAATTTTCTCCTCAACTTAAAGTCGTGATTTTCGGCACATGTACTAAGAACATATTAATGTGTTGTCAGGTAAAATTTCAGCCAGCTGAGCATCATAGTTTGTGACCTACAGGGCTCTAAGTGGCCAAAAGTCCAATTTCTGACCTTAAGGTGGCCATAAGTTCTTTTTTACTGGGAGTTTAAGGTCACCTTAAAATAGGGATCTTCCTTTGGGCACCCTTAACATGTGTACCAAGTTTGAAAAAAAAATATTAATTTGTTTTTGAGTTATCGCGTCCACAAGGAAATTTCTACGGCGGCGGCGGCGCGACGGATCTGAATCCAATATATCCCCGACTTTCGTCTGGGGATATAATAAGCAAGGTAACATATGTACCATACAGCAAAATCATATGAATCCAGAGAATAAATTGGAATTTAAACTCATAACGAGAAATTAGACTCATACATAAATATATAATGCGACAATTGCAATGCTAAATTATCTTTTTCTCAAATCAAATGGATATTATAGTTGCACAATTTCCACCTACAACAACTGGGGTTCTATTTATAATTTACAAACAATTTAAATATAATTTACATTTACAAAACAGGGATTTGTAGCGCAATAGTTAATATCTACCACACATTACAATCATTAGCTATATTATTTTGAGTGTGCATTATTTCAAACTTTTTTAACCTAGAGAAATAGACAATGAAGGGAAACTGCACATTGTCCAGTATTTACATCAACTTAATTGGGCCTTTATCATCAACCCACATGTTTAGAAATACTTTAGATATCTTTATTGAAGGACCATCTGGTAACAGTTACTGTTTATTCCTAAAAATCTGCCATGATTCAATAAATGCCCAATGCAATTCACCTTCAGTAGAAATAATTATCACTACATTTAATTTAAAATTAATACATGTACTTTAATCAAAATAACAGATGGATTAGTTTTTAACTTCTGATTAAGTTATCATCGAGTTTGCTGTTGCTGGATATGAGGACAAATGACTAACCCACAGACCATATTTCAATTGTGTTCTGTGAAACAGGAATTGGCTTTTGTATTTCCTATTAAATCCTCATTGAAAAAAGCTTTAGAACCAAGTGCAAGTGTCATCATGCACTCATTCTGCCTTTGTATTCAGTATAATATGATTAATACTAATGTAGAGTATTTTAATGAAACACGCTAGGTGAAAAATTACTTTTAGTACCTAAATTGTATTTCTTGAAAGATATGGCATTATAAAAGATTCAAAGATAGAAAAATTCCTACAAAACTTGACATTTACCTGAATATCTACTTATCTAGCCTCACTGTGGTTTACTGGAGGTCACACCATTATGAAAACTCAAACCTAGATGGAAACATCTAGCTTATGGGAAAGGTACTAAGCACCAGACTTTGTTGGCTGTTGTAAATTTAATGTCCTACTTAACCATATAAGATTATTTCTTGCTTTACTTGTTTCAACATATGCAGAATAAAATCTCCATAAAATTTTGCACAAAGTAATGTTGTTGATTCAAAATGAACTTCTTTATACGACACAGGTATAAACACTTGCACATTCGACAAACTGTTGACTGACATTTTGCGTCACATTTATGTCAAATGTCAGATACACATGGACCACCAAAGAGAAACAAATCACAAAAGACACTTCCTTTATATTTTCTTTCTATTTTTGAGCACAAAGAAACTATAGGGCACCATATGGTTTACAAATGGAAAGGCATGGCGTTTTTGGTCTATGATAAACGTATTAACTACTGCACCCTGTTTATAAAAATAATTTATCTGTCCTATCTCCCTGTCAACTATTCAAACATGGGAACAAAATTTTTAAGCAATAATATTCATAAAACTAGAAATAGGCCGCCCTGTTGATAGTAGATGCGAATAGAAACAGGATAGCATAGAAGAACACACATTATCATGTGTAATGTCCACCCATGAACCTTTTGCCCAAATTGTACAGTAGTCTTACAAGACCCTGTTTCATTTGTAAAATATATCAATGATGCTTAAATATTTGTTAGTGTAGATGTAAATTATTTCAGCTTCATGCCTTTTTGCATTGGTTGGGTTGAAAATTTTGACGAAATCACTCTATCTTGCACGGTTAAGAAGATAGAAGCAAATTCCTGTTTTTCTATTTTTGGCAAAAATTTGAAAATTCAAAATGGCCGCCATTTTTGGGAAAAGGAAATTTTTTTGAAAATGGCCAAGAGTACATTTCTTAGATACCCTATGGGTCGAAAATTTCAACAAAATAACTCTATTTTGCACGGTTAAGGCCAGTTTGTGTTTTTCCATTTTGGGCAAAAATTCGAAAATTCAAAATGGCTGCCATTTTTGGGGAGGGGAAAATTTTTTGAAAATTGCAAAGATTACATTCCTTAGATACCCTGTGGGTTGAAAAATTTCGACGAAATCGCTCTATCTCGCATGGTTAAGGAGATAGAAGCAAATTTGTGTTTTGCCATTTTTGGCAAAAATTTGAAAATTCAAAATGGCCGCCATTTTAGGGGAGGGGAAATTTTTTGTTAAATTGCCAAGAATACAATGCTCAAATACCTGTGGGTCGAAAATTTCGACGAAATCGCTCTATCTCGCATGGTTAAGGAGATAGAAGGAAATTTGTGTTTTGCCATTTTTGGCAAAACTTCGAAAATTCAAAATGGCCGCCATTTTTGGGGAGGGGAAAATTTTTGGAAAATTGCAAAGATTGCATTGCTTAGATACCCTGTGCGTCGAAAATTTTGACGAAATCGCTCTATCTCGCACGGTTAAGGAGATAGAAGCAAATTTGTGTTTTGCCATTTTTGGCAAAAATTCGAAAATTCAAAATGGCCGCCATTTTTGGGGAGGGGAAAATTTTTTTAAAATTACCAAGAGTATAATGCTCAGATACCCTGTGGGTCGAAAATTTTGACGAAATCGCTCTATCTGGCACGGTTAAGGAAATAGAAGCAAATTTGTGTTTTGCCATTTTTGGCAAAAATTCGAAAATTCAAAATGGCCGCCATTTTTGGGGAGGGGAAAATTTTTTGAAAATTGCAAATATTACATTCCTTAGATACCCTGTGGGTCGAAAATTTCGACGAAATCACTCTATCTCGCACGGTTAAGGAGATAGAAGCAAATTAGTGTTTTGCCATTTTTGGCAAAAATTCGAAAATTCAAAATGGCCGCCATTTTTGGGGAGGGGAAAATTTTTTGAAAATTGCAAATATTACATTCCTTAGATACCCTGTGGGTCGAAAATTTCGACGAAATCGCTCTATCTCGCACGGTTAAGGAGATAGAAGCAAATTAGTGTTTTGCCATTTTTGGCAAAAATTCGAAAATTCAAAATGGCCGCCATTTTTGGGGAGGGGAAAATTTTTTGAAAATTGCAAAGAGTACACTCCTCAGATACCCTGTGGGTCGAAAATTTCGACGAAATCGCTCTATCTCGCACGGTTAAGGAGATAGAAACAAATTTGTGTTTTGCCATTTTTGGCAAAAATTCGAAAATTCAAAATGGCCGCCATTTTTGGGGAGGGGAAAATTTTTTGAAAATTGCAAAGAGTACACTCCTTAGATACCCTGTGGGTTGAAAATTTCGACGAAATCGCTCTATCTCACACGGTTAAGGAGATAGAAGGAAATTTGTGTTTTGCCATTTTTGGCAAAAATTCGAAAATTCAAAATGGCCGCCATTTTTGGGGAGGGGAAAATTTTTTGAAAATTGCAAATATTACATTCCTTAGATACCCTGTGGGTCGAAAATTTCGACGAAATCACTCTATCTCGCACGGTTAAGGAGATAGAAGCAAATTAGTGTTTTGCCATTTTTGGCAAAAATTCGAAAATTCAAAATGGCCGCCATTTTTGGGGAGGGGAAAATTTTTTGAAAATTGCAAATATTACATTCCTTAGATACCCTGTGGGTCGAAAATTTCGACGAAATCGCTCTATCTCGCACGGTTAAGGAGATAGAAGCAAATTAGTGTTTTGCCATTTTTGGCAAAAATTGGAAAATTCAAATTGGCCGCCATTTTTGGGGAGGGGAAAATTTTTTGAAAATTGCAAAGAGTACACTCCTCAGATACCCTGTGGGTCGAAAATTTCGACGAAATCGCTCTATCTCGCACGGTTAAGGAGATAGAAACAAATTTGTGTTTTGCCATTTTTGGCAAAAATTCGAAAATTCAAAATGGCCGCCATTTTTGGGGAGGGGAAAATTTTTTGAAAATTGCAAAGAGTACACTCCTTAGATACCCTGTGGGTTGAAAATTTCGACGAAATCGCTCTATCTCACACGGTTAAGGAGATAGAAGGAAATTTGTGTTTTGCCATTTTTGGCAAAAATTCGAAAATTCAAAATGGCCGCCATTTTTGGGGAGGGGAAAATTTTTTGAAAATTGCAAATATTACATTCCTTAGATACCCTGTGGGTCGAAAATTTCGACGAAATCGCTCTATCTCGCACGGTTAAGGAGATAGAAGCAAATTAGTGTTTTGCCATTTTTGGCAAAAATTCGAAAATTCAAAATGGCCGCCATTTTTGGGGAGGGGAAAATTTTTTGAAAATTGCAAAGAGTACACTCCTCAGATACCCTGTGGGTCGAAAATTTCGACGAAATCGCTCTATCTCACACGGTTAAGGAGATAGAAGGAAATTTGTGTTTTGCCATTTTTGGCAAAAATTCGAAAATTCAAAATGGCCGCCATTTTTGGGGAGGGGAAAATTTTTTGAAAATTGCAAATATTACATTCCTTAGATACCCTGTGGGTCGAAAATTTCCACGAAATCGCTCTATCTCGCACGGTTAAGGAGATAGAAGCAAATTTGTGTTTGGCCATTTTTGGCAAAAATTCGAAAATTCAAAATGGCCGCCATTTTTGGGGAGGGGAAAATTTTTTGAAAATTGCAAAGATTGCATTCCTTAGATACCCTGTAGGTCGAAAATTTCGACGAAATCACTCTATCTCGCACGGTTAAGGAGATAGAAGCAAATTTGTGTTTTGCCATTTTTGGCAAAAATTCGAAAATTTAAAATGGCCGCCATTTTTGGGGAGGGGAAAATTTTTTGAAAATTGCAAATATTACATTCCTTAGATACCCTGTGGGTCGAAAATTTCGACGAAATCGCTCTATCTCGCACGGTTAAGGAGATAGAAGCAAATTTGTGTTTTGCCATTTTTGCCAAAAATTCTAAAATTCAAAATGGCCGCCATTTTTGGGGAGGGGAAAATTTTTTGAAAATTGCAAAGATTGCATTCCTTAGATACCCTGTAGGTCGAAAATTTCGACGAAATCGCTCTATCTCGCACGGTTAAGGAGATAGAAGCAAATTTGTGTTTTGCCATTTTTGGCAAAAATTCGAAAATTTAAAATGGCCGCCATTTTTGGGGAGGGGAAAATTTTTTGAAAATTGCAAATATTACATTCCTTAGATACCCTGTGGGTCGAAAATTTCGACGAAATCGCTCTATCTCGCACGGTTAAGGAGATAGAAGCAAATTTGTGTTTTGCCATTTTTGGCAAAAATTCTAAAATTCAAAATGGCCGCCATTTTTGGGGAGGGGAAAATTTTTGGAAAATTGCAAAGATTGCATTCCTTAGATACCCTGTAGGTCGAAAATTTCGACGAAATCACTCTATCTCGCACGGTTAAGGAGATAGAAGCAAATTTGTGTTTTGCCATTTTTGGCAAAAATTCGAAAATTTAAAATGGCCGCCATTTTTGGGGAGGGGAAAATTTTTTGAAAATTGCAAATATTACATTCCTCAGATACCCTGTGGGTCGAAAATTTCGACGAAATCGCTCTATCTCGCACGGTTAAGGAGATAGAAGCAAATTAGTGTTTTGCCATTTTTGGCAAAAATTGGAAAATTCAAAATGGCCGCCATTTTTGGGGAGGGGAAAATTTTTTGAAAATTGCAAAGAGTACACTCCTCAGATACCCTGTGGGTCGAAAATTTCGACGAAATCGCTCTATCTCGCACGGTTAAGGAGATAGAAACAAATTTCTGTTTTGCCATTTTTGGCAAAAATTCGAAAATTCAAAATGGCCGCCATTTTTGGGGAGGGGAAAATTTTTTGAAAATTGCAAAGAGTACACTCCTTAGATACCCTGTGGGTCGAAAATTTCGACGAAATCGCTCTATCTCACACGGTTAAGGAGATAGAAGGAAATTTGTGTTTTGCCATTTTTGGCAAAAATTCGAAAATTCAAAATGGCCGCCATTTTTGGGGAGGGGAAAATTTTTTGAAAATTGCAAATATTACATTCCTTAGATACCCTGTGGGTCGAAAATTTCCACGAAATCGCTCTATCTCGCACGGTTAAGGAGATAGAAGCAAATTTGTGTTTGGCCATTTTTGGCAAAAATTCGAAAATTCAAAATGGCCGCCATTTTTGGGGAGGGGAAAATTTTTTGAAAATTGCAAAGATTGCATTCCTTAGATACCCTGTAGGTCGAAAATTTCGACGAAATCACTCTATCTCGCACGGTTAAGGAGATAGAAGCAAATTTGTGTTTTGCCATTTTTGGCAAAAATTCGAAAATTTAAAATGGCCGCCATTTTTGGGGAGGGGAAAATTTTTTGAAAATTGCAAATATTACATTCCTTAGATACCCTGTGGGTCGAAAATTTCGACGAAATCGCTCTATCTCGCACGGTTAAGGAGATAGAAGCAAATTTGTGTTTTGCCATTTTTGGCAAAAATTCTAAAATTCAAAATGGCCGCCATTTTTGGGGAGGGGAAAATTTTTTGAAAATTGCAAAGAGTACACTCCTTAGATACCCTGTGGGTCGAAAATTTCGACGAAATCGCTCTATCTCGCACGGTTAAGGAGATAGAAGCAAATTTGTGTTTTGCCATTTTTGGCAAAAATTCGAAAATTCAAAATGGCCGCCATTTTTGGGGAGGGGAAATTTTTTTGAAAATTGCAAAGAGTACACTCCTCAGATACCCTGTGGGTCGAAAATTTTGCCGAAATCGCTCTATCTCGCACGGTTAAGGAGATAGAAGCAAATTTGTGTTTTGCCATTTTTGGCAAAAATTCGAAAATTCAAAATGGCCGCCATTTTTGGGGAGGGGAAATTTTTTTGAAAATTGCAAAGAGTACACTCCTCAGATACCCTGTGGGTCGAAAATTTTGCCGAAATCGCTCTATCTCGCACGGTTAAGGAGATAGAAGCAAATTAGTGTTTTGCCATTTTTGGCAAAAATTCGAAAATTCAAAATGGCCGCCATTTTTGGGGAGGGGAAAATTTTTTGAAAATTGCAAAGAGTACACTCCTTAGATACCCTGTGGGTCGAAAATTTTGCCGAAATCGCTCTATCTCGCACGGTTAAGGAGATATTAGCAAATTACTCAAAAGTAGTACTGAAAATACACAATGAAGTACCTAAATGGCTATTACTCATGTACTGACAAAGCTATCAGTCCCAAATGCAATACCAAGCGAGCTATGGACATAACAATCTTGTATTCAAAATTGTAGTAAAATATCTTTAATTATTTTGGCTTAAATGCACGGAAACCAATGGGTACTGAAAATAGCTGTACTTAAGTATTACTCAGTAAGCAAAAGAGGTACAACAGCCAAAAGCAATCCCAAGCAAGCTACTGACCCAATAAGCCTGCATACCAAATTTGGTGACAATAGCTCTAATACTTTTCCTTTAAATGAGCGGAAACCATGCGTGACGCCGGACATCGGACGCCGGACGCCGGACATCGGACATCGGACGGCGAAAAAAGCAAAAATAATATATCCACCCCCCAGGGGGGTGGACATAATAAAGCAAAACTGAGGTGTGATCTATATAGAAAACCGTGCCTTACATTTTTTTTTATATTTCTGTACAAATAAAAGGGTCTTCTAGTGATTCATGCCAAAAATCTATAACACTCTTTCACAAGTATCATTTTATCCAATATTCACCCAAAGTTGTAAGGGAAATGTTCTATCCTACTTAATTTAAATATACTTCACCACATGTAAAGCACTAACATCCCAAGGCAAGTACAGCTGTATTGAGTACTCTGGAATTATTTACACATAAAAATGACACAATCAATGAGTAATTTGACAATGTGGCTGCAATAACAGACCACTGTTGGCATGTTCAAGACAGAAAAAGAATTTGTCTTTTAAATTTACTGAATGCTTCCCCAATTTGAACATTTCAATCCCGACTTAAAATTTGCTGTCAAAACCAGAGATGGTGATTATTGCTTCCAAGTATCTTATTTACTCTATATTTTCTGTTGAGAAGCAAAAATAAAATGTCCATTACTTACACAGAAAGAAAGTTCATCTTCCAAAGGTTTTAAGGACTCAGAAATTTGTACTATTGTACTTTGTTATTTTTCTAACCCCAAGCAACTCCATTTTTTTTTTTTTTTTTTAATTTCACATTTGTTTAATTTCCACACAGAGACTCACTGTTTCAGTGTTCCACTTGCCGTTTTGGGTCCTGTCAGGCCACGAGGAAGAGTCCCCTCCATACGACTGACACTGGCTGTTACTGATCTGAGAAGAGAATACAGAAAATACATGTAGAACATACAAATACAGTACTCTTAAAAAAATTCAATGATATTCTGACTAGTGGACTGCAGTGGGAAAATCATTTGGCTGTGTGGATATCGATATTGAACGTAAGAAAATTTTAATATTGGCCAATATTGGGGGTTGATTTGGTTTATGAAATATTCCGAAGCCGGGATACTGAAAATGTTTTATTCTAGCATATACCCAACTGCTAACGGGAATCTAAACTGGAATCAAAACAAAACAATGCAGTTTTCATCATAAACACATTGAAAACTTTATAAAAGTGAGATAAAAGTGTACAATTTCTTCAGATTTAGGCTCTATTTCAAATATTTGCAGTGCAAGTTTAGAGTTTTACTTAAAATGGTGATATTGATATACGCATTTAGACCTTGATATCGGTAACCCTGCAACCAAAACAATTAATATCGCCAATATTGATAAACAATGTACCCGCTAAAGGCGCTGATAGACTGAAATGGAAAAAGAACCTACCACAAATTAGAAGAAAATTCAAGAAATAGCCCACAATTCAAAGAAGTCTGTGTGACTTTCCTCACTTGTACATTACACACAGCGTGCGAAATTCAGGGTGGCCCTGTGGCCCGGGGCCCCCCCTTTTTAAGTTAGGGCCACCACAACTTGACTTTCATGGGCCCCAATGGGCCACCACATTGACTACAACATGCCTCGTGTGGTAATACAATCCAGTGTGCTGTCATTTTTTTAAATTAGTTTTCGTTTTTCATGGCTAAGCCCTTAATTATGCATTGTGTTTTGCATATTCCAGATTGAGTTCACCCTTAATTAGCTGACACTGTTTCTCTGTCTTTCAAACACAGGCCAACATACTTTCCCCTACTCCTTTATATGTTAAAGCTAGGCAGTGAGTATGTGTGGGTGAATGTTTCTTCACTGGCACTTTTGTGTGAGTGAGGGGGGGGGGGGGGGGGGACTTGTCAGTGTACTGGTTATATATTGATCCTTTTTCTGCAGCCTTCCCAGTGAAGGGGGGGGGGGGAGAACTAGCCTTGCCACAGGCATTTATATGTATAATATAGACACAACTGTTTGATTACATTATAAGTATTTTTCACAATGCTCTCATACATTTACTTAGCCTAGCTTGCTGAGGAGAACTTCCAGACTAAAAAGGCCTCTGATACAGTGTGCATTATGGCAAAAAATTTGCATTATGGTTGAGACCGCCTGGAAGGCCAGGCTAGGGAGAACCACTTAGTGTACTAACTCTTGGAAGAGTGCAGAATCAATCCATCAGTACATTCGGAAAGTTAAATAAATGAATTGGGGTACAGATGAATTGTTCCAAATGTGGTGTAATTTGTGTGAAAACTAGATTGGGCCAACTCGGCGCCAACATATCCCCAGACAGGTCATCACTCACGCCACAGGTTTTGATCGGGAATTTTTTAAAACATAATTACCCATTATTATATGAACTTCAGCACATCAATCTACTCTGTTTATATCTCCCCAAGGAAGATGGTGTATCCCCAGACGCCGAATACATAACTCAAATTATATTTTCAATCTTCCTGCAATGATAACTCTAAACCTATTTTCAAAGTATTTAAATGATTGATGATTGAATGTCCATTCTAAAATAATAATCCCAAAAGAGCATATCTGTTTCTATATTTGTTGACAAATAAAATATTATTTTTAACTCAACTCATCATACTTTTCAATCTTCCTTCAAAGTATTTAAATGATTGATGATTCAATGTCCATTCTAAAATTCATAATCCCAAAAGCGCATATCTGTTTCTATATTTGTTCACAAATAAAATATTATTTAAAAAAAAATTATTTATATTATTATTTTATTATATTATTTTTAGAATTTGCAAATTGTTTTCAGTTATTCATTTCCTCTATACCTATATATGTGGTCCATATATATGCAACCTAAATATGTGACACAATCGCAGTTCTGACTCCCCTTTGTGTTATATGTAATGAAGCCCACCACCTCCCACCCCCACCCCTCTCCCCTTCTCCACAACTCTCTCACTATTACACAAGATCTGCAACCCCATTGAGTTCTTTGTTTCTCATCTGATATCATTAAATACCTTTGTTTATTTAGTGTCACTCAATATAGCTGGAGGTCCCAGAGGTGGGTGGGGGGAATCCGGGTGGGGGATGTGGGTTGGGACTACAAAGAGATGGAGTATTATAGCATAAATGGTAAACAAACAATCTATATAAAAGGGGTACTCAAATACAAAAAGAATTGAGAATTTTAAGTATGTGATTATCAACTGAAATGAGTTCATAACTGTAGGAGCTGTGTCAAAATTAACTGAGGCAAGTTGAATAAAACTGGGCTAGTTGAGGGTTAAAAATCCCCTACTTTTACTACATAAGGATATAATTTCATTAATACTGGGACTTAAAGCTCACTTAAAGTGTCCATTTTGTCTACTTGAATATGTTTAACCAGTTTCATTTTAAAAAGTTAAAAACTCAGCAAGCAGAGGTATAACACACAAAAATAAGTTCTTAAAAGACTAAGATAGCCATAACATTATTAATATTCAAAATTTAAATAGACAGGCATTTCCTTTTAAAAATTCAAAGATTTCAGCTCTATAACCCACATAGTTTGACAGTTACTGGGCTTTAAAGTGGCATAATGTCCATAAATTGGGTTTCTGTGGGCATTTTACAATTGCTAAAGAGACCTTAGCAATTAAACTACAGATCTGAAACTTTTTGGGGGACATACATAACAAACAAAAATTATATATAATACAGTTTAAGACTTGTCACACTAAGCATTTCCAAATAACAGGGCAAAATACGGAAAAAATGTCAAAAAAGGCACTTGGGCGAGTGTCTATGGCCCTCATACACAGGTTAAATGTCTACTAAAAACCTTGATTTTCGGCACATGTAGAAAGGACATAATAATGCATTCCCAGATGGGATTTCAGCTCAATCAATCACATAGTTTAACAGTCACAGGGCTTAAAGGTGGCAAAAAGTCCAAATATTGGGTCTCTGTGGGCCTTTTAGAGATCTCGATGTGGCTTTCAAATTAAGGCTTCAGACTTAAAATTTGTTACATACTAAGATTACACATGGAATATGTATCTAATAAAGTTTGAAACTTCTCAGACTTACCATTTCCAAGTTACAGAGCAAAATATGTGAAAAATGTCTTAAAAGGGTCACTCAGGTGGGTGTTTAAGGTCCTCATACACAGGTTAAATGTCTACTTGAAGCCTTGATTTTTGGCACATGTAAAAAGAACATAATAATGTATTCCCAGATGAGATTTCAGCTCTATCAGTCACATAGTTTAACAGTCACAGGCCTTAAAATTGGCAAAATGTCCAAATACTGGGTCTTTATGGGGCCTTCTAGAGACCTAAATGTGGCCTTCAAATTAAAGCTTCAGACTTAAAATTTGTCACATACTAAGATTACACATAGAATATGCATCTAATACAGTTTGAAACTTCTTAGACTTACCATTTCCAAGTTACAGGGAAAAATATGTGAAAAATGTCTAAAAATGGTCACTCGGGTGGGGATTTATGGTCCTCATACACAGGTTAAATGTCTTCTTAAAGCCTTAATTTTTGGCACATATAAAAATAACATACTAATATCTTCCCAGATAGGATTTGAGCTCTATCAGTCACATAGTTTGACAGTCACAGGGCTTAAAAGTAGCAAAAAGTCCAAATATTGGGTCTTTGGGAGCCTTTTAGAGACCTCAATTTGACCTTCAAAATTAAAGCTTCAGACTTAAAATCTGTTACATACTAAGATTACACACAGAATATATATCTAATACAGTTTGAAACTTCTCAGACTTACCATTTCCAAGTTACAGGGAAAAAGATGTGAAAAATGTCTTATAAGGGTCACTCGGGTGGGTGTTTATGGTCCTGATACACAGGTTAACTGTCTATTAAAGGCCTAAATGTTGGGGCACATATAAGAAAACACATAGATATATTCCCAGATGATATTTAACTTAGATGAGAGACATAGTTTGAAAGCTACAGTGCTTGAAAGTGGCAAAAAGTGCATAAATTGGGTCTCTGTGGGCACTTTTGAGACCTTAAGTCGACCCCTTTGGGGTAAACCTATAGCCCTAAAATTTTCTACAGACAAGGATTACATATCAAAGTTATACCTAGCGCAGTTTGAGACTCATCAGAATTACCACTTCCAAATTATAGGGCAAAATATGTGAAAAGTATAGCAAAAAATTCCTAAGTGGGGGTATTTATGGGCCTCAAACACAATTTTCTCCTCAACTTAAAGTCGTGATTTTCGGCACATGTACTAAGAACATATTAATGTGTTGTCAGGTAAAATTTCAGCCAGCTGAGCATCATAGTTTGTGACCTACAGGGCTCTAAGTGGCCAAAAGTCCAATTTCTGACCTTAAGGTGGCCATAAGTTCTTTTTTACTGGGAGTTTAAGGTCACCTTAAAATAGGGATCTTCCTTTGGGCACCCTTAACATGTGTAGCAAGTTTGAAAAAAAAATAGTAATTTGTTTTTGAGTTATCGCGTCCACAAGGAAATTTCTACGGCGGCGGCGGCGCGACGGACCTGAATCCAATATATCCCCGACTTTCGTCTGGGGATATAATTAAAGCCATGAGAGAGTTTTTCTTATTTTTAATTGGGCTTTTACAGTGAAATCTGCTTCTCTTCTCGCATATGTAAAAAAATCAATATTTTGCTTTCTGGTGATGTCATTACTTAATGATATCACAATGCAATTGTTATTGTGAGGTCACAAGCCTAGGGTGTGATACTTGTTGTCTTTAAGTAAAAATATTTCTTCCCGTTTTTGTCTTGAAATTTACATAAAGATAATAAGGAGGGATGTGGTGTATTCATAATTTTTATTAATTATCATTTTTGTTTTTATTTTCTCTGTTTTTTCTTTCAGTTCCTTGACAGGCCATCAAAAAAAAAAAATTACCATGAGTGATTTTTACCAAGAAGTGACTTTTAAGCAATATTTGTTTACCTCACCCAGCAGTTTATGTTCTTGTGTGCTAATTGTCTATTTGTCTGTCTCTCTGTTTTTTGTTCCTTTTTTGTGTGTGTGTGTGTGTTTAGATTACTCCAGAACTAACGAACAGATCTTTATTAAAAATTTTTGTGGGTAGGACCTGGCCAAAGGAGGAAGTTACTAAAAAAGAAAAATCTAGATCTTATTTTGGATACAAAATAATCATGGGTCCCATTTAAATGCATTTTTAATGACTTTAGCTTTCTACTTGATATTTCTTCAAAAATTAATTTACATGTTTGGTTTTATTTTATTGTCTTCCTTACAATACTTCATATCACTTGAGAGACTGGTCACATGGATTCAAGCGTTTTGCTCTCTCTGAGTGCATCTTGTATAATTTGTATTCAAGCTTGAAGTTAATTAAAGAAATTTAACATAGATCACTTTTGTATCTTTTTGACTTGTTACTTTTAATAAATTAAAAAGACAATTTCTTAGAAAAATAAAGTTTGTTAATTAGTTTTTAAAAGTTTGGGCCATCAAGTTTTAATAGGGGCCACTGAACTTCTGAACCTAGTGGCCCTATGGGGCCACCACTGCTTTGCAACGAATTTCTCACACTGATTACACACATTGTGGTGACTGATAAAAGTTCAAATTCTTACTCTAAAATAAAGCAGTGTCCAATTGCTATACAACAGTGGTTGCTGCTTTGACAAATCCCATCGAAAAAAGACAGGATAATGATGAAACGTGATTTGTCCTAAGTGACAAGACCAGTCACAGGACGAATAACATTGACTTAATGACATGCTCCCAATAACAACTTACAGAGATCAAGTATAAGCCCAAAAAGAGTAGGCAGGATAGATGGTAACAGTATCACTGAAAGAGATTAGTTCTTCATCTCCAACAGATCAGTGGAAAGGCAGTTATGACTGAAAAGAGACTTTCCAGACTTGCCAAAAAAAAATATCTAAGCTTATTTATGCAAAGAGATAGCTACCCATTTCAAAACGAACTGATTGAACACGTCACCATGAGGAACAGAGGAATATGACCTCATTTCTTACTAACTTGCAAAAAAAATGACCAACTAACAAGCTGTTGCTTTATGAAAACTGTTGAAACTAATGGAAAATGGTTAACCAAAAGCATTCAGCTTTCAGCTTTTACAAACGCAAACTGATGCCTACATTTCACAATTGTTTAACAACTTAACCACAATAGTTAAAAGTGTGTTGAAAGAAGAGTCAATACAGTATATTACGGTATTATACTATTATCACACCAAATGCCTTTTAAAAACATAAAATCATAGTTATTCATAGCATAATGGCATTATGAGATAGAAATGTACTTCTGTCATCAAATAACTTTTCACCTTTTGCAAAATGATCTCTGATTGGCTGGTTAACATATGATGTACTCCCTGTTTGCTGTTTTAACTTTACAAAAAAAAAAAAAGTTAAAAAGGTTTCTAGGAGTCTTGAAAACTGTTTATTTGTTATAAAGATAATACCACAGTTTGGAAACCATGAGTAAAGAATTTATAGTAAGTTAATAGTTAACTATTTAATAACTGTCCACTAAATAAGATGGACTGTTTCATCCTTAAATGTAACAAGCGGCAAGTCTAAGAGGGTGTTAATTAAACCAGACACAAAGGCCACACGTTATTTAAATGTTGTCTTTTAAACTAGTACAACCTATTTCAGGGGTCTAAGCATCAGAAAATACTATCAATTTGTGGAATTGTAAGAGTGCCATGACAAGAACTAAAATACCTGGACTTAAGCGGTTCTAGTAATATAGACTATTGTAGTCTGGAAGACATAAAATACAAGCGCTTGAGCTCTACAAAATTCTTTCATCTCACCAAACAAAGAAATGAAGTCCTTTCTCTATCACCAAATGTCACACACTCATTACACAAAAGCAAAAACGTGTTTCCTGCTGAACAAAAATCAATATATTTACCAAGGAAGAACTGAGAGAACCCAACATAGTTAGCCATTTAATATCTGTACCCCAATAACTCAGTAAGCTGATACTACTGATGATAAAAAAAACAAGCAGAAAATTGGATGCAATGATAACATCAGTCTGCACAGAAACCTGTTTTATTAAGTCAACAGATCAAACTGTGACATCAAATCAATATTGTCACTGTCTCAATAATAACATTTAAAACTACACATATCTACTGGCTGGCTGCTGAGTAAGTACTAGTTGTACTGAGTCAGGAAAATATATGTAATAAATTCAATAAAAAAGCTGGATTCTGCTGAAAAATATATTTTTTTTTAGTACTAAGAGGGGACAGGTATATACTAAAGTACTTTTTCACCGTTACTCTAAATTTAACAAGTACTGATTTCAATGCTGAACTAGACAAAACTGGGGAGTTTTTCTTTGAAAAAATGACAAAAATGATCCTTTTACAGTTATTTCCTCGAGATTCCATCCTGGATGAGATTCTATCACATCACTTTCAATGCAAAGTCAATTGGGCAAAGACATATACCTATCAGAAATAATTGAATCTGAAATACCCAAAAGCATATAAACAGCCATTTTGTATGTTTCAATCAGCATATGTATAACTTAATCTCCTTCAAACAAACACTTGTCATATACTTTTACACTGTTAGGATCTTAATGAATAGCTTTACTGTAAACTTTCCAAAAAAATTTTTTTTTTATAATCCTGATTTAAACATATACCTGCTGGTAATGCATGGAGTACAAATTTTATCACTATTCACTCTATTTCAAAATAATTGAAAAAGTTTCACAATCACTCTCATTTGGGAAATTGTGTTTTGGTGAACCTGACCTGTAACTTGGTGTAATTGTCGAAGGAAATACTGTCATATACAGTTTTTCCTATATCATGGCTTTGAAATGTTTCTATCATGGCAGGATTCTGGTACTTACTGACCCCTACTTGTGAGTACAAGATGTTCTGAATTAATTAGTACATGATGTTCTTAATTAACTAGATTGGGCCAACTCGGCGCCAACATATCCCCAGACAGGTCATCACTCACGCCACAGGTTTTGATCGGGAATTTTTTAAAACATAATTACCCATTATTATATGAACTTCAGCACATCAATCTACTCTGTTTATATCTCCCCAAGGAAGATGGTGTATCCCCAGACGCCGAATACATAACTCAAATTATATTTTCAATCTTCCTGCAATGATAACTCTAAACCTATTTTCAAAGTATTTAAATGATTGATGATTGAATGTCCATTCTAAAATAATAATCCCAAAAGTGCATATCTGTTTCTATATTTGTTGACAAATAAAATATTATTTTTAACTCAACTCATCATATTTTTCAATCTTCCTTCAAAGTATTTAAATGATTGATGATTCAATGTCCATTCTAAAATTCATAATCCCAAAAGCGCATATCTGTTTCTATATTTGTTCACAAATAAAATATTATTTAAAAAAAAATTATTTATATTATTATTTTATTATATTATTTTTAGAATTTGCAAATTGTTTTCAGTTATTCATTTCCTCTATACCTATATATGTGGTCCATATATATGCAACCTAAATATGTGACACAATCTCAGTTCTGACTCCCCTTTGTGTTATATGTAATGAAGCCCACCACCTCCCACCCCCACCCCCACCCCTCTCCCCTTCTCCACACCTCTCTCACTATTACACAAGATCTGCAACCCCATTGAGTTCTTTGTTTCTCATCTGATATCATTAAATACCTTTGTTTATTTAGTGTCACTCAATATAGCTGGAGGTCCCAGAGGTGGGTGGGGGGAATCCGGGTGGGGGATGTGGGTTGAGCATAAATGGTAAACAAACAATCTATATAAAAGGGGTACTCAAATACAAAAAGAATTGAGAATTTTAAGTATGTGATTATCAACTGAAATGAGTTCATAACTGTAGGAGCTGTGCCAAAATTAACTGAGGCAAGTTGAATAAAACTGGGCTAGTTGAGGGTTAAAAATCCCCTAGTTTTACTACATAAGGATATAATTTCATTAATATTGGGACTTAAAGCTCACTTAAAGTGTCCATTTTGCCTACTTGAATATGTTTAACCAGTTTCATTTAAAAAAGTGAAAAACTCAGCAAGCAGAGGTATAACACACAAAAATAAGTTCTTAAAAGACTAAGATAGCCATAACATTATTAATATTCAAAATTTAAATAGACAGGCATTTCCTTTTAAAAATTCAAAGATTTCAGCTCTATAACCCACATAGTTTGACAGTTACTGGGCTTTAAAGTGGCATAATATCCATAAATTGGGTTTCTGTGGGCATTTTACAATTGTTAAAGAGACCTTAGCAATTAAACAACAGATCTGAAACTTTTTGGGGGACATACATAACAAACAAAAATTATATATAATACAGTTTAAGACTTGTCACACTAAGCATTTCCAAATAACGGCAAAATACGGAAAAAATGTCAAAAAAGGCACTTGGGCGAGTGTCTATGGCCCTCATACACAGGTTAAATGTCTACTAAAAACCTTGATTTTCGGCATATGTAAAAAGGACATAATAATGCATTCCCAGATGGGATTTCAGCTCCATCAATCACTTAGTTTAACAGTTACAGGGCTTAAAGGTGGTAAAAAGTCCAAATATTGGGTCATTGTGGGCCTTTTAGAGATCTCGATGTGGCTTTCAAATTAAAGCTTCAGACTTAAAATTTGTTACATACTAAGATTACACATAGAATATGTATCTAATAAAGTTTGAAACTTCTCAGACTTACCATTTCCAAGTTACAGAGCAAAATATGTGAAAAATGTCTTAAAAGGGTCACTCAGGTGGGTGTTTAAGGTCCTCATACACAGGTTAAATGTCTACTTGAAGCCTTGATTTTTGGCACATGTAAAAAGAACATAATAATGTATTCCCAGATGAGATTTCAGCTCTATCAGTCACATAGTTTAACAGTCACAGGCCTTAAAATTGGCAAAAAGTCCAAATACTGGGTCTTTATGGGGCCTTCTAGAGACCTAAATGTGGCCTTCAAATTAAAGCTTCAGACTTAAAATTTGTCACATACTAAGATTACACATAGAATATGCATCTAATACAGTTTGAAACTTCTTAGACTTACCATTTCCAAGTTACAGGGCAAAATATGTGAAAAATGTCTAAAAATGGTCACTCGGGTGGGGATTTATGGTCCTCATACACAGGTTAAATGTCTTCTTAAAGCCTTAATTTTTGGCACATATAAAAATAACATACTAATATCTTCTCAGATAGGATTTGAGCTCTATCAGTCACATAGTTTGACAGTCACAGGGCTTAAAAGTAGCAAAAAGTCCAAATATTGGGTCTTTGGGAGCCTTTTAGAGACCTCAATTTGACCTTCAAAATTAAAGCTTCAGACTTAAAATCTGTTACATACTAAGATTACACACAGAATATATATCTAATACAGTTTGAAACTTCTCAGACTTACCATTTCCAAGTTACAGGGAAAAAGATGTGAAAAATGTCTTATAAGGGTCACTCGGGTGGGTGTTTATGGTCCTGATACACAGGTTAACTGTCTATTAAAGGCCTAAATGTTGGGGCACATATAAGAAAACACATAGATATATTCCCAGATGATATTTAACTTAGATGAGAGACATAGTTTGAAAGCTACAGTGCTTGAAAGTGGCAAAAAGTGCATAAATTGGGTCTCTGTGGGCACTTTTGAGACCTTAAGTCGACCCCTTTGGGTAAACCTACAGCCCTAAAATTTTCTACAGACAAGGATTACATATCAAAGTTATACCTAGCGCAGTTTGAGACTCATCAGAATTATCACTTCCAAATTATAGGGCAAAATATGTGAAAAGTATAGCAAAAAATCCCTAAGTGGGGGTATTTATGGGCCTCAAACACAATTTTCTCCTCAACTTAAAGTAATGATTTTCGGCACATGTACTAAGAACATATTAATGTGTTGTCAGGTAAAATTTCAGCCAGCTGAGCATCATAGTTTGTGACCTACAGGGCTCTAAGTGGCCAAAAGTGCAATTTCTGACCTTAAGGTGGCCATAAGTTCTTTTTTACTGGGAGTTTAAGGTCACCTTAAAATAGGGATCTTCCTTTGGGCACCCTTAACATGTGTACCAAGTTTGAAAAAAAAATATTAATTTGTTTTTGAGTTATCGCGTCCACAAGGAAATTTCTACGGCGGCGGCGGCGGCGGCGGCGGCGGCGGCGGCGGCGCGACGGACCTGAATCCAATATATCCCCGACTTTCGTCTGGGGATATAATTAGCTGCTAATTATTCAACAATGTGGATGATTTTTGCACTTTTCTCGCATCTGATATCCACCATCTTGTCACATCCGTGACACATGACCATGTGACATTTCCAGTATTTCTTCCAACATGGCAAACATTGGAAACAATTGACCAGTTAGTCATTGAAGATTGAAGAAAGCTACTACCCAACTGGCATATTATGTTAGTTAGTCATTGACCGATTGAAGAAAGCAACTACCCAACTGACATATTATGCTAATATAGACCATGTTCCCCTACCCACCTGCACACTGAAGAGAGCTGTTTCATCCTCATGTTGGTAAGTGAACTTCAACTGTCCTGGCTTCACTAGATTCACTGTGTACGATAGCAGGGCTGCACAGTTACCAGGAAGGGAAGAGATACTTCGACCTCGCGGTGTCCAGGCATTTCTGAATATATTACAAAGCACGTAGTTACAGACTCATCTTGTGGAATTCTGGACACAATATTGACATCCCTGTATGTCAGAGTGTTTGAATGATTTAAATTGATAACAGAATTAATAGTCAAATACCCAGGACCTATTGCATAAGTTATATTCAAGTATTTTATATATATAATATTCTTGTCAATTTTGTGATTTTTTGGATGATTTAGGTACTTACATCACTTATCCAAATTTTGCATAATTGTAAAACTGTATTCAATATTGTTTTCCAACAGCTAAAGTTATATTAGGTTTTCCCTATTAAGGAAGGACTGTGACTATTAGTATTTCCCACATGATGCAGCCATTCAATTCCCAATTTTCCAGGCCCACTGATCAAAACTCTGGTGAAAGCCAAGACATTATTTATCAAATCTTTCAAGTACCTGACCAGGAATACTGAAAATGTATTAATGCAGTGAACTGTATGGCCATAATTGTTATCAAAGAGATAATAGGGCCAGACAGTGAAAATATGAGGCAGGTTTCCACAATTTTTCACAGCGGATAATTTTTTTTTTTTAAACTTAATTTACCCCATTTATTTTCCAATAATCTAATCTAATGTGTAAACTGTAAATCTAATAAAACACTAAATCATTGAAAATCTTGCAGTGAATAGAAACAACACCAAATCTGCTTTGCAAACCAGATTATAAGATCATGCTTACTTCATGGAGCATGAGATAATACCGGTATTAACATTGTCTTTAACTATCATTATTATAGCCAACTACTTCACAACTGAATCATCAAAATTTAACACCACAGAAATCATTTGTCAAAGTTATTGCAATATGTACAGTTATCATTCTTTGCACAAGTTCAGTCCCAGACCACCAGCATATTAAGTGGCTGAGATAAAACAATTTTCACCATTGCCTCTACCACTAAATTACTAGAAAATTGACACTCCATGCCCTCAGATGGACATGACGTTTTATAATTACATCAATTATCTTGCTAAAACTGCTGGTACATTTACCCAGAATACGAGAATAAACAAAACTACGATGGCAAATTAAATAAACTGTTTATATAAAGGTAAAAACAAAAATGCCTCTTCCATGATAATATAAGATGAAAACAGTATCTCTTAGTATCATTCATGAAAAAAAAATGACACCAAATCAAAGATAAAAGAACATTGGCACATCGCAAATGTCATAATTTAAAGCATCTCTCAATATTACAGCAGATTTTAAGTTTATACTACCCAGTAAAATTCTGTGGGCTAATCTCGATAGTTTAAGGCTGATTGCAATGGCCTCAAAGAAATCAATAGCCCCTTGCTAGCTTATTCAGTAAAATTTCCACATTAAGGTTAGATTCTGAGGCCATCTATATATGAGAAGGAAATTTAAATAGATGTTCACACAATATTTCAAATTATTTCTCTGACAATTTTGTAAAGACTTTACTGATGATTTCACCATGAAAATTGCCCAAAAAGTACAAACTAGGGAAGCAATCCTTAGTGTTTCTACCCATACTCACATGTCACATCCATTTGTACTGTTTCCTGTTGCCTTAGTATCCTCTTCATCATCATCATTGTCACTATCATTGTCATTATCTCCTCCACCCTGATAACTGTACCGTGTGTAATGTCGGAATGAGAAGGGTTCAGCAGTAGCAACAAGACCTGCCGGCATGTGATCCCAGTCTTCCAGCAGCACTCCCCCACCCAGGGAGAATTTACCTGCAGGGCAGGGCATGCACTGCTGATCTCCAGCTACATCCAGGTATTGACCTGGCTCACAGGTAAAGTCTAGAAAACAAGTAAACATAGAGTACAGCATTATTCAAACATCCAGATACTTACTTGGATCACCGGTAAAATCTGGAAAATGGGTAAACATAATGTAAAGCATTATTCAAATCAATCAGGGTTCAATGGTAAAACTCTCAAAACAGATAAATGTAAGGTGCTGAAATTACCTCATTATGTACATATTTTGTTGTTAAACATATATTATGTGATGTTATCTATGCAGAAATATGTGGTATTTTAAGCAAATAGAAAAACTTATAATATCTTTTATGACTGTCTTATTCATTAGACTGTCTGTATCTACTGAGTACAAAGACAACTTAAAACAAAGGCAAATGCGAAACATTCAAATCTATTCACCTAACTTTAATACAAATGGGGGGTGGTGTACTGGGTAATACACTAGCATCCGACCTCTGAGGTCTGCAGTTCAAACACTAGACCCCATGTGGGAATGTTGGTTGCTTACCAATGTCCAGCAGTTTACAGTGCAGAATCTTGACCAACAAGTATGCAGTGTTCGCTCTCGTCAAAAATGAATGCGAGACAGACTGTCTCCCTTCACTTGAAAAGGCGAGACAACTGTGAAAAAATGTGAGACATGTTTTGTGTCAACATATTTTGAAATATTTAGTTCCAATTTGGGACTGAATAAAATCTTCTTTATTTAAATAAGAAGAAAGAAATGCTAAACTAAAACTTCAAATAAATAAACTATTTAATGCTGTTTTTATTTGTCATTTTTTTTTAAATTTCACTTCTAAACCACATCTTAATGGCTTAATGGCTGGGTGCTACTTTTTTTTTATTTTCCTGTTATCTGGATTCATCATATAAATAAATAAATTGCATTTCTTCTCTTTTCTTTGAAGAAAGAAATATTTTGTCTCTTCCGATAATAAACGAATTTCTTTGGTCAGTAGTTGTTTCGACTGTTTCGCCTGTGACACAGTATGCAGAAGACGAGTTAAAAATTAGACATAAAGCATGGAAATCTCGTGAGAATACCCGAATTCTCGCGTGAATTACTGACAGCTAGATGTATCAAATAAAATAAACTCACTTTAATGTCTTTCTCACCTATTTCTATGAGGAAATATGTACGCTGTCGCTTCCGATAATAGACAAATTTCTTTGGTCAGTAGTTGTTTCCACTGTTTCGCCTGTGACACAATATGCAGAAGACGAGTTTAAAAATCGACAAAAAGGACGGAAATCTCGCGAGAATACCCGAATTCTCGCGTGAATTACTGTTAGCTGGATAGTGGATATATAAAATAAAATAAACTGCCATTCATGCTTTTCTCACCCATTTCTATGAGGAAATATGTACGTCGTCGCTTCCGATAATAGATGAATTTCTTCAGTCAGTTTTGAGTGTTTCGCCTGGTAGCGACAGCACAGACGCGTTGGTGAGTTGGTTTTGCGACAACTCGCCCCAGAGTGTGTACAAACTCGCAAAATCACGCTCGAGAGCGAACACGGAGTATGTACTTGTTTCCTCTGCCCTTAAGATTACCCACTATGATATAACTTATACAAAGCAATGCTAGACCTAAGTAAATTAAATTAAATCAAATTAATCAATACAAATGTATTTTAAATGGCTACTCGAAAATGACACTAAAATGGATTCGCAATCCTGAAATACCACAAGTGCTTTAATACCAGGATATTGTCAAACATTGATGATACTAATATTATTGTGATGCAACTATTGTATGAAGATTACTTGTCAAAGCTGAAGCAGATGTATGGTTACAAAACTATGTTTTATTTAAAACAGCGTTTGTGATATGACTACTTTAGTTGTTGCGATTCTTATTAAGAGGCATCAACTGTAATGCTCTGTGTGCAATGGTGATAAAGTTGATATGGACATGACATAGCTTGTGACAATTTCACTCCTGGATCGTAACATATACACCAGGAACAACAAACACAATCTGATCCAATAGAAAAACTATACTTTATTTTGAAGAATTTTCTGAGTTTTGTATTGAATGAGTAGGTTTCACCAGCATACACTACAGAGATCAAGTAGAAGTGGCAAAAACTTTCTGGATTTATTGAAAAAATTTTCACCTTTTTATATCAGTCTAATAAACAGCCCATATCTGAAGGCATTGTATCATTGTGTCAGATAGGTTTGGAACCAATATTACTCAACTCTAAATCACTTTACAACATCACTCACTCAAAAGTAGGCCAAAGTTCAGCAATCCCCTTAGCATAGGACATTGTTGTACCACCCGGTGGGTCAAAAATTTGCTCGAAATTGCTCTATCTCTTATGGTTTGCGAAACATTTGTGATTTTTCACATTTTCACTAAAAGTAACAATAAAGTAGCCACTACTCACTTGTGCATTGAGCAACAGTTGTGAAACTTCAATATGTTACAGTTCACATAAAAGTAGATGAACAACATATTTGAGAGAAATTATGTAGCTGCAATACTTTTGAAGATATAAGCCATTTACTCATTATGGTTATCATTAAAAAGTGACAAAGTAGCTATTACTCACTTAGCTATGGAGATACACTTCCAAACTACTGACCATGTTGTAGTTGTGGAGAAAGTAGCTGAACAACATATTGCAACAAAATACTCTAAATGCAATAGTTTGACAGTTATAAGCCATATAATTACATTAGGTAAAAGTGATATTACTCACTCAAAAGTAGGCCAAAGTTCACCAATCCCCTTAGCATAGGACATTGTTGTACCACCCCGTGGGTCAAAAATTCGCTCGAAATTGCTCTATCTCTTATGGTTTGCGAGATATTTGTGATTTTTCACATTTTCACTAAAAGTAGTAATAAAGTAGCCATTACTCACTTGTACATTGAGCAACAGTTGTGAAACTTCAATATGTTACAGTTCACAAAAAAGTAGATGAACAACATATTTGAGAAAAATTGTGTAGCTGCAATACTTTTGAAGATATAAGCCATTTACTCATTATGGTTAATATTAAAAATTGACAAAGTAGCTATTACTCACTTAGCTATGGAGATACACTTCCAAACTACTGACCATGTTGTAGCTGTGGAGAAAGTAGCCATATAATTATATTAGGTAAAAGTGCTATTACTCACACAAAAGTAGGCCAAAGTTCACCAAACCAAAAAAATTTTGAAGAGCGTAAAAATTCATTAGGACAAGTAATTTACCAAAAATGTGTAACTGTAGTAGTTTCAGAGAAAACTGCGTGACCCACACACGTACGCACACACATGGTGCAAATTATAATCTCCCGCCGGCGAGCCAGGCGGGAGATAACTAGAAAAACGTTTTGCTAAGGCAAAAATGAGTGTCCCACAGCAGAAAGTGAATAATGGTGAAAAATTGGTGAAGATAAAGACTTATAAAATACACATGAATGGGGTTGTTAGTAGCAATACATAACTACAAGTAACAGTAAAAAGTATATAAAATTAAGCATTTTACAAATCCCTTCTGCCTGTTCCATGGGGGTGTTCCACTTGGGCCGACCCTACAACCGACACTACGACTCTAAGGCTAGTTAGCCGAGTCAGGGACAAAAATCCAGAAAACAGTGCACAAAAAGTTTGGGTGGGTTGCTATTACCTCTCTGACAGGACGTAATGGATCCCAACTTGTGTGGAGGAAGATCCCGACCTGACTTGGGGTCGGGCTGTTTTTCTCAACGACTAGACAGGAAACTATCACGACAAGCTGTAAAACCCTAACAGAAAAGCCGTATCAGGCCGTACTGACAAACAGACAGGACTAGAGCATTTTTCTGACCCACCCCGACTGGAGTCGGAATCACGAGTCAGGGTTAAACCAACACGGTTGGCAACACTATATAAAGTTTTTATAAACCCCTTCTGGCTGCTGTAACTCATCATTTATCACTGCAAAGATGCCAGCTACACATAAGAGAGACTTTGTACAGAAGCTTAAGGCCCTTATGTTTTTTATTGAATTATTTTGATTTTCATTCTGATTTGCAGACACTAAATGCTATAACCTTCTGGCCAACTTGATATCCCAGGTGATCAGAATTATGTCAGGATGCCAGCTGCAGTTTTTGACCGTATTGAAGAACGTATACACCACCGAATCAAGAAGGAAGTCACAAATTTTAGGATGCCCTTAAAAGTTGGATTGAAACTGGTAATAACACTGAGACACCTAGCAACAGGAGAAATGTACAAGTCGTTACAGTATCAATGGTTAGTTGGCCGAACCACCAAATGTAAATTTGTCAACTATTATTTGCCAGGCAATCCTTGTTGAATTCTAGAAAGATTTTTGATCTGCCCTACCACTCTTGAAGACTGGAAACAGATTAAGAAGTTAAGAACCAGACGGAATGTTCCCCACATCCTTGAGACACTAGACGGGAAACATTTCGCCCAAGAAATCTGGCACTGGCAGTGAATCTTACAACTACAATGGATTCTTTTCCGTGGTGGTGCTAGCTCTGGTCAACACAGAATATAGATTCCTGTGGGTAAATGTTAGGTCAAGTGAATCTTCATTAGATCCACAAATTATTTAACTGCAGCATGCTGCAGAAAAAGCTAGAGGATGGCACCTTGGGGCTTCTGGCACCTGAGTCCCTGGGGGAGGGAGGGCCAGACTTGTACTATTTTTTAATGGCTTCGCCTTGATGCTATAACTTGTTAAACCCTACAGCAAAACACAACTCACAATTAAAGCAAGAATATCAAACTACAGGATCTCCAGCGGCAGGAGGGTAGTGGAGAATGTTGGCACGCGGACACTCCTTCCCCCCTACTCATTTTGTTTTTAGTGTTTTGGGGTCCTATGTTTGGTGTGGGGCGGTGTAAAGTTTTTTGTTTTGGGATTTTTGAGATTTGGGACATAGGTTATTGTTTTGGGAAGATTCGGGTGGTCCTAAGGACCTATGAACCTGCAGTTTTCCTAAAAGGGACATAATACAGCAGTGATCCTGAAAAGGACCTTTGTAGGTAGGTGCAGTAAGTCTACTACTGCTGCTGCTTGGGCTTGGATGACTTCAGGGGGTTGGGGGGGCCTGGCTGGCTGCTGAGGAGGCTCTTGCTGCTGGGTGGCTGGAGGAAAGGTGGCATGTTGATGCGGGTTACTTGGCGTAAATGGTTGAGGTATATCTGTTACAGTCAATCTGTGAAACCAGTCATTACGCGTAATGACTGAAAGTTTCAGTCATTTCACGTAATGACTGAAATGGCCAGTCATTACGCGTAATGACTAAAATTTTCAGTCATTTCATGTAATGACTGAAATCTATGGTTCATTTTTACACAGATTGACTGAAAAGATTTCAGTCAATCTGTGTAATTAATTTAGAAGTTGTTTTTCATTGAAACATTTTTATTATTCAAAACCTTTGTACATTGTTCCCCTGCACTGTGAACATTTGTGTGGTAGAGAACTGTTATGGGTATTAAATATTGAACTGTTTTAATCAAATTAATAACTTTGGAATTCTCGCAAACTTTCTGAATTTATATTCAGAATTTTTTACAGAAAAGAATTGAGAATATCCGCTCAACTTTTCTTGCTTCCTTCAATTCGCAACACATCTCCCCTGACTCTCCTCCCCCACACTTTCCACGTCTCTCCACTGTTACAGAGGAATGAGAGGATCAAGTTGTCAAAATCATCATGAACTCTCCAAGTAAATCATGTTCCCTTGGCCCACATCGTCATCATCCTCATCACTTCAATAATCAATGCCTCACTTGAACAAGGTAATTGTCCTGTGTTTTTCAAGCAGGCCCATGTTACTCCAATCCTCAAAAAATCAACCCATCACTTCAATAATTAATGCTTCACTTGAACAAAGTAAGTGTCCTAAGTTTTTCAAACAGTCCCATGTTACTCCAATCCTCAAAAAATCATCCTTAGACAACTCCTTCTGGACTTCCCAATCAATAATCTTGGTAATCAAAGCTAATTTAAAGCTATTTATCTCAATTCAGCCATTACACGTAATGACTGGACCTTCTTTTCAGTCATTACGCGAAATGACTGAAAATTTTAGTCATTACGTGTAATGACTGGCCATTTCAGTCATTACGCGAAATGACTGAAACTTTCAGTCATTACGCGTAATGACTGGTTTCACAGATTGACTGTAACATATCCATCTGCTGGTAGCTCATAACTGACTGTATATTCCCAAATAGACTAGAGAGGCCCGAGATGTTATGTGAACTTTCTTTCCCTGTGATAAAGGCTTCTGATGGTGGGTTGAAATCTTTCTAGGGCTAATGGGTGAAATACAGCTGTCTTGAAGTCCCAGATTGTTACTCCTCTGTGGTCCTCTGGGTTGTTCTTGTCCTCTTGGTACATACCACTTGGGTGTGTTCAGCTGGTTGTATGATCTGGCTTGCTGGCATCTGGGTTTCTGGAATAGTCCAGATGTATTCCCTAGCAGTGGTTGTTGCTGATAAATCTGTGGCACATACGTGGAAGTGGTACTGGAGCTCTTGGAAGTGTAGGTTGCTGTGGCTGACTGTTCCTTTCCTCTGCTCTATATCCCACTTAAAATTTTAACCTCCTCGTTTCTAAAAGTCTGAAAGTCTTTTTCCTCAACGTTTTCAACTTCAGATGCCAGGAGGTTGTAGAAGGCTGTTCTGGTGGTCTCCTATCTGGGCCCAAGGAATGATGTGAGCATAGCCTTCATCTGGGCAAATTGATCCATCACCTGCCAGTTGACTGATGAAGGCTGGGACACTACTCTGGTACTAGTAGTACTGCAGACAGATGGCTGGTGTGTTGTGTCAGAGTGGATGTTGGTCTAGCAATGGCTCCTCTCACGGAGACTTGAAGCCTGAAGACTTGCTGAGGCCCTTCCTTCTGATGTGGGTCTTCAAAAAAATAAATGAATCCAGTTCTACCTCTCTGTCATTTCCTTGGGAGTCTGGCCAGATTATGGGATTCAAACCAAGTCTTGCACACCTTCACTGACAGCTTGCAGCTGCTTGCAAACCTCTCCCACAGGCAAACCTTCCTGGCTTTGTCCTTGAACTTCTCGTGGATTTTGTCCTAAAACTGCTCATAATCCTTCACAAAGGCTACAATAGCGTCCTCCACTGAGTCAGTTAAATAAATGTTTGTCATATGTCCTTTCTTGTGCCTAGACTGACAGCCAGTTGATGCCCTAGCCTCTTCTCCACCCTGTGTCTCCATTTAACTTTCACTCCTCTCTGTTCTTCATCTTGTTTCAGTCACTGTCTCTTCTGTTTGTGACTGTGAAGTTACTGTTCTCCTGGTTTTGTCCCTCTGTTGCTTCTCTACCTCCTCCCTCTGTCTTGGTTATCTCTACTCCCTCCTCCTTTGTATGTCTGCAGCTGTAAATAGCAACTCAAAATTTGTGAGTCTGTGGGGACTTCTCTATCTTTCTCACATTCTTTCTTGCCTTTTTAGGACCCACTTTATAAATCAAATCAAAGCAGTGTTTGTGAAAAACAAAAGTCTATCAGCTAGCCAGCCTTAGTTATATCTGTACACAAAATCCTAAGTTAATTTGCAAAAAAACAAAAGTCTATCTGAACGCTGCCAGTTGTGAACTGTCAGAGATGAAAGTCCAAATGGTGCATTCCGTGTGCCGATTCGCCTTTTATAGCCACAGATTGCATAACTGCCATGAGTCAGTAAAATGCAGCCGGCCTGTCCAACACACTTACCGGCTTGTCGGGAACTAAAACAGGTCAGGGATGTTTCCTTTCAATTATGGTCTGTATTGTTCTACAGCCTGTGGTGGAGTGATGACTGGATACTTGACAGTTGACGACAGGCCAGTAAGTGTTTTCCAATAAGACGGTAACACTATAGAACAAGTCTGGAAGTGACTTCTACAAGACATAGACAGGCAAGACAGAACAGTTTCGAGGCGGGCGGAGCCACAGTTGGGATCAAGAGTCAGGGAGGGTGGGTGAAAAATCAAACATGTTTAATATTTCACCGACCCACTGAGACAAGCTAAGAAATCACAACCAATCCTGGACCGATTCTGTAAACATTGCTCCTGACCCTTGAAAAATCCATAGTTACAGACACAACGGCCCCAGTGGAATACCCCAGTTTGAAGCAGTAGAACCAATAAGAAGGGAGATAATAAGGCCTTTTTACTAGTTTTTACTTTTTAGTATGTTGACCCAACCTGCCCTTTAAGCAGGGGCCAAAGCTCAAATTTGACGCCTGCAAAAGATTCACAAGCAATGACTTCCTATAAGTTGTTTTCACATTTCAAAGCTCTAGGACTACTACTAAGGGAGATTTAAGTTTTTTTTAAATGATGATCCCAAAAACCTTAAAGCAGGTCAATAATCGAATTTGATACTTGCAAACAATTCACAGGCCATGATTTTCTGAAAGTTCTCACACCAAGAACCCCTTGGACCAATGTTAAGGGAATATAAGGCATCTTTAATACGATGACCCCGATTTGACTTGGATAATTTAATATGGTTGCCATGTTGTTTTCAAAACAGGGCCAAATTTACTATCACGCAACTTTTCCTAACCTTAATGATTTTCGAATGAATGGACTATGGCAGCCATTTTTTTTCAAAATGAACCCAAAACTTTTTTCCCATGTTTTCATAGGCATAAACATTCTGAGTCAATTTGGTGAAGATATCTTTAAAAATTCATTAGGCATAAAGGTTTCTTAAAACAAAGGTACATACACATGCATATACAGAAGGCATTTCATAATATCCAGGCCCCAGTCTTAGGCCAGCACCAGATAATAATTGAAATTTTTTTAGCACAATAACAATAGATCATTAGGGTGTTACTTTTTTTTCAAATTTATGTAGTATCACATTCTAAAATATTTATTCATTTGAGTTTATATGTGTCACAGTGGAAAGCTCAATCAAGTGCTCTTTCAAACTCCTGTGGTGCTATTTCTATTTAGACCCACAACTTAGTGCTGCTTGAGTTCTAATTGTTTATGAGCAGCAAATGAGAACTAGTTGTGGTTCTAATTAGAAGCAGCTCTAGTGACAATATAGGTCATTAAAATTGTGCAACCAGGAGACATAACCAGAAGATAATGTGGCTTAGGGTTATTGGGATATTAAATACATTAAATATATTCCCAAAATATGTAATGTACAAAAGTAAAATAGTTATTTACTGGTGTTTCTACACAAGACAAAAATGTGTTTGTCATAAAATCTCAAAGCTTCACAGCTTTTTACAAGTATGTTTATTTAAAAACAATTAAACACTATTATTCAAACTAGAACTAGAGAAATGCTTTTGCTAACAAAAGCGAAGCGTCCCTTAAAGTTTAAAATGCTTTGTGGTTTTAATAAGCATGCTGTAAAGCTAAGAATGCACAAAGCTGCACCGTATGCTTTCCCAATACCTCTTAATACATTCTGAAGCTATAAAAGCAACAATAAAGGAGATATAAGGCAAAAACTCCAAAGCAGCTATTTATGACCCCAGTTTGGCCCATATGGGAGGGTCGGGGGGTAAAACTGACCGGCTATTTAGATTCTCCACATATGCTTTCCCAATACCTCTTAATACATTCTGAAGGTCTAAAAGCAACAATAAAGGAGATATAAGGCAAAACTCCAAAGCAACTATTTTATGACCCCAGTTTGACCCATAAGGGGGGGTTGGGGGATAAAACTGACCGGCTATTTAGATTCTCCACATATGCTTTCCCAATACCTCTTAATACATTCTGAAGCTATAAAAGCAACAATAAAGGTGATATAAGGCAAAAACTCCAAAGCAGCTATTTATGACCCCAGTTTGGCCCATAAGGGGGGGGTCAGGGGGGTAAAACTGACCGGCTATTTAGACTCTCCACATATGCTTTCCCAATACCTCTTAATATATTCTGAAGCTATAAAAGCAACAATAAAGGAGATAAAGGCAAAAACTCAAAATCGTCTATTTTATGACCCCAGTTTGACCCATAAGGGGGGGTCGGGGGTAAAACTGACCGGCTATTTAGACTCTCCATATATGCTTTCCCAATACCTCTTGATACATTCTGAAGCTATAAAAGCAACAATAAAGGAGATATAAGGCAAAAACTCAAAATCAGCTATTTTATGACCCCAGTTTGACCCATAAGGGGGGGCCAGGGGGTAAAACTGACCGGCTATTTAGACTCTCCACATATGCTTTCCCAATACCTCTTAATATATTCTGAAGCTATAAAAGCAACAATAAAGGAGATAAAGACAAAAACTCAAAATCGGCTATTTTATGACCCCAGTTTGACCCATAAGGAGGGGTCGGGGGGTAAAACTGACCGGCTATTTAGACTCTCCATATACGCTTTCCCAATACCTCTTAATACATTCTGAAGCTATAAAAGCAACAATAAAGGAGATATAAGGCAAAAACTCAAAATCAGCTATTTTATGACCCCAGTTTGACCCATAAGGGGGGGCCGTGGGGTAAAACTGACCGGCTATTTCGACTCTCCACATATGGTTTCCTATTACCTCCCAATACATTTTATAGCTCTAAATGCAATACTTAAGAAGATAATAGGGGGGTTGGCCTAAATTTAAGGCTTTCAGATTGGAAGGTGTCAGAAAATCACTCATAAATGAGACATTTTTCAAGGGATTGCTCCCAAAATCTAATCAGCTCGCATTTTCGATAGTATGAACAAGTGTCAAACTAGATTGGGCCAACTCGGCGCCAACATATCCCCAGACAGGTCATCACTCACGCCACAGGTTTTGATCGGGAATTTTTAAAAACATAATTACCCATTATTATATGAACTTCAGCACATCAATCTACTCTGTTTATATCTTCCCAAGGAAGACGGTGTATCCCCAGACGCAGAATACATAACTCAAATTATATTTTCAATCTTCCTGCAATGATAACTCTAAACCTATTTTCAAAGTATTTAAATGATTGATGATTGAATGTCCATTCTAAAATAATAATCCCAAAAGAGCATATCTGTTTCTTTTTTTGTTGACAAATAAAATATTATTTTTAACTCAACTCATCATACTTTTCAATCTTCCTTCAAAGTATTTAAATGATTGATGATTCAATGTCCATTCTAAAATTCATAATCCCAAAAGCGCATATCTGTTTCTATATTTGTTCACAAATAAAATATTATTTAAAAAAAAATTATTTATATTATTATTTTATAATATTATTTTTAGAATTTGCAAATTGTTTTCAGTTATTCATTTCCTCTATACCTATATATGTGGTCCATATATATGCAACCTAAATATGTGACACAATCTCAGTTCTGACTCCCCTTTGTGTTATATGTAATGAAGCCCACCACCTCCCACCCCCCACCCCTCTCGCCTTCTCCACACACACAAGATCTGCAACCCCATTGAGTTCTTTGTTTCTCATCTGATATCATTAAATACCTTTGTTTATTTAGTGTCACTCAATATAGCTGGAGGTCCCAGAGGTGGGTGGGGGGAATCCGGGTGGGGGATGTGGGTTGGGACTACAAAGAGATGGAGTGCTACAGCATAAATGGTAAACAAACAATCTATATAAAAGGGGTACTCAAATACAAAAAGAATTGAGAATTTTAAGTATGTGATTATCAACTGAAATGAGTTCATAACTGTAGGAGCTGTGCCAAAATTAACTGAGGCAAGTTGAATAAAACTGAGCTAGTTGAGGGTTAAAAATCCCCTAGTTTTACTACATAAGGATATAATTTCATTAATAGTGGGACTTAAAGCTCACTTAAAGTGTCCATTTTGTCTACTTGAATATGTTTAACCAGTTTCATTTTAAAAAGTTAAAAACTCAGCAAGCAGATGTATAACACACAAAAATAAGTTCTTAAAAGACTAAGATAGCAATAACATTATTAATATTCAAAATTTAAATAGACAGGCATTTCCTTTTAAAAATTCAAAGATTTCAACTCTATAACCCACATAGTTTGACAGTTACTGGGCTTTAAAGTGGCATAATATCCATAAATTGGGTTTCTGTGGGCATTTTACAATTGTTAAAGAGACCTTAGCAATTAAACTACAGATCTGAAACTTTTTGGGGGACATACATAACAAACAAAAATTATATATAATACAGTTTAAGACTTGTCACACTAAGCATTTCCAAATAACAGGGCAAAATACGGAAAAAATGTCCAAAAAGGCACTTGGGTGAGTGTCTATGGCCCTCATACACAGGTTAAATGTCTACTAAAAACCTTGATTTTCGGCATATGTAAAAAGGACATAATAATGCATTCCCAGATGGGATTTCAGCTCCATCAATCACATAGTTTAACAGTTACAGGGCTTAAAGGTGGCAAAAAGTCCAAATATTGGGTCTCTGTGGGCCTTTTAGAGATCTCGATGTGGCTTTCAAATTAAAGCTTCAGACTTAAAATTTGTTACATACTAAGATTACACATAGAATATGTATCTAATAAAGTTTGAAACTTCTCAGACTTACCATTTCCAAGTTACAGAGCAAAATATGTGAAAAATGTCTTAAAAGGGTCACTCAGGTGGGTGTTTAAGGTCCTCATACACAGGTTAAATGTCTACTTGAAGCCTTGATTTTTGGCACATGTAAAAAGAACATAATAATGTATTCCCAGATGAGATTTCAGCTCTATCAGTCACATAGTTTAACAGTCACAGGCCTTAAAATTGGCAAAAAGTCCAAATACTGGGTCTTTATGGGGCCTTCTAGAGACCTAAATGTGGCCTTCAAATTAAAGCTTCAGACTTAAAATTTGTCACATACTAAGATTACACATAGAATATGCATCTAATACAGTTTGAAACTTCTTAGACTTACCATTTCCAAGTTACAGGGAAAAATATGTGAAAAATGTCTAAAAATGGTCACTCGGGTGGGGATTTATGGTCCTCATACACAGGTTAAATGTCTTCTTAAAGCCTTAATTTTTGGCACATATAAAAATAACATACTAATATCTTCTCAGATAGGATTTGAGCTCTATCAGTCACATAGTTTGACAGTCACAGGGCTTAAAAGTAGCAAAAAGTCCAAATACTGGGTCTTTGGGAGCCTTTTAGAGACCTCAATTTGACCTTCAAAATTAAAGCTTCAGACTTAAAATCTGTTACATACTAAGATTACACACAGAATATATATCTAATACAGTTTGAAACTTCTCAGACTTACCATTTCCAAGTTACAGGGAAAAAGATGTGAAAAATGTCTTATAAGGGTCACTCGGGTGGGTGTTTATGGTCCTGATACACAGGTTAACTGTCTATTAAAGGCCTAAATGTTGGGGCACATATAAGAAAACACATAGATATATTCCCAGATGATATTTAACTTAGATGAGAGACATAGTTTGAAAGCTACAGTGCTTGAAAGTGGCAAAAGTGCATAAATTGGGTCTCTGTGGGCACTTTTGAGACCTTAAGTCGACCCTTTGGGTAAACCTACAGCCCTAAAATTTTCTACAGACAAGGATTACATATCAAACTTATACCTAGCGCAGTTTGAGACTCATCAGAATTATCACTTCCAAATTATAGGGCCAAATATGTGAAAAGTATAGCAAAAAATCCCTAAGTGGGGGTATTTATGGGCCTCAAACACAATTTTCTCCTCAACTTAAAGTCATGATTTTCAGCACATGTACTAAGAACATATTAATGTGTTGTCAGGTAAAATTTCAGCCAGCTGAGCATCATAGTTTGTGACCCACAGGGCTCTAAGTGGCCAAAAGTCCAATTTCTGACCTTAAGGTGGCCATAAGTTCTTTTTTACTGGGAGTTTAAGGTCACCTTAAAATAGGGCTCTTCCTTTGGGCACCCTTAACATGTGTACCAAGTTTGAAAAAAAAATATTAATTTGTTTTTGAGTTATCGCGTCCACAAGGAAATTTCTATGGCGGCGGCGGCGGCAGCGGCGCGACGGACCTGAATCCAATATATCCCCGACTTTCGTCTGGGGATATAATTATAAGGCTCTGTAGCAAGTAGTTTTTCCTGAACTGTGATGACGGGGGGGTGTACTTCAAAAAATAGTTTTTGATCATGTGACCTTCATAAAGGTCAAAGGTCAAATTTAAGGATGCAGAAAAATTTTCCCACGTCTAAGGTATATAACTGCCAAATATGGTTTGAAACCTTCTAATAATAAGGGAGATATTCAAGGGAGACCATAATGCGGCGGCGGCGAGGAAACTGAGGCGAAAACAAATAAGCGCCCTTTCAGGGACGCTTAATTATTTTAACTCTTATTTTCAGGTTTTTGGCATCAACTTCTCTCTATACAATACATAACCATATAGAACACACATTTTTTACACAATTTACATACCACAACTTTTCCCTCTGACAGGGGGTAATGGAGCTCCGCCAACACAAACATTTGCTTCAGGCACCTGAACTTTCCACCGGCCACCATCACTGTCACATTCAGTGTATTCCCAGTGGAAGTCTTTCTGTAATTCAATAAATTTTTCATAAAAATGTAAAAAGTTAGTGTATGTCATGGTGGAAACTCCAATATGTTACAATTTGAAATTCTAAGGGTAGAAAGTCCAAGTTTAGTTTAGTAGAAACTCCTATTGGACTTTCTACCAGTAGAATTTCAAATTCCACTACATTTGACTTTCTACCACCCTAGCAGAAATACAAATTTATTTGAATTTGAACTTTTGCCAGATAGGACTCTCTACCAGCCTGATAAAATTTTATTTTTTTTAATTCAACATTTTAGCAATCATGAATATAGTCAGGGTGTTATTGGGTGTATAATTATATTGTAGTGATATTTAAAGTTTAAATATTACTTTAATAAATAGCATGTGACTCTAAATTTGATTATTCATCATAAAAGGAAAATTGTATGTGTCTAGTTCTTTGTAAATTTGTCTTGAGTAGGTTTCAAAGACCTAATGAATAATCGACACCATTTTACAGAAGTTTCCAAAAAATCTTCACATCATAAGACATATACAACTGGTATCTTTAATGGTAAACACTATTGTTATGAACTTGACTTTTGCTTCTTTGAAGAGATTATGTACTCAAATTTGGTGGTTTAGGTGAACTAGATAATTGCAATTTCAAAAATTGTGTTTGAAAAGACAAATTGAACACAACTCTAGATCATAGGTTCTGTTTATCAGCCAGAGTAAACCCCTTAAATACCCTTAAAAATTAATGTAATGAAAGGGCAAGTGCAAGGTTAGCTGTCTATAAAATGGGGGTCAGAGATCTGAGTTATCATTATCTGATAATTAAGCTGCCAGGAAATTTGTGGCTCACTTCAAATTAGGTAGATGCGTTTAATTTCATTGTTACTGACTTGATGGACAAAACATCAGTAGATGATAGTGAGTGGAATGGCCTCAATTTTCATGGTCGATTATTCATCCATTTTACCACCGATGATCAACCCATTATCAACTTTTTTACTCCACTGTTGGCCAATATATCATGAAACACTTTCTGGGATGAATTATATTTCATTCTGGTAAGAATAACGGTGTTTCCGACATTTAGAATCAACCAAAAGCATCCACTTCCGGCAAATATGGCTGTAGTTATAAACAAACCCAAATTTCGTGAGAAATCTATTGATTTATTAAAGGAAAGTTTAGAAAACTGTTTAAAATATAACAAATACATGGATACTGAGACACATAAAGAATGGTAAGATTTAATCAATTTCTTAAAGTTGTCAGTGACCGAACGCGATTGTACCATGATACTGACGATTGATCAAACATTGGTCTAATCGTCCACCCACTAGTAGATGAGAGTACCCAAATAAAAGAAGAACCAGACACTGACATAAGTCAAAATCCACCCAAAAAGTCAAAATTCCTTGAGATATTAAAAGGGGATGTACTAGACAGTAGTAGAAGCTAGAGCTGTTATCATTAGCGATTTCTGTAGATCGATGCTTGCCTGTTAAATGCGAGTTGAACTCAAGTAAATGACACAAATATAAATAAAACTAGAAATAGGACGCCCTGTTGATAGTAGATGCGAATAGAAACAGGATAGCATAGAAGAACACACATTATCATGTGTAATGTCCACCCCATGAACCTTGCCCAAATTGTACAGTAGTCTTACAAGACCCTGTTTCATTTGTAAAATATATCAATGATGCTTAAATATTTATTAGTGTAGATGTAAATTATTTCAGCTTCACGCCTTTTTGCATTGGTTGGGTTGAAAATTTTGACGAAATGACTCTATCTTGCACGGTTAAGAAGATAGAAGCAAATTCCTGTTTTTCTATTTTTGGCAAAAATTCGAAAATTCAAAATGGCCGCCATTTTTGGGAAAAGGAAAATTTTTTGAAAATTGCCAAAGAGTACATTTCTTAGATACCCTATGGGTCGAAAATTTCAAAGAAATAACTCTATTTTGCACGGTTAAGACCAGTTTGTGTTTTTCCATTTTGGGCAAAAATTCGAAAATTCAAAATGGCCGCCATATGTGGGGAGGGGAAAATTTTTGGAAAATTGCAAAGTGTACATTTCTTAGATACCCTGCGGGTCGAAAATTTCGACGAAATCGCTCTATCTCGCACGGTTAAGGAGATAGAAGCAAATTTGTGTTTTGCCATTGTTGGTAAAAATTCGAAAACTCAAAATGGCTGCCATTTTTGGGGAGGGGAAAATTTTTTGAAAATTGCAAAGATTACATTCCTTAGATTTCCCGTGGGTCGAAAATTTCGACGAAATCGCTCTATCTCGCACGGTTAAGGAGATAGAAGCAAATTTGTGTTTTGCCATTTTTGGCAAAAATTCAAAAATTCAAAATGGCCGCCATTTTTGGGGAGGGGAAAATTTTTGGGAAATTGCAAAGATTGCATTCCTTAGATACCCTGTGGGTCGGAAATTTCGCCAAAATCGCTCTATCTCGCATGGTTAAGGAGATAGAAGCAAATTTGTGTTTTGCCATTTTTGGCAAAAATTCGAAAATTCAAAATGGCCGCCATTTTTGGGGAGGGGCAAATTTTTTTTAAATTACCAACAGTACAATGCTCAGATACCCTGTGGGTCGAAAATTTTGCCGAAATCGCTCTATCTCACACGGTTAAGGAGATAGAAGCAAATTTGTGTTTTGCCATTTTTGGCAAAAATTCGAAAATTCAAAATGGCCGCCATTTTTAGGAGGGGAAAATTTTTTGAAAATTGTAAAGATTACATTCCTTAAATACCCTGTGGGTCGAAAATTTCGACGAAATCGCTCTATCTCGCACGGTTAAGGAGATAGAAGCAAATTTGTGTTTTGCCATTTTTGGCAAAAATTCAAAAATTCAAAATGGCCGCCATTTTTGGGGAGGGGAAAATTTTTTGAAAACTGCAAAGAGTACATTCCTTAGATACCCTGTGGGTTGAAAATTTCGAAGAAATCGCTCTATCTCACACAGTTAAGGAGATAGAAGCAAATTTGTGTTTTGCCATTTTTGGCATAAATTCGAAAATTCAAAATGGCCGCCATTTTTGGGGAGGGGAATATTTTTTTTAAATTGGCAAGAGTACAATTCTCAGATACCTTGTGGGTCGAAAATTTTGCCGAAATCGCTCTATCTCGCACGGTTAAGGAGACAGAAGCAAATTTGTGTTTTGCCATTTCTGGCAAAAATTCGAAAATTCAAAATGGCCGCCATCTTTGGGGAGGGGAAAATTTTTTAAAAATTGGCAACAGTAGAATTCTCATATACCCTGTGGGTCGAAAATTTTGCCGAAATCGCTCTATCTCGCACGGTTAAGGAGATAGAAGCAAATTTGTGTTTTGCCATTTTTGGCAAAAATTCGAAAATTCAAAATGGCCGCCATTTTTGGGGAGGGGCAAATTTTTTAAAAATTACCAAGAGTACAATGCTCAGATACCCTGTGGGTCGAAAATTTTGATGAAATCGCTCTATCTCGCACGGCTAAGGAGATAGAAGCAAATTTGTGTTTTGCCATTTTTGGCAAAAATTCGAAAATTCAAAATGGCCGCCATTTTTGGGGAGGGGAATATTTTTTTAAAATTGGCAAAGAGTACAATTCTCAGATACCCTGTGGGTCGAAAATTTTGCCGAAATCGCTCTATCTCGCACGGTTAAGGAGATAGAAGCAAATTTGTGTTTTGCCATTTTTGGCAAAAATTCGAAAATTCAAAATGGCCGTCATTTTTGGGGAGGGGAATATTTTTTAAAAATTGGCAAGAGTAGAATTCTCAGATACCCTGTGGGTCGAAAATTTTGTGGAAATTGCTCTATCTGGCACGGTTAAGGAGATAGAAGCAAATTTGTGTTTTGCCATTTTTGGCAAAAATTCGAAAATTCAAAATGGCCGCCATTTTTGGGGAGGGGAAAATTTTTGGAAAATTGCAAAGACTGCATTCCTTAGATACCCAGTGGGTCGAAAATTTCGACGAAATCGCTCTATCTCACACGGTTAAGGAGATAGAAGCAAATTTGTGTTTTTCCATTTTTGGCAAAAATTCGAAAATTCAAAATGGCAGCCATTTTTGAGAAAGGGAAAATTTTTTGAAAATTGCAAAGAGTACATTCCTTAGACACCCTGTGGGTTGAAAATTTCGACGAAATCTCTCTATCTCGCACGGTTAAGGAGATAGAAGCAAATTTGTGTTTTGCCATTTTTGGCAAAAATTCGAAAATCCAAAATGGCCGCCATTTTTGGGGAGGGGAAAATTTTTGGAAAATTGCAAAGAGTACATTCCTTAGATACCCTGTGGGTCAAAAATTTCGATGAAATCGCTCCATCTCGCACGGTTTAGGAGATATGAGCACATTTGCCTTTTTCAGTATTCAAAATAGCCAATTACTCATTTATTTAATTAATTACTCACTCATCTAGGAAGCAATTCCCCCCAAAAGCAATCCCATACAAGCTATTAACCCAATAAACCTGCATACCAAATTTCAGAAAGCTAGGCTTAATAGCATTCCTTAAAATGTCTGGAAACCAAAGAGATACTCAAAAGTAACAAAGTAGCTATTACTCAGTTAGCTATAGAGCTATCATCACCAAAAGCAATCCCATACAAGCTATTAACCCAATAAACCTGCATGCCAAATTTGGTAAAGATAGGATAAGAACTGTTGCCTAAAATGTCTAGAAACCAAGTGGGACGCCGGACCCCCACTGGGGGGTGGACATAATTAGTTGCAGCAATCCATAAGAGATCTTTGTCATAAGAGAAACATGTCTCAAGTATGGCAAGTGCACACACTTTGGTAGAGCCAAAGTTAAAGGTCACACCCTGATGCACACCTACGTCAAAGGTCAAATCAATATCCCACCATGAACTTGCACATCTACATGCCCTAACCAATGTCCCTATCAAGTATCAGCTTCCTACACTTTAAGATTTCCGAGATATAGCCCAGACGAGATTTTATAATTTAGGGTCACCACAGCAAGGTCAAAGGTCAAATCAAGGTCATACCATGATGTTGCACAGCTACACCCCCTAACCAATGTCCCTACCAAGTATCAACTTCCGACACCTTACGGTTTCTGAGATACAGGATGGACAATTTCCTTCCTGCTGCCTGCCCACCCATCCGGACACCATAGTTGAAAAAAATACCCCGACAGCCCTTAAGGGCTGTGGGGTAAAAACTAAAGATAATATTCTACAAAAATAATTTTACGTGCACACCTTCCAAAAAAAAGCCGTATTTACAATATTTAAGGTATAATTCAAACAGTTATTCAGTTTATATGCTTAATCATCGATTCAAACAGGACCAAGGAAAAAATCAGAAACTTTAGAACTTCTTTTTGTATACTTTGTATTGATTTTATTTTACCATCGATAATAGACAACCACTTGTGAAACAAGAACACTATGTACACATAAATTGAATCCAATATTAAAACATAAAATAACTTAAAATAATTATCAGGGACTGATAAAACAACAAAAATTGATTAATATATAAGACCATCGAAAACCGGCAACACAAGGATAGCTAGCAATACATGGTAGTGGCTTTCTATGAGTAAACCCCCACCTTATATATCTTTATTAGAGGTCAAGGACAAATGCTTCTATTTGCAAACAAAATGGGTGTTCACTGGTATTTCTGGTTTGCGCCAAAAAATGCTAATAGAGATGGAATGTTAGAATATAAAGCTTTGAAATAAATGTTAGAAAATGTATCTCAGTTATTAATTGCAGTGTACGTATATAATTTGATAATCTGATGGAAGAAGAATAAAATATAAAGCAGTCAAAATAATTTAAATTCAAAATATTAACTTCAGCATGGGTGTTTGCTGGTAGAATGCTATTAGCAAGGCAGTGAATGAGAAATGACAATAAATAAAACATGACTAAACCAGGATCTTTAATTTTTATTGTACTCAACCTTAAGAGAGAGAAATCTATGCAATATGGTAATCACCTGAAGTATTTTATTTAGGTATGTGCATTTATTTTGTCTGTGTCCTGTGACAAATAATTTCTGGAAGGAAATTACTATTGTTTTGAAACCTTACATTGATCTCAGTGGGTTACTATGCACAACTACAGTGCTCCTAGCTATCAGATCAAAAGAAAATGTAGACAGTCTGTCACATATTGGAAAAATCACATAAAGCCATACAGATGGTATGGTATCAAGATGTTTCGACCCACCGGACGTTTCGACCAGGTTTTTTTCAGACGTTTCGACCTACTTTTATCAGACAGTTTTCCCTGGGATTTCCTTGCAATAGTTTATAAAATGGAAGCATAGACGAAGATCAAATACTTCAAACTTGAGAACTCATGGCCATAGCTCCCAAGTCATTAATATTCATGAGAAGATATGAGGTCACGGAATTCCCCTAGCATTTCCTTGCAATATTTTATAAAACAGAGGCATAGACGATAATCACATACTTTTAAACTACAGAACTCACGGTCATAGCACCCAAGTCATTAATATTCATGAGAAGATATGAGGTCATGGATTTCCCTAGACGTGGTTACCTCGGCTCTACTTTACTTGCGTGTAGAGCCGTGGCACGACCCCACATAAAACTGGAGATTTGCATAAAATCCTTTTCTGTTGAATAAAACTTGATAAAATGACTAGAAATTGTATAATGTAGTTAAAAACAATTGATATTAAGCCAAGGTCACAGTAAATACAGCGAGTGTATAACATACACGCTATTTTACACAACTTTTATAATAAAAGAACATTTTAGAGAAATGGTCAAAAAAACATTGAAAATGAGGAAATGACATTTATTTTTAGTTAACTATGGTTGTATGTTGACTGTTTATTGAAGGAAATGTAACAAAATAGTTGTGGGAACAGTTGTGTGTACACATTTGTATGGAATATGTGTTTTATGCAAATCTCCAGTTTTATGATGGGTCATGCCACGGCTCTACATGCAAGTAAAGTAGAGCCGAGGTAACCACGTCTAGGATTTCCCCTGGCATTTCCTTGCAATATTTTATTTTTTTTTTTTTTTTTTTTTTTATTGAGACACTTAGACTTGCCTTTACATTGTGACTGGAGTTACAAACACCCAGGCATAAGTGATCCAGTCTTGGAAACAAACAATAAAATATAACTCTAACAAATCCTTAATCTTAATTATTGATACCTTTTACCTAACTGTATCGCAATATAATTTAAAATATGCTATTTTATTAGGTTTCTAAAAGAAAACCATTTTTTTTCAAACTCAGATTAAAAAAAATTGAGCCTTGCAACCAGCATTTGTTCATTGTATGTTTCTTGTATTTTCTTTTGTAGGTCTAGTATATTTAATGGAATTTTCTTTCTGGAATTTAAATAGATATAGTACTTAGTTACTATAATTATTGTATTGATAGGAAGGAAATGGTTATCTCTATTTAAGTACCCCATGATAACATTTAAAGAATTAAAATGGATGGTTACACCAGTTTTTTCTTTTATCCACTCTTTTAAGTCTTGCCAGATTTTCTCAGCCTTTGAGCACCAACAGAAAAGGTGCATTAGAGTTTCAGTTGTCATATGACAAGATAGACATAAATCTGATTCTGATTTACCCATTTGATGTAGTAACTTTTGTGTACCTAAAATTCTATGTAGGATTTTATATTGAAACCAAATAAGGCTATTGTTAGTAACTATCTTAAAGCATATTGTAAATATTTGATCCCAAGTGTTTGCGTTCAGCTTCAATTTCAGATCATCAGACCAGTTTCCTTTTAACGCCAAATTGCAACTCTGGTTAACCATGTGAGTATAGTACCATTTTGAGCCAGGTTTACTAAAAATCAATGCAATGATCTTTGGGATTGTTGGCTGGCTGTACAGAAAGTTATTGTCTTTTCGGTTTGTCTTGACAAAGTCATAGCACAGGGATTTTACCCTCAGATATTCAAGAAAATTACTAATTTTAATATTGTATGTATTTTCAATTTCTACTAAACTCATAATGGTCCCGTTTATATCGACAATATCACCCACATATTTGATTCCTCCTTTAAACCACCTGGGCAAGTACAAAGTTAACCTTGATATTTTGGGATTATACCATATTGGTGTAGATAGTATGTCAGAACTAGTTTTTATGAAGTCATGTTCTGAAAAGTCACCCCATATAGATAGGACTTCTATCCAAAATTGGTTACTGATAATATGAGTCAAAGTTTTGCACCATACAGTTCCAAGTTCAACTAAACTTGAGACACTACAAATAGTTTTCTGAAAGAGAATTAACCACGGAGAAGTGTACTGAGTGAAGAGTTTTTTGATCCATGTTAACTTGAGTGCTTTCATAAAAGCTCTAATATCTACCATCCTTAGTCCCCCTTCTCTATAGTCTTGAATTATGGTAAGTCGCTTTATTTTATCTGGTTTACCTAACCAAATGAAATGATACATCAATTTTGCAATATTTTATAAAGTCCACGAAGACTTGGATGCTATGGCCATGAGTTCTCGAGTTTGAAGTATTTAATCTTCCCTAAGCTTCCACATTGGGTCGAATTTGCAGAAGTAGGTCGAAACGTCTGGGAAAAAGCGGGTCGAAACGTCCCGTAAGTCGAAACGTCTGGTAATCGTTGGTATCGTTGTGTCGTTTATTATCGACGGCCGCGTATTAATACATTGTAGTTCTATGGACGTGCTTTTCTTGTTGATAAAAATGAAATAAATGAAAAATAATGAACTTAATTAGGAATATATTACAAGGGAATAATTGAAATATTGTTTTTCATTTGATAAATTAGAGTTTTTTAAAGCATGGTACACTAAAATTCTGATTTTGTTAATTAAAATACAGCATGAATTTTCAAGGCAAATAAAAGATGGTTGTCATGGGCAACACGCATGAATTTCTGTGAAATATGCAAATTTTATCCCTATGATATACAATGATAAGTTATTTTTTAAAAGACAAATAAATTTATTAAATTTATTTTTAAAAATAAAATGGCCTATTTTTTAATGGTTGAACTTTATTTTATTCTTTTGTTACTGACAGCATGCTTCAGTTCAACAGTAGATATAAGAAAACACATGCAGTGAAATATTTTGTTTTTGGATGTTATAATAAAAATAAACCATGTTAAGGCTCATTAACATAAAATCATGTGCTTTGTCTTGACACAAAATAAAAGAAACAGCCTTCAAAACCAATTTTAAGATTACTGATGTAATAGTTTAAAAAAAAAAAATATGTGCATATATAGTCAAATATCCTTGATTCGAGGGTCTTGTTGATTCGAGTATCGCCGTTTTTTATGGTTATACTTTGGTATTTATAGTTTTATAAAACACATCCAAATTGCTGCAAAATAAAATATTTAGACGTGAAATAAGCTCACAAGTAAAACGTTAAAACTCGCGAATCATCAAGACGTAAGGCTACCTTCAAAAAGGATTATATTTGCCATGTTTATGATATAATTGCAACAATTATTGGGTTTGTTTGTTAAAATAATGATTTAAAGAGGACAAAGAGGAAAATAGTAAGTTAAGAATATATTTTGAATACCGTTAATATTGATTTTATTTTACCGTCATAACAGACAACCATTTGTAAAATAAAAGTACTTTACCTACAGAAATTCAATCAAATAAAAACAAATAAAATAATTTAAAATACTTATCCTACGTACTATACTTGTTCTTATCAAATAAACAGCATATTTTTTTAATTTGAAGTTGAAATAGCGTAGGGATTGATGAAAGAAACGAAAATGGATTAAATTGCGTAAGACCGTCGAAAACCGGCAACGCAAGGCTACTGCTTCCCTGCATAAGTTGGCCGCGGGTCGTAAGTTGGCCACCATCATCATATTTTGAAATTTCTATAATTCTAAAGGCCTGTATCATTCTTGAATGGTCTATTATAATAGGTAGAGGATATTTACCCAACGGCTGTGTACGCTAGATCAGTTACACTGCTAGCGTACCCAACGGCTGTGTACGCAAGATCTATTTGACTGCTAGCGTACCCAACGGTTGGGTACACAAGATTTATATCACTGCTAGCGTACCCAACGGTTGGGTACGCTAACAGAGATATCAGTCTAGCGTACCCAACGGCTGTGTACCCAAGATTTATATCAGTGCTAGTGTGCCCAACGGCTGTGTACATACACTACTGGCATACCCAACTACCCTGCACCCCAGGCATTGAACCCTATGTTCCCAAAGGCTGTGTACACTAGATCAGTTTCACTGCTAGCATAGCCAATGGTTGGGTACGCTAACAGGGATATCGGTCTATCGTACCCAACGGCTGTGTACGCAAGATTTATATCAGTGCTAGTTTGCCCAACAGCTGTGTATATACACTACTGGCATACCCAACTACCTTGCACCCAAGGCACTGAACCCTATGTTCCCAATGGCTGTGTACACTAGATCAGTTTCACTGCTAGTGTAGCCAATGGTTGGGTACGCAAGATGTATTACACTGCTAGCATTCCCAACGGTTCTGTACGCTAGCAGGGATATCAGTCTCAGTCTAGTGTACCCAATGGTTGTGTACGTAAGATCTATTTCACTGCTAGCGTACCCAACGGTTGTGAACGCTAGCAGTGATATTGGTCTAGCATACCCAACGGTTGTGTACGCAAGATTTATATTGCAGCTAGCCTACCCAATGGCTGTATACATACACTACTGGCATACCCAACTACCCTGCACTCAAGGCAGTGAACCCTATGTTCCCAATGGTTGTGCACCCTAGGTCAATAGCTTTCTTAAATTCTTAGCATACCCAACAGTTGTGTATGCAAGATCTATTTCACTGCTAGCCTACCCAACGGTTGTGTACGTTAGCAGTGATATGGGTCTAGCTTACCCAAAGACTGTGTATGGAAGACCCATATCACTGCTAGCATACCCAACAGCTGTGTATGTACACGAACGGAATACCCAACTATCCTGCAATCAAAGCAGTGAACCCTTTGTTCCCAATGGTTGTGCACCCTACATCAATAGCATTGTTAGTGTACCCAACTGTTGTGTATACAAGATGTATTTCACTGCTAGTGTACCCAACGGTTGTGTACTCTAACAGTGATAACGGTCTAGCCTACCCAACGGTTGTGTACACAAGATCTATATCACTGCTAGCATACCCAACGGCTGTGTATGTACACTAATGGCATATGCAACTCTCCTGCATCCAGTTAAAGCACTAAGTTCTGTTTTCCCAATGGTTATGTACCCTAGATTAACGTCATTGATATTTTCTTTTGTTAGTGTAACCAAAAGCTGTTTAAGGTACTGGCATACCCAACTACCCTGTACCCAAGGCAATAAACTCTGTGTTCCCAATGGTTTTGCACCCAAGATCAGTATCATTGCTGGCATACCCAGTGGCTGTGTACACAAGATCCATATCACTGCTAGCGTACCCAGCAGTTGTGATATTGGTCTAGTGTACCCAGTGGTTGTGCACACAAGATCTATATCGCTGCTAGTGTACCCAACAACTCCAAATTTTTTACAGCCTGCCCAATTTCTCATTACCCAAGGTAGTATGCACTCAATGGTTGTGCACTCGATATCAGTACCCTTCATAGCGTACTCAACAGGTCTGTATCCAAGGCATTGTGAAGTAATTAGTTTTTAAGGAATTTTTTTGAGTAGTCAGAAATGGGCCAACGACCACTCTCTGGATTAAACTTATTCAGCTTATTGTTACAGTACATTTTAACAAAGTTAATTTAGGGAAGAAGTGATTAAAATATGGGTACACTAGCACTGATCTTGTGTACATAGCCATTGGGTACGCTAGCGATGATATAAATCTTGCATACATAGCCGTTGGGTACGCTAGACCAATATCACAACTAGCGTACACAGCCGTTGGGTAAATAACCACTCCGATTATAATAAGATTTATTATAACCACCACTTTTAAAACCTGTGCAACCACACATTTGTCTGTTTGATACATTTAAATGAGTGGTGGCCAACTTACGACCCGCGGCCAACTTATGCAGGGAAGCAGTATATGAGCAATTCGCCGACAAAGACAACTCGCAGATTACGTATAGATCTACAGTAGTGCACTAGTACTTCCTTGTATCCAATTTTCAGTTAAATAAGATTGAAAACTTCCGATTATATATAATTTATCAGCATAACAATCAACATTGTAAACTGCACTTACTGGTTGACATGTTCCCAGCTGTTCATCGCACACAGCAAGATGCAAAAAAAGCCAAAGAAGCTGGACACATTTTACCCCTAAGCGCATTTTTAAATGGCTTGTTTACTGTTACTATCGAAATAAATTACATAAAACAGTGTTTCGATTCAATTTGTAACCAAATAAGAAATGGAATGTTACGATAAGAATTCTATATCCAAATATTTTTCCCTTTTCTAAAGATGCACTGGCAGAAAAGACAACATTTCCGGCATTGCAAACCTAAAATCAGTTCGGTTTTGACTTTATAAGGTACACCACTACTTATATGTGAAGGTGAGAAAATTTAAATCACTTTTTAGAAAAGGGCAATGTGTCTGCTGCTTTTGCCATGTTCAATGTTGTTATTGATAATTTTTTGGTATTTTCTTGCATCGATTTCAAACTTTCAATGATTACTTGATTTTTGCAGTCTTAGTCTGTTACATCTCCCACAGATCACCACAGCTACCTTTTCAAGTCTCATTCAAGACTATCAACACAAGAAGTTGATGAAATTGTTTTTGCTCACGAGTTTTAATTTCATTGTTACAAAAGTAACAAAGATTGTCATTTATTTACAAATATTTAAAAACTTATTAGTTGCGAAAATACATTGTAATATTTTGTACTGGAAGCTCCTTAATTTGCTCTCAACAGTACATTGGAAACTTAATGAATAATATTCTGACATAACCTCTCCAGAAATAGGGTTTGTAGATTTTCCGACGATTTGTACCTGTGGTTTCGTTTTACACTGACTAAATTTCACTCACTAAATTTCCAATATGTCCCTTTAGAACATTTCTTTATTTAGAGCAAATCTGTTACAACTGGCTGACTTATTTTACTGTCTCTTAGTTTAACTGGATTTCCAATCAACATCCCCACAAAAACAGCCAGTGCGTAACGTCAGTGGGTAAACATGCTGCATTCTAGTCAGCTCTGTTATCAGTGGTTTACATTTATTTTCATCTGTGTTGTTTTTGTTGTAATCCTTAGTGTAACAATTCTGGATATACATCAAGTATATCAAAGGATGATTTTCCCAAGAATAACAGTATTAAGAAGGTGAAACATTTTATATAGAAATAAGGCTTAAAACATTTTTACACAATTTATTTTGTTAAAGGATCCATTACTAAACAACTTCTAGTACTTTGACACTTCTGTGCTTGTGTGGTTTGCTTGTTACTGTCAAAAGGTATCATTTGAAAAGAATAAAAGTTCAAGGCTGAACAATCTATTTTGACACCTCATACTAATAAATACATTTTATATATGTATTAACAATATTTAGGCAAAAATAAATTTTATTCATGGTTTATATGAAATAGAATGTTTAAATATACATAGATATACGTACACTCAATAGCACTGATTGTTAAAAAAACCTTGACTTTAGGATTTTATAGATTTGGCTGGCTGAAAAAGAAGGGGTACTTTTAAACCAGATACAAAGAAAGTTTGCTGAACACATTTTAAGGCAAATTTATATCAAATGAAAGCACTGTATTAGTTCTCTGTTATGAAGTTTTGTCATAAAACATGATTAAAAGTTCAAAAAATCCCTGAAAATCAAACTTTCTATTAAATCCCTTTTGTTTTCATCTAGATTTAAGAGACAATTATCTGAGCAAATATGAATGGTCCTCTGCGGTATTGTCCTCCAGGGTATTGTCCACCAGGGTATATATGGACATATCATACTGGGACAGTTCATACCACGACAATTCATACCCAGACATTTCATACCCAGCCTAGGACATTTCACACCCAATCTTTAAATATTACAATTTTTGCCATGCACTAATATGCTATGAAGGTAAAATAACATATTTTGTTAAAAACTGTGTATTTTAACCTCTTTTCGGCCTTTCTTTTAAATTTTATATGGTGTTTTGTGGGGTGTGAATCTATGGTTTGTCTATAATTTTAGATCAATCTTTAATATATGCACTATGAAACATACCCTAGGCATTTAAGGTAGTTACTGTTAAAGTAGTTTTTCTAGAGGGGAAAATATCATTACTAAGATGATTTAATTTTGTGTTATTAAATTTTTAACCAGGTTAAAAGTGGAAAAAAGTCCATAAATTGGGTCTCATTGGGCATTTTAGAGACCTTAAGGTGACCTTAAGATTAAAGCTACAAAATTCAAATTTCAAGAAAGTGCTTCCCAATATCAATACAATTCATCAATTTTTAAATTTTTGGTACAAAATGTCCTAGGCAGGGTATGAAATGTCTGGGTATAATGGCCCTGGTACAAAATATCCAGGTAAGAAATGTCTTACACCCTTGTCCACTAGTCGAGAGGCATAAACACTGAGCCCCAAGCTTGTTGTCATTCCCTACTATAGTTTAAACAGTATGAATGTATTGTTCTACAAAAACAAAATTGTAGCCTTGATTATTGAATTCTTCTTTTTATATGTTTCTTCTGATAACCTGTTATGTTTTGCATTTTAAAAGTATTAGCATTTAACTTTATAACCCAATTTAATGAAACTGGAATTAAAGCCATTGTGAATAGCACACAGTACATTGTATACAATACACTGGACTTCACTGGATCAGTGGAATGAGTGTAGTGTTTGTTTACCCAGTAGTATGACGTGGAGGGGATGTTGATTTGGTCTATATCCCTTCTCCATGATCTTGGAAGACAGTATGTAAGAGAATAAAAGTCTACAAAGTTTATGTTTAAGTCAAAAGTTGATTTAAATTTAAAGTCCTCAAAACCCATCACTCTACAAGATTCATGTAACAAATCATTTAATATATTAATGTTTCTACTTTGGAACTCTAGTTTCCTGGTAGTCATATATGTATTGTCAAAAAATATGTGTCCCATAATGGATATGTTCTAACATTCATATCCTCTTCAAAAATAATCTTATATATGATCTCCATGCCTTCAACACATCACTCCAAAAAGAATTTTTAACTGTTGACAGAAATTTTTGCAGGGAACAAGTATGCAGAAACCATACAGAATGTTTATCATAATTACCAATGTTCTGGAATATATATACCAAAGTCTGGTTTCCTTTAATTACATCCGGGATCCAAGATATTTTGAGGGCATTATTCAAAAACCTTAGTCCTCCATTAGAAATATCTTGCTCTAATTGTGACAGTATTATTCTAGGTTTACCTTCCTTCCAAATAAATGATTTAAAGAGTTTATTAAGTCTATTAACAGTTTCCTTACTTGGTGATGGGAGAACTTACATTGCATAAACTAATTTTGGAACAGCAAGTGTTTTAATGACTCTGATTTTTCCAATAAGTGTACAGTCTATATATATTTTCTATAACTTTGAAAAATTTTTTTAATTGCTGTAATCTTTGCAATGTGATTCAACTCGGTCATTGTCTCAAGGTCTGTGTGACAAGAGATAGCCAATAACATAAATGTATCTGTCCAAGAAAAATTAAGTTCAGGGCAAAAATGTTTTTTGACCCTTTCATTGTCCCAAGCGAAACTGTTGAGTTTGTGTCAAAATTTAACTTTAGGCCAGAATACTTATAAAAGCGATTGAATAAGTCTAAACCAGAATTCAATGATTTTTCAGACCCATCAAGTAATAAAAAGTGTCATCAGCATAAAAGTCTACAAACTTTATGTTTAAGTCAAAAGTTGATTTAAATTTAAAGTCCTCAAAACCCATCACTCTACAAGATTCATGCAACAAATCATTTAATATATTAATGTTTCTACTTTGGAACTCTAGTTTCCTGGTAGTCATATTGGTATTTGTCAAAAAATAGGTGTCCCATAATGGATATATGTTCTAACAGTGATATCCTTTTCAAAAATAATCTTATATCTTCCTAAGGTTCTTTAATTATAATAAATAGTTACTATGTAAACTACCTCTTCGAATTCGCATATTATTTTTATATGCCCAGGGAGGGAGATGCAGAGAAAAAAACTCAACTTCAACTGCAATCATGTGAATTATAATATTTTGAAAGTGTTGTTTCATGTGTTGGTCATAAAGACAGTTATAATATCATACAAAGTAAGTAAAAGTCAAGATAAATTCAGTAGAATTTTACTGAGTCAGTAGCTTTGAACCAATGAATTTTGACAGCACACACATTATGCTGGATTACATATTAAACCAAAATTAATTAATTTGGGGTTTTACGTTGCTTTCAACACTGTACAGGTCATATCACGATGGATAGTTCTGTGGGTAGAGGGAACCAGTACATACAGTTGGTCTGTACTGTAAACTGCCCACTGTTGGTAAACAACTACCAACTTTCCCAAATAAGGTCTGGGGTTTAAACTGTTGTCCCGTGAAATTTTTCTGCCGTGAAATTTTTCTTCTTCCTGTCGTTTTACCCGTTTCCACGCCATCGCGCATGCACAGAAATGGTTATATTATAAACCGAAAACACTTTATTTTATATAATATCCAACATATTGTTGAAAGTTATCGATATATGTACATTATATTTCTTAAACTATCATTTAACTACCATAAAATACAATAATAAATGAGATCCGTGGTTTAGAAGGGACTTAGAAGAAAAATTTTACTTCCGGGAAAAATTTCACGTTACACCGTCAACCTCAGAGGTGGGAGGTTAGTGTGTTACCACTATGCCACTGTGGCTCCCAAACCAAATTAAGACTATGCTTATTGACATTAATGAAACACTATTTCGAGGGAATTGGAAGAGAATGTGAAATGATAAACAGATACCTTGCATATTAAGATAGGAACACTTTCCAGATATTAATTTAAACTACCAATACGTTATACCATGATTAAATGAATTTCATTGCCAAGTTATTTCTGTAAATGGCAAATCAGGTTAATATAGTAAAACTTTTATTGCTTTACTCCTTTTCAGTGTTTTCTCTCAATTTCACAGTTAAAATATATTATAAAATTGGTTTGGTTACATAAAACAGAATTTGTCTGATAAAATTTAGGATTTTCACATACTTTCTATGTGAGGCTCCTGGTTTGCAAATATCAAGACATTTGTCACTACAATAATTTTCAATGAAATGTTCAATTTTCAAAGTGTCTTCTATTTTGTCATAACTTTTTTGCCACTTTATTGCTTCATCAATTTCAGGTTTACATCATCAATGACCTTATACCTTGCACAATCTGTACATGCTAAGTCATTTCTGTAAATGGCAAATCAGGTTAATATAGTAAAACTTTTATTGCTTTACTCCTTTTCAGTGTTTTCTCTCAATTTCACAGATAAAATATATTATAAAATTGGTTTGGTTACATAAAACAGAATTTGTCTGATAAAATTTAGGATTTTCACATACTTTCTATGTGAGGCTCCTGGTTTGCAAATATCAAGACATTTGTCACTACAATAATTTTCAATGAAATGTTCAATTTTCAAAGTGTCTTCTATTTTGTCATAACTTTTTTTGCCACTTTATTGCTTCATCAATTTCAGGTTTACATCATCAATGACCTTATACCTTGCACAATCTGTACATGCTATCATATATATGTAGATGGATATATATACATATATATCCAGAATATACCTCAGATCTGGTAGGGACTTTATATATTTATTTTGTCAGACACCTTTACCTTTTTATTGAAAGAGTGGTTCCCATATACTCTATGACTTTTCAAAACTATTTTCTTTTGAATTTACTATTGATGTATATTTTTGTTCGTAGTATCTTTGTTTTAATATTATTTTTAGATGATCCAATTTCAGCAAGAATTTCTTTTTTGCACACCGAAATATATATTCTCTTGTTATAAGCAATATGAAGTTCATTGACAAAAAATTTTGGTCCGGGACAAGGTATCTAAACAGTTTATTTATTTCACTTAGCACATAGTTTTGATTAATTTTTTCTTTTATCCATTCAAGAATGCTAGACCATAGTATTTGAACAGCACTGCATTGTGTGAACAAATGCTGAATTGTTTCCACACTGCTACCACATATGCCACATGTACTTGAATCTGTAATCTTAAGATTAAACAGGTAATCTGGGTAGCTAATATGTTATATATCAATTTGTATTGAAACCACATGGTTGAATTATCTGTTGTCACCATAAAACAAATTTTGTATATTAGGGACCAGTTTTCTTTAGATAAAGCTGTCCCCAATCTTATATTCCATCTAGTCTCGCACCTTCTTGGTAAATCTGATTTACTTTTGATAAAAATACTATAGTAGGTTTTACTACTCGAATTTTGTTTCAAAAATATCTAGATAAAACAACACCAGCAGAGTCAACCAGATCACCAATGATTCTTATTCCTTGTTTTTCCCAATGAGAGAGGAACATATTTTTTTGTATCCTTTCATTGAGCCATATTTTCAAATGCAAAATGTCACTGTTTGATTTTATCTCCTGTTGATTACAGAGATCCATGTAATAATTAAAAACTTTATTCCAAAAGGGATTACATTTCTTCAATATTTTTTGGCACCACACTGGACCCAATGATCTAATTCTTAAAAGATTACCCACTGTATCAAGCAATAGGGTTAACCAGGGTGCATTTGTATTTGAAAGTATTTTCCTTTATCCATGTCAATTTCAGTGATTTCTCAAACATGGTAACATCCACCATTTTTAGACCACCATTTAATTTTTCAGCACATAGATCCTGCCTATTTATTTTCTCTGGTTTATTATTCCAAAGAAAATTAAACATTTCTTTATTTAATATTTTCAAGAGGTTTTCTGGAGTAGGGATAGTTAAAAATAAATGTGTGAATTTGGAAACTATAAAGGTTTTTATTACTGTTATCTTCCCTAAAGGAGTGAAGTGTTGTGTTTTCCAATTTTTAATAATATTTCTTGCTTTAACTATGGCTCTGTCATAATTTAGATTTGGTATCTTATTTAGATCCATTATAAAGGAGATTCCCAAGAGGTCAAACTCTGTGGTGTCCCAGTCTAATTTTACTTTTACATTTAATTTTTCTTTACATTTTCTCTTGTGCCCTATCCATATTAGCTTTGTTTTGTCCGAGTTCATTTTTAATCCAGAAAGGGAGCCATATACTTCCAAGATGCTAAGGGTTGCTTGAAGGGAGCCATAACTTTTATTTTTACATTCTACTGAAACTGAATCTGTACAGTCAATGGTTATCTACATTCAACACAACATATACATTCAATGAGTTAGTCATTGAATGTGTACATTCAATGGCTTGGCCATTTAATCTACACATTCAATAGCAAGCTGTCACTGAATGTGTACACTCAATAGTTTAACTGTAGAATGTGTACATTCCACAACCATAGTCATTGAATCTATATGAACTTAAATGGAAATAATTAATATTGAAAATGTGTGAAATGTAACTCATTATTGGCATTTGCTTAATAAATCACATCTATTGATATAACTTAAAAAATAAACTTTTGAAATAAGTAGATTGTTACATAGTTATGTATAATAACAAGAACTGTTTTGTTTTCTAAAAAGGTTTATCTTAATGTGTTTTCTTATTATATTGTCCCAATGAACCTCTCTAACAATATAGGATAGCCACTGTGTGGTTAATAACAATTATATACCCAAGTTTCACACTTAAATTGATTAATTAATTGCTATCACAGTTTAGAAGCATACACATAAAGACCATAAAAGACCCCTACACAGGCTTGAACTGTTTCTTTTTCATTGAGAGGCAAATATTTTAATATATGTTGATTAAAGTAGTGCTTATAGTATAGATTTTGTAATGACTTTGATCAGAAAGGTTTGATGAATTTTTTAAAACTTTCTCAGAAATCATAAATAATGCAAATCATAGACTGCATTATTATGTTATAGTTATATACTGATCCTTCTTTATGTCAATTCTTTTACCCTAGTTAATTTAATTGCTTATTATTATGCCAGAAAATATCATGCAGCATTTCATATTCAATTATATATACTTTCTATGCCTTGGGCCATTGAAAGTACACATTCAATAAATTTAGCCAGTACCGGTATGTACAATTTCAACAGCTTAGCTATTGAATGTATACATTCAATACAACAGATACATGCTAAATTAAAATGAAATCTGTGAGACTAATTTCTGTATATGCTGATACATATATAAAACTCTGCAAAACCATAGAAAAACTTAAAATTCAATAAAAGTCTGTTATACATGAGAGTGCAAGGTTACACTAAAATAGGGAGCACTTTTAATACCAGTTACATCCACATGCCAAATTTCAATTTAATCTGTTGATTGGTGCGATGATGGAGACAATGGATGACAATGATGCTGTCACTGATGCCAATGCCAGAGGAAAAAGTAATCCCTATGTCTCTCCAGCAGAGATGCTGGTGACAGGAAAACTAATTATTTGTGGACTACTGTGAGAAGAGGGAATACTGTGCTTTTAACTCAATTTAAGAAGGGAAAATATGATTATCAGAAAAATTTATTCAAGTTTTCGTATCCTAAATGTAGTAAATTCTATAAAACCCCTGTTAGGACATTGCTCTTTTTATTAAGGTTCGACGATAGTAGAGGGTTATTATATTCAGTTTCGTCTGTCTCTCTGTCATTCTGTCTATGCACCTTCTCGCCCTTATAATTCAAAAACTAATACATCAATTGAGATAAAATTTGGTGGGAAGATATGTCTTGAGGTATACAAAAATTCCTACCAATTTAATGGATTTGAGTGAGAAAATTAAAGTCAAGGAGTTGTTTTTTTTACTTTTAATTGGGCTTATACAGTAAAATCTGCTTCTCTTTTTCAGGTATGTAATTCAATAGCATGACAGGATTTCACCTTCACGATTTTTTGTCCAATCAGAATTAGACTTTCTTGTGACATAGGATATGTGTAGTATGTTCTAAATACGTCACTGTATTCATTATTTTTTGCGAATATATTTGTCAAAGGAATATAGCATAAGTGCTTTTTTTAATATTCGATGATAGGACAGGGTTATTGAAATCAGATTCATTCCGTCTCTCTGTCCTTCTGTCTTTCTGTCCTTCTGGCTGTACACTTTCTTGCCCTTATAATATAACTCAAAAACTATAATATCAACCGAGTTTAAGTTTGGTGGGCCAATACAGATGGATTCATCCAAATTTGTTGAAATTTGAGTAAAAATTAAACTCAGGACATAGATTTTTTAGTTTCAGTTGGGTGTATACATAGAAATCTGCTTCTCTTCTCCACATACATAACTCAATATTTTGCTTTCTGATTATGTCAAATGCAATTGTAATTATTAATGCTGTCACAATGCAATTGTAATTATAAAGTCACAAACCTAGCTTGTGATATTTTTCTTTAGTGAACAATATTTCTTCTCACTTTATGTCTTGAAATTAACATAAAGATAATCAAGAGACCGGTGGTATGTTTGTTACCTGCCATTTTAAAAAATTGGCCATTTTGAAACAGCCGAACATTTTGGCTGGCCATTTGAAAACCTAGCTGAGGTTTTCACATTTATTTATAAAGTAATTAATAAGTTTTGAAATATGAATTTCTTTATCTGCTTATTTTATTTAATTTCTGTTGCAGACAAATCATAAATTAATTAATGTTTTAGGCATATTGAAACAATAGACATACCTAAAAGACAATTAGGAAATTATTAAAACCAATGGCAAACAAATCAATATCAAAGAAAACAGACTTATTTACTCTGTTCAGATAGGTTTTTGTGACATGGTCATTTGAACTAAGAAAGGTTTTGAAATGAATTTGAACAGATAAATTATTTGGCTGTTTTGAAATGGCCAGAGATGCAAAACGTCCAAGAACATATTCATAACTCTCCATTTTCATTAATTTCTGTTTTCATTTTTTTTTCTTTTACTATCAATTTCCTGACAGGCTATCACAAAAACTTTACCCTGAGTGACTTTCACCAAGAATTGGTTTTTATCCAATATTTTGACCTCCAACAAGAGTTTATGTTTTTGTGTGTTTGTTGCTATCTGTCTGACTGAAGAAGAACAAGAAGAAGTAACTAATTTGGGGGAAAGATCAGGATCATATTTTGGATACAAAACAAATCATCATGAATTTTCATAGGACCCATTTTCAATTTATTTTTATTGACTTTGGTTTGCTACTTGACACTTATTTACAAGTAATAAACAAACTTTTATGATAAATTATTAGTAGGAAGGACCTTACATTTTAAGAAGATCAATTTCATATTCTGAATATCAATAAACTTCCAAAATTCTGGATATGCTACTCTGGTGGATGTGAATGCTCAGTGGTTTCTAATACACTTTGTGCCCATTTATTAATTAACACTTATAATTATGTCAGCTAGAGAGTGAGCCACATGATTGTGAACTGACTAAATATCCACAAAATATTTATTCAGTGTCTGGATGTGTGTTCAAGTATGCATATTTCATCAGTGGGGAGCAATCCACTGAAAATGACTTACCATGTTTAGTTTCATTTTAATGTCTTCTAACATAACTTAAAACACAAAGAATAGATGGTTGATTATACAATACTTCAAAACTCTTGCGAGGCTGGTCACATCGAGTCTAGCATTTTGCTCTCTCTAGGTGCATCTTATTTAAAATGTATCAAGTCATAATCATAAGATGATCTCGTGATGACAACTTTTAATGTGGTAACCACTAAAATATCTCAGTAGTACTTTTCATGAGAAAATCTTGTGAGCATAACTTATTTTCTCATGATCATGACCTGATGATGTGGTGAGAATGAGAAGCGGCATAATGACATAAATATGGTGAAAGCATTAATCTGCAATAAAGTTACATACAAGTGATTCTATTGATTCTAAGTGGATGCATTTTATATGTCAAAATAAAAAGCAACAGTAACCAAAATGCTGTGACAAGATGTCAATGGTTTGGGAATGTGAACGAATTATAGGCAAATGTTTAGTGTAAACCTAAGCCAACAAAAGTCTCAAAATCATATTTCTAAAATAAGAAATGCCAAAATAAATAAATTTCTTTTTATTTTGTACAAAGTCATTAATAACTTTTAAAATATGATTTTCTTGATATAGGTAAAAAAATTCTAGAAAATATATTTTACTATTTTTGTTCTTAGAGATTACCATGGTTACTGGGACGATAACAACATCTTCCTGTTTACGGCTGTCAGGAACCACAAATAAAGGCTGGTAATTTTCTATTTGTTGATCAGTGTTCCTTGAAACGTGAATTATTCCAAGATGATGATGTCAAATAGAGACCCGTATCCTTTTCCCACCCAGCAAAATGACGACAACTTCATCGGCCAGAGGGGAACACAGGTAAATTTTCACCTTTTTGATCTGCAAGAGTCAGGAGGTATCCTAGACCGAGTTTCTGTCCCGTCGCCAATTGCTATTGATATACTGATGGTACGCAATGGCGAGGGACAGAGTTCACATGTACTTGTTTTCAGTGTAAATTTTGAAATGTCAGAAATTATTTCATTCATTTTAAAAAGTCCTTCTTATGTTTATATAGCTGTATCTGGTTTACAATACATATGTTGTTAAAGTAAACTGCTTTTACAAGCCTGGAATTTCTTTTGTATATGATTATGTAATGTTGAAGGTTTGTTTACATTTTAAAAATATTCTAAAATACATATATCCAGGTTTGATTGGCATTAAATATTAATGAACGGCACATATACACCAGTTAAAGAATTCAAATAACACTCTATACTTGTGGTAATATGTGTAGAAATATGCCGTTCAAAATTTACACAGAAAACAAGTACATGTGAACTCTGTCCCTCGCCATTGTGTCCATCAGTATATCAATAGCAATTGGCGACGGGACAGAAACTCGGTCTAGAGGTATCCATAAAGTTTGCAAAAGTTGTGTATTTCTACTGCCTTGCTACCAATTATCGCCGGGTACCAATTATCACCAGACAAAATTCAAATTGACATAACCTGACCACAAGTACATCCCAAGTCTAGCAAATTAAGGTAAAATTATTCGGCAAGGTTATGTCCCGGGACGTCCCGATATATAACATATTGGCTATATGTCGGGAAGTGGTAAATGGTGAAAACTTGGAAGTGCTTCATGTACAGTAGGGATCGAAGTGCTATATATCACGGGATGCCTTGTTTTCGGATTGTAGAAATATTTTACAAAATGAAAGCCTCCAAAAAGATCAAATACTTTAAACTCAGAACTCACGGCAGTAGCACCAACTAATTAATATTCATAAGAAGATATGAGATCGTGGATTTCCAAGGTTTTTTCTAACAATATTTTATAAAATGGAGGCTTCAATGAAGATCAAATACCTTAAACTTGAGAATTCACGGCAGTAGATTCAACTCATTAATATTCATGAGAAGATAGGAGGTCACAGATTTCCCAGAAAACTAACCATAAAAAATCAACCAATGAAATTACTTCCCGACATTTAGCCAGTAATTTACATATCAGGATGTCCCGTGATTTAACCACTGCGAAAATTATTTCAACTGTGAATAGTGGTGGTGGACCAATTCATGCCCGGGTACCAATTCAGGCCCACCCCCAATTTTCTTGAAGATTTATAATTTTTTATAGAGAATATGTTTACCACATCATAGATAATCCTCAAATTGATCATATACATTTGTAATATATTGTTTAACTGTGATTGTTTTGGATAAATTCAGGGGTGGGCGTGAATTGGTACCCGGGCGTGAATTGGTCCACCACCACCAGAACAGAAACGCAATGAAAAGCTTTCAAAATGTGCGACCATTACTGAAATATGAATGTTTTATTTTGTGGTGGCGATAATTGGTACCCGGCGATAATTGGTAGCAAGGCAGTAGCACTACTGGATATGTTGAATACTGAGGATATCCGCACTTTGTAAACTACACCTGTTCATTAAAATACAAACGTGTGAGGTGGTCTGTGGGGTTTTCAGTCATTAAATTTGTGTGCAAATAATAGAAACTGAACCTGAAGCAAGTGCAAACTTTTATCCCATATTTTTATAGATTGGGAGAGCATATATGTGTCTGGTCCCTGACATATAAAATTACCTCTAGGTGTCAGGTTCCATAGATATCTAAAAGAAACAGTATGTGTCGGGTCAGATGTTTATTCTTATTTGTCACAAATCATGACCATTGTGACAGACAACTTTAAAGCAGCATATTAGCACTATTGTGGTGAGATAAGTCTTAACTTTAAATGTCCTTCACAGTAACAAACCCTTATTCCTTTACATATCCATAAACAGTTTTTGTCAGCTTGACTTCAAATACACAACTGCCAAATGTGAGCTATTTCTGGGAAATCACGGTAACTGCACATACTTTCCTTATGTAAGGTTAAATGTATGTCAGTTAGTATCGGCTGTGGCGCACTGCACTGTTCATAGGACATAATTTAATAACCCACCACAACTCAGTGACCTCATATTTTCTATGCATGCATGAATATTTATGACTTTCACAAATCCATTTAAAAATGGACAAGTTTTTGATCTCATACTAAATAAACAGGTTTATGTATAATGCTTTATCTTTAAGCATTATTTCTAAAAATTAAATATTGTTAGACAATCCCACAGCACCTCATACTTTCTACACACACATGAATGTTAATGAGGTGCACAAGTCAATGTAAAGTATGGAGGACCCAATGCATAGTGATTTACTTATGTGTCAGGGACTTGATACATATAGTCACTTCATTATAGATTTTATGTATATTAGAATATTTTGGTTTTATATTAGAATTAACGCAGTGGTTAAACCACGTCCGGATATGTAACATATTGGTTATATGGCAGGAAATGATATGATTGGTTGATTTTACCGGTAAATTCTTTCATTTCTACATTGGGAAACAGGAAAATTCACATGATTTTATTTTAATGCACATGTAAAAAATGGAACATTTAATGTATATTTTGTACAATTACAATGTTATTTACACATATATGTCCCCTATAAATGTTCAAGTTATACTTACAGTCCAATTATATTCCAATATCCAATGATTGTGACGTCACTCCTCATGAATGTTAATGAGAAGTTGAGAACAAATCATAGCTTCTGATATTGTACACAATATTTGCAGTTACAGTCTGTTTAAAGGTTATTTCTTCAAAACCTCAATAAAAACCATGGATTAAAAGAACAGCAAGATGAGGAGTGACATCACGATCATGTAACAATATATTTAGAGACAGCCGTAACTTCCTGACATAAAGCAGGGCTTCCCAAGATATAAAGCACTTCCTGACATGAAATACTTCCTGGTTCTCGTAATTTAGCGCTTCCCGGCATATAGCCAACATGTTACATATCAGGACTTCCCGGGACATAGCCTTGCCGTAGAATTAAAGTCAGAGGATCACACAATACAACAGTTTTATGAAATAATCCTTTTACATTTTATTTTGTAAAGCATAATGGTGTATTTTTCATGTACTGAAATCCTGTCCATACCAATTTCTGATCTGAATGTTTTAATGTCAAATTTATGCATTTTGTTGCAGCTTTAATAATAGCCTGAAAATGGACACTGGAGTCAAAATTTGGACAAATATATCAGTATTTTTACTGTAGCTGTTAGCCATATGAGACAAAGTTTTTAAGAGCTTGGGGCTGAGTTTACTGAAAAGGGGCCAAGTTCACACAGTGAAGCCTAAATGAAAAATACAGCAGTCCACTAAATTATTTCAAAAGAGGTTTTGAAAATATAATTCATAGACTAGTATGGAGTGGCATTTGGCAATAAAAGAGATATTTAGTCTAGAATCAGTCGTGATTTTTCCACTCATTTTAAAGGTTATTCAAAGTCTAGTCATGCTCCAGAATTTACAAGCAGAGGAACTGCAATGGTTTTGTGTGAAAGTCAGTTTTAGGCTTAAATCTGTTGTTTGGGTTGAGGTTAGGATGTGAATGTTTTTATTTTTAGGTTTATAGTTGTAGGTCCTTTGTAAACATTTACAAATGCTAAACAAGCTTATTGTTGTAAAGTGCTATATGTTTGAAATTGTTTACAGTCTGAATATCAAAATATACTTGTCACCAAAATTGTTTGTGTATTATTTCAGAAATGTGGTTACCTTGAAAATATGATTCAACTTTGAATTTCACATTCTGACAAGAGTTCATATAAATGATACACGGGGGAACAGCGATTCGCCCATAAAAACAGCAAAATGCAGTTTCTTGAGAACAGATATGCAGTATGGTTTCATAAAAGTTATCAGAATAAAAAGAGGTTCCTCAAACTGTAAAATGATAGTAGCATCATGAAATATATTTTGTGATAAGTACAAATACAACCATAGAAGTTGTCCCATGGCAATAAGATTAGGGCTGTTGGAAAGTGGACAGCATTTCGCCGATTATTTTATACTTTTCCCAAAAAAGTTTCAAAGACTGTTAAACACTTTGCAAACAATAATTAAAGCTAAAAGATCAATTCTTCTCATTGTATTCTAGCACTTAATGAAGTTATAAATAGTATTTATATTGACCCCAGACACAGTTTAGAGAACATACAGCTCTTTGCATCAGTCAGATGCAGTTTGTTAGGCATATTTCTCACTGACATATAAACTTTTTTATTCATCTTTATAATCCAGCATGCTGTCAGTTCTAAAATCTTAGAAAAGTATCAAGACATGTTGCACACTTCTCTATGCTATAAGGCTCCTTCAGTATCAACACAGATGTTAGTTTTAAATGAGGTATAATAGAAATTGGCTAATCGCTGTCCCCGTGAATCGCTGTCCCCCCTGTATAATTTTGAATAATGCATTGTACTGGACTGATACGTTGGTCTTTCTGCAAAAAAGAACTGTTTCAGTGTTGTTTTTTATTCTTAAATGTACCATTTAAACTTTCAGAAACCACCATATACCCAGCCGACACATTTAGCACAGAAAAGTGAACCATGGAGCAGACTCTATAATACATGTACATTGTCCAGTTCACGTAGAGAGATTTATCATCATGATCCACAGGCACCAAGGGACAGTTTAGACTTTGTATTAAAAGCAGAATATGATCACCACAAAGAATTCTTAAAGGGACAGAATGAAACACTGTTGCAACCAGAAACACAAGGCCAAGACCATGGGTAAGTTGGTGTGTAATTATTGAAATTCTGTGCAAATTTTAGGCCTGTGAAGACTAGAAACAAGTACCCATTAGACAACTGATTTATAAACCGGGCACAGTACAGAATTTAGAAAAGGCTCCAAAGACAATTTTTTGTTATTTGATATCAGCAGATATATCAATTTTATGCCAAGAAGGTGTTTATAATTTTAAAAGAGCAATAAAGTACAAATAATACAACTTGTCCCCCATCCTAGGGAATTTATAGAAAAATTATTTTTATGTACCGCCCTTGGCAAGATGTTTGATTATAGATTAAAACACTTTTGTTGCAATGATCAGGGTGTTATCCAGTGCTGTTTTTCTTTTGATTGTCAGACGTATACTGAAAAATCGCGAAATCATTGTTGCTCCAAAAGAACCAGAACTGGGACATTCCCTCCAGGTTTCCACAGTAAATAAGAAAGAGAACATCAACAGTGTTGACAACATTATTGGTGAGTTATTGTGTTTTGTATTTCTTGGTACCTTTTCAGTAGTTAGAATTAAGGCTGCGATAGGTTACCCGGTTACCCGAAAACGGTTCGAAGTCTGTAAGAAACCGAGTACAAAGTGACGAACCGGGTAACCGAAAAAATATTTAATATACTGTAAAACAACGAAAAACGTGGGTAAACCTCAATATTCTGTCAGATTTCTCTAACTACTGATAGTTTTTCCACATAATTTTCCTTATTTATACAGATATTTAACATTATTTTTCGTAACGTTTTGTTTACATCATCCGCCATGTTTGCTTCTCTGCTACTTCCACTGGGTGAAAACTAAAACACGGTTACCCGAATTCAGATCAGTTCTTGCGAAACGAATACCCGGTGTCGTTTTTCTAACGAAGTCACAGCCTTAGTTAGAATGAAGGTTACCTCAATAGGTTTAAAACCCTGTTGTTACATTTTGAAAAGGAGATTGCGTTGAACCATATCATTATGTGCACAGAGAAAAATGTCAAACATTGACAATTTTCATGGCTCTAGCCTCTAGGTTATAATTCTGAAGAGGTGAAATATGAAGTGCATTAAAAATCTACAGAAAATGTAAATATTACTGTACACCTTTTAAGGTGAAATTAAGTTGGATTAAATAAACAACCTAATGAACATATCCCCATTGTCTATCAGAATTTATTATTCACCACATGCCATATACAACCTGTATAGGGGGATATATGGATCATGATATTTGTTTTTGTATATATAGTGGCAACCCCTTACCATGTAAAATCGGTGTCAACAAGTACAGTAGAACCTCTATTATCCGACCCTCTTAGGAGAGTAACAATTAGGTCGGATAATAGAAAGGTCGTATGATAGAAAGCCTAAAATAACAGGCTTAAATGGAGTTGGGAGAGTGGATTGGAGGTCGGATAATTGAAAATTTGGATAATAGAGGGTTGGATAATAGAGGTTCCACTGTACCGATTTTCAACAATATCTCGGAAACTATGGAACCTACAAATTTTTATTATATATCATTATAAAAGTCTTTTACAGCGCATCTGTTCATTTTTGGTGCATAAATATCCACACCGAAATGCTGAAAAATCGAAAAAAAATTAAATATTGAGTTTTTTTATATGCACTCATACCCTATATATATGGCAGCCTTTTTCACATTCTCTCTTTAAATATATGGATATATTTAACTCCTAAATCATACAAAATGGTGGATAATAAAAAAAAAACAACCCTCATTAGACAAACACAGTAAAAATATATCAATCATAAAGATTAACAATATAATACTCGTGCTTCGCACGTAATATTGTTATCTTCATTCATGATATGTTTTTTTAGGCGGGTTGCGTGTCCCTTGCGTATTAGATTGATGTGTCCGACGTCAGTCTGTCCGTCCACATTTTCGTTTCCGGACTCTAACTCAAAAACGCTTTGTCCAATCGAATTCAAACTTGACAGGGACATACATCACCATCATAGCTAGGTTCCTTTCGAAATTGGTGTAATTCCGTCCGTTTTTTGTCCTTTTGTCTGTCCTTCATTTCCGTTTCCGGACTCTAACTCAAAAACACTTTGTCCAATCGAATTCAAACTTGACAGGGAGATAGATCACCATCATAGCTAAGTTGCTTTCAAAATTGGTGTAATTCCGTTCATTCGTTTGTCCGTTTTTTGTCCTTTTGTTTGTCAACATTTCCGTTTCCGGACTCTAACTCAAAAATGCTTTGTCCAATCGAATTCAAACTTGACAGGGAGATAGATCACCATCATAGCTAGGTTGCTTTCGAAATTGGTGTAACTCTGTCCATCCATTTGTCTGTGGGTCAACATTTTCATTTCCAGACTCTTGCTCGAAAATTCTTTGTCCAATCTAATTCAAACTTGACAGGGAGATAGATCATCATAGCTAGGTTGCTTTCAAAATTGGTGTACTTCTGTCTGTTCGGTTGTCCAGTTTTTGTTCGTTTGTCTGTCCGTCAATATTTCCTGCGCAACCGTGCAGCCTTTTGGGGCATCTCTGACCCCCTTGTCTATATATGTCATTCAGGAAGTTTTTAGGCGGGTTGCATGTAACCAACCCGCCTATTAGATTGATGTGTCCGACGTCCGTCTGTCTGTCCGTCCACATTTTTCGTTTCCGGACTCTAACTTTAAAACGGTTTGACCAATCAAATTCAAACTTCACAGGGAGATAGATCACCATCATAGCTAGGTTCCTTTCGAAATTGGTGAAATTCCGTGTGTTCGTTTGTCCGTTTTTCGTCCGTTTGTCTGTCCATCCGTTTGTCCACATTTTCGTTTCCGGACTCTAACTTTAAAACGGTTTGACCAATCAAATTCAAACTTCACAGGGAGATAGATCACCATCATAGCTAGGTTCCTTTCGAAATTGGTGAAATTCCGTGTGTTCGTTTGTCCGTTTTTTGTCCGTTTGTCTGTCCATCCATCTGTTTGTCCACATTTTCGTTTCCGGACTCTAACTTTAAAACGGTTTGACCAATCAAATTCAAACTTCACAGGGAGATAGATCACCATCATAGCTAGGTTCCTTTCGAAATTGGTGAAATTCCGTCTGTTTGTTTGTCCGTTTTTCCATCCGTTTCTTCGTTTTTGTCCGTTTTTCTGTCCATCCATCTGTCCGTCCACATTTTTGTTTCCGGACTCTAACTCGAAAACGGTTACTCCAATCTAATTCAAACTTCACAGGGACATACATCACCATCATAGCTAGGTTCCTTTCGAAATTGGTGTAAATCCGTCCGTTCATTTGTCTTGTTTTTCTGTCCATTTGTTCGTTTTTAGGCGGGTTGCGTGTAACCAACGCGCCTATTAGATTGATGTGTCCGACGTCCGTCTGTCCGTCCACATTTTCCATTTCCGGACTCTAACTTGAAAACGGTTTGACCAATCAAATTCAAACTTGACAGGGACATAGATCAACATGATAGCTAGGTTCCTTTCGATATTGGTGAAATTCTGTCCGTTCGTTTGTCCGTTTTTCGTCCGTATGTCTGTCCATCCGTCTGTTTGTCCACATTTTGTCGAACACATTTACCTTAAGTGGGTAACCTAACATTTCTTTCCTTGTTCCTAAATTTAATGAGAGCAGTTGCTAACCTTGTTTCCTGCGTGCGCAACCCGCCTTTTGGGGCACCTCTGACCCTCTTGTTCTATTTGATATCATGATCCAGAAATCATGGTTAAGGTACAAGTATTTTAAATTTGGCTCAATATTGATCAACTATATTTCTTGAATATTTTTACATCATGAGGCGCTGCTTCTACTCTTGTAGGATTTTTTTTTTTTTTTTTCAGTTTAGAAAGGCAAGCATGATGACTCCTGATTTATTTTTTACTTTTTCCAATGGAATACAATCACATATATTTAAACTGTATAAAAATAACTTATTTTATTAGTCAATAGAAAAACCTATTTGATGATACTGATGAAGTATTTATGAAAAAATTGTATTATACTGGATATAGGAATTGCTATTATGGTCTACGCTTATGTCCATTTTGGCACTGAAGGATATTTGCTTAAAACCATGGAATACTTCCAAATTAACATTTTGAACACCTTCAAATAAGTATTAAATATTGTATCATCTACGTTGAGCCAAGAATCAGATATTCAAAATGGAAGAAATCAAGTTTTTGTGACAATTTGTGACTGGATGCTATGTGTCTTAAAAAGTGTGTCATATTTGGTTGTAATTTAGACAAAGATTCAAACCAGCTAATCCTTCAGTGTTGATGTAAATGATCAAAGGCTTGTTTTTTTTTGTAGATGGACCTCACACTCAGACAACAAACAGGGGATATTCACGAAAACCTGATGGAGGCTTCTTCACTTCTTGAGAGAATACAATTGAATTTCATGGACAACTGAACTGCGTTTACGTTATTATATGGCTTTCATGTTTTATCATTTTAAGTTTTTGGAAAATTTGTATTAAATTTGAGTATCACAGGTAATATTTGATAGAAATGTATGTTATTTATCCTTAGACATTTTTTGTTGTGATACATATAAATGTGTTGAGTACTGATTAGTATTATACCGCTGCAGTAGTTATTAAAACCTGTCATTTGGGGTTTTCCAGTTTTTGAATATATGTGATATTAATTTGGAAAATTTTCTGATGTTCGTTATCATGTTGTCTTATCTTGTTAACCTAAACAATGGGAAATTAAGATGATATACAATTATACATATACAAAATATAAAGTGATATGCAAATTAAGTATAAAGTATCCAAACTCAGTGTACAGAATTATTGGTTTTTGCCATGTATGTGTATTAAGCTACCATGAAGTAGTATTTTATAGACTACGGTTTAATTTTGTATATGCACTGAAAAAGCTTTATTTTATAATGTGTATTTTTGAAACTGTTACAATAATTTGTATAGTGCAATTATCACAATAAAACATTTGTTATCAGGAACAATCTAAAATAAAATTTTATACTTTCAAGCATCCGTATGTGGTATTAATTATTGTATCCCGGATGAAAGTCGGGGATACTTAGGATTCAGTATGGTCACGCTGCCGCCGCCACTGCAGAGATTTCCTTTCGGATGCGGTAACTTAAAAAATATTTTAGTTAGACCTTTCAAATTTGGTATGTGGGTATATATGGGCAATGCCACAAACGCTATTGTTTTGTGACCTTGACCTTCAATTTCAAGGTCACTGGTGGCCATTTTTTTTGGTCAGATTTTGGCCATTTTTAGGCGGGTTGCGTGTAACCAACCCGCCTATTAGATTGATTTGTCTGACGTCCGTCTGTCTGTACACATTTTTGTTTCCGGACTGTAACTCGAAAACGGTTTGTCCAATCGAATTCAAACTTGACAGGGAGATAGATCACCATCATAGCTAGATTCCTTTCGAAATTGGTGTAGTTCCGTCTGTTCATTTGTCCGGTTTTTGTCCGTCAAAATTTCCGTTTCCGAACTCGAACTTGAAAATGGCTAGTCCAATCGAATTCAAACTTGACAGGGAGATAGATCACCATCATAGCTAGGTTCCTTTCAAAATTGGTGTAATTTCGTCTGTTAGTTTGTCCGTTTGTCTGTCCGTCAACGTTTCTGTTTCCGGACGAACATTTACATTTCCGGACTCTAACTCAAAAACACTGTGTCCAATCAAATTCAAACTTGACAGGGAGATAGATCACCATCATAGCTAAGTTGCTTTCGAAATTGGTGTAATTCCGTCCGTCGTTTGTCCGTTTATAGCATAGATACAATTATGTAACCTAGATTACAAGTTTTACATTTCTTAACACGTCTAACACATTTACCTTAACTGGGTGACCTAACATTTCTTTCCTGGTTTCTAAATTTAATTACAGCAGTCGTCAATCTTATTGCTGCCTGCGCAACCCGCCTTTATTAGATCATCCTATGGTTGGTATATATAATACATATATATGTCCTCTGTAAGCAGGCAGAAATTTGACCTTGAGGCTCATCATTGAAGGTCATCCACAGACCGCCGAAGTACCTCACCGAGGCCATTTTTGGCCTTTTTGGAGATATGTTCACACGTAATGCTGAACATATTACATGGAAACTATTGAAAATGGCTTTGGAGGTTGAGTACATGATGGAGTACCAGCATCCATTTTGTTGACCTTGGCTATTGTTTTCAAGGTCACCTTAGGCCTGCTAAAATGACTCAAAGTGGTACCTTAGACTGTGAGGCCATATACCTCCTTTATTATTGGCTGTCACCGCTCTTACAAAAAAAGAAATATAGCTAGCCTTTTCAAATTTGCAAGATATTCATAACCATAAAATCTTGCCTGGGAATATTTTTGGCCTCATTTTGAAAAACATGATGGCCGCCAGGGACGTTTATTTGACTTAAAGCAAGGACTGTTGTTGGCCCTCTAGAGCAAAGGGTATTATAGGTAGAGATCTCAAATTCACAGAATATGTTCCGCATTACAAAATCTTGACTGGAAATATTTTGAAAAACAAGATGGCCATCACAAACGTTTTTTTTGTCAGTCATGAAAAGTGCTTATATCTCACTTATTATTGGTCCTAGATGTTTGTAATGTGAAACAAACTTATAGGAAATCATGCGAAGGGAATCTTTTGATGTGATCAGATTTGAGCTTTGCCCCCTCTTTCAAGGTCAAATGAGGATAGCCAAAATTAAAAGTGCTTATAACTCGCTTATTCATGTTCCACGAGGTTTGCAATGTCACACCAACCTATTGGAAATCATGCGCTAAGAATCTTTTGATGTGGTCAGATTTTACCTTGGGCTCCTCCTTTAAGGTTAAGTGATGGTTGATTGGCAAGTTTTCTTTCTGGTGGATACAATTTGCTCTGCAATTGACTCTATGTCACGCTTCAACCATGTCCCGTTTGGGGATACACTGCATCGAGACTCAATCTCTACTTTGAATTAACATTTCATTGCAACCAAATTAAGTAAAACATTTTCGTTGACTTATCTTTATCTCATTTAACATAAAACTGAACAAGTATTGAATGTGGAATCTACTTCAGGCCACTTTGCACTTCTGAATTAACCTAAACCATTGCAATTGCTAAAACATTGTCTGCCTGTAAGACTGGTTAAATTTGGAACAGATACTGATGAACTTTACCTTCCATCATATTCAAATGATGAAATGACAACAATTAAGGGATCATCCTTTAAAGAGTTGGTGTTCAGGATATCCAAGTTAAAGTCCAATGTGAATTTGGGATTGTTGCAAAGATGAATCCAACAAGGAGAAAGACTTTGAAGGGTGTGTGCCAGGCTAAAGACATACATGTCTCAAGTTGACTTCAAAAGCCAGATAATATGGTCTCGTAAGTGGAGGACAATTATTCATTGAAAAGGTGCAACAGCAAATCTGCACCTGCCAGTTTTCTAAGTTGATTGAGTTTAGGAAAGATATCAGTGAGTTTAATTAGTAAGGCTTCTAGAAGTAAGCAATAATTGCCTGTACAACCAGACCTGAAACAGTCAAGTAGCAGTATTTAAGTTTATTTGGATTAAATACCATTTTCAACACATTACGTAGGTCATATGATAGCAGGTGAGGTGAAGGCAAAGAAAGGGATGTGGGTAATTATTTTGTGAAGTAAACTACCAGTCATTGCAAGCAAGCAAAAACTTTCCACTTTGAGGTGAGGACAGAAATTTGTACTTCTACTTTTAAGATTGAGGGACAAGCTGAAGTAATGTTAATGTGAAATTCTCCATACTAAGTATTTTTTTTTACCAAGAGCTTCTAAGGTTCAATTTCCAATTTCATGAAAAAAATATGGTTTTAGGGATACCATGTATTTTTGGTACATGGATAATTATCCTGTATGAAATACAACCTCTGACACTTAGGGGTTAAGGGTGTTCAACAAGTAAAACTGGAAAACATTTTAACCACCTAACTAGGCTAACATCAATAACTTGTCAATCAGCAGCTGAGCTATGTCTGTGGAACGAGACATTTTTTTTTTTTTTTTTAAAAAGCAAAACATTTTTTAATTCAGGAAAAATAGCCTTGAAGCAGGGTTTAAGACAGAAGTACAGGGTAAATCAGTTGTACTGACCAGGACAATCAGTGGTCTGCCATCATTCAATGTGGTGCCCAATCATCAGCAAATTTAACTTGTTTTGCTGTTCAATTAAGAGGGAATAAGGTCTACATAGTCTACATAGCAATGCATGCATATATGTATATGTTACAGGCGCTCTGTGTAACTTGTGAAATGTTCAGCCATTACACCCAATACCTGGTTAATTGGATTACTTTTAGAATACAGATGTACATGTATGTCATGGTAGGACAAATCTTTTGAAATTTGAAGAAATACAGGTAGAAAAATCCAAGTTATGGTCTTGTCATACAACTCTTGCCTTTTCCCAACAGAAGATGGCACTGTAAGAAATTGTATTCTATTTGATCTTCAAATCTATAATGAATTCTAAAATTGTATTGAACTCTTAAAACTCCCATTTCATAGAGTGCTAGATCATAATTTCCTTTTCATTAACTACTAGATCTATTTAACGAGATGCACTGGTTGATAAACAGAACCTAAGGTTTAGGTCTGTAATCCAATTTAACAAGAGCACTCAGTGAGTGCAGACCTCCGCTAAGGCACATAATATTAAGTAAATGTGGAAAATCCATATTTATTTTCTGTATCCAGAATGTATTCCAGATCAGTCTCAAAATTTAATGGGATCTAAGTTGGACTAAGACCCATCTTCTGACTTGTTTTCATGAAGTTCCAACCAGTAGTATCAGCATAATCCTACTAACAGTCATGAAAATGATACCTTTTTGGTGGAGTTAATTATTTAAACATAGAGTCACATTATTAAATGTTTAAATATATACCTCAACATTTTTATGTTAAGTAATATTGACTTCTGTAATAAGGAATATACAAGAATATACATGCAAAAAAAATAGCATCACAGATGCCCATACCCCACAGCCTAGGGAAGTAGTTTTCAAAACCATGAAATATAGAAGTGGTGAGATCTGGATCTCTACAAATATCTGAATAATTTCAGAGTAGTGTCAGTTATATAAAGCTCCAAATAATGTTTAGACAAAATAACATCTAAAAGAAAGAAAATACATGTAAAGATAAAGTATTAAATTGTAACAAATTTTATTGTAATTTAACTTTTTACAAGTTAAATACTTACCTTATCCTCACAAGTGCTTGTTTGGTTTTGTGGAGCAAAAACGTATCGACCGACAAGAATTTTTTAAGGAATATTCTTGTCACGAGAGGTGACCCCTTGTCTGCGCATGTCCGTGCTTGCGCAGTAGTCGTTGTCGACAGACGAATGTTGAGAGTTCATTGTATTTTTGGTCCCCAGAAAACAAATTATGCGGGGAGGTAGGGTGGGTTTATTCTTGTGAGGATAAGGTAAGTATTTAACTTGTAAAAAGTTAAATTACAATAAAATTTGTTACATTTTATTGTGTAAAATAGCCTTACCTTATCCTCACAAGTGCTTGAATACAACCATAACAGGTGGAGGGTATTTGTTTTGGCCACACTGTTAGATGATTGTCAGACAAGGGGTCACCAAATAAAGCACTGATAAGAGGATAAGATAAGCTTCCATACGCCACATCTTAGGTTATATATTACTTCTTCATCACAGATAAGTAATTTGCTAACCTCAACAAGAGATCCATGCTGTGGTCGTCATTGTTGCTGCTGTTGCTGTTGTAGATAATTTTACAACAAATCATATAGCAGTATTAACCATCACCCAGTATTGGCCGGAGATGTCCGCATGACTCCCCAAACAAGATGTCATCATCTGACAATGAGAATATCTGCAAGCAGGCAAACTGAACTGCATAAACTACGGATATGGGGCCGTATGTAAGTTAAGAAAGACATATGTCAGTGACACAACACTTGTATAACTGGAGAGAACAAAATATGCGAGTCATATGAATAACATGTATAAATACACAAAAAATTGACTACATGCTGAGGTGAATCCACAAGACCCAATTTGTTCATGGACTGGTCATGGGATTGCCAAGCTACATCTTCGAGTGGAATGTAGTAAAGAATTGTGGGTCTTCCAATAACAAGAGTTTGATATCTGCTCAGGTAAGACCCCACTCTTGAAAACTAAAGAGGCAGCCATGGATGTAATATGTGTCTCAATGTATGGATTCTGAGAATCAGAATTAAAGGACTGGCAATCTAATCATACATCCAGATTGATCCAGGAAGAGATAGCAGAACTCAAGATAACTCCATCAAGCCTTCCTTAAAAGATATGAGCAAGAGATTCTTCACCTCCTTGAAGTACTTGTACTGTCTTGATAGTAACTAAGTACTGTAAGAGGGCAGAGTGTCACAACATCAGTCCAACGTCAGCTCAAGAAAGGTTTGTGAGCTGGAATGACCACTGGTTTGAGCCATCTGGGGCATCAGAAGCCAACTGATTCTTGCTAAAAGGCAGGAGAAGGAGACTTTCCCTTTTCTCCAAGCAGTAGTCCTGTCCAAGAAGGATGTAAGTGCTGTAGGAGGACAACAAATCATGTGTCCAGGCAATTTGAGTTCAGGAATGATCTAGAGCTGAAGTGACCACTGGAGCCAATCTAGACCAATTGAGGCTAATAGGTCCTTGCTGAAAAGGTAGGTAGGAGGGAGAAACTGTAGCCTCCTTCCTGTGAGGCTTGTGTCTGAAGGAGCCAAAGTCCCAGAATACACTTCCAATACCATTGCAACAGTCTTGCAAGTCAAACTCTTTTTTTTTTTTTTGACTGACCTCCTTTAAAGGTTAATAAGGAGCCTTTTGTGAAAACCAACAGAAGCAAAGGCAAATCCCTTGATGCTACACCTCTGTTAGCAGTGGGCTTCTCTCTATAAACACTTGCAATAGGCCTATAAAGATCCAGGCTTTTGCTCAACTCCTGCACAAAAAATGTAAATGATCAGCTATGGCTGCTGCAAAGCCAACAATAGTGACAGGTTTCAGATTTTTGCAAGTAAATGGATAAAAAAATCTGGTATATTTGAGACAGTAGGCTCTGAGATGGCCACCTTATTCTGTGGGTACCAGAGCTCAAAATGGCCCATCATGACTCGTACATTCCAAGATGAGGGTCCTTGAGATGCCCTAAATCTCTCTACCCCTTGCTCAGAGAATGATATAAGAGATTCTGAGTGGTGTTAAGGTGCCAAGCATGAAGGTGCCAATGCAACAGATTCAGATGGTATTTCTGACTGAATGGCTGTTTCTGAGACCAGTGAAGTAGCTGTAATGGAGGTTTGGTTGAACGACTCACCAGACCCCAAAGCCAATGCATCATGGGCCACCAAGGGGCCACTACAATCATTTTGCACCTGGTGTTCACTTGTTCAATGACTTTTTGGAATAAGTGGTATAGGACAAAAAGCCTAGCAGTCCTGAACCTCCAACAAGATGTTTAATGCATCTATGTTCAGAGCATTTGCATCCGGGACTGGCAACATAGAATGGAAGTTTGTGACTCATATTGGTGGCAAACATCTCTACCATTGGTATTTGACAAACTATATAAATCAAATAGAATATTTAAAGATGAAGAGACTATCCTGTCTGTATTATTTCGTTCTTTGTGGAGAGGCTGTCATGACATGTAGGCAACCCTGAATATATCTGGCTCATATGAGAATATTTCAAGGATTGCAGTAGGCCAAGATGCAGCATACCTGCATAAAACACCTATTGTTGATTTGTGCCAAACTTGCACATTGTCTAGAACCATAAAGGGAGTAAGAACCATTCTGTACAGAATACTTTTGTCCCTTCTGTAGAGATCATCGAGTATGACATTTAAGCAACCCCAGAATATTTCTGTCTCTTATGAGTATATTTCAAGGATTGCAGTAGGCCAGGATGCGCCAAACCTTTATCCCTTCTGGAGATGATGTTGGGTATGACCTTTAAGCAACCAAGAATATGTCTATCTGTTATGAGTATATTTCAAGGATTGCAGTAGGCCAAGCTGCGCCAAACTAGGAGGTATACGCTCCCCCTCTGTTTGTTCAGATAACCGAACACAGTGGTGTTGTCTGATGCTATCAGAATTCTTTTGTGTAGAATTTGTCTTGAAGGCTTTTAAGGGCTGAACACACTGCCTTCAGTTGTATGACATTAAAATGTAATATATACATTTTTAACTGTCCAAAGCCACTGACTGTGATGCTTTTAGATGGGATCATCAACCCTGGTTTAATGCATCTACGAAAATAAGGGAATTGTGCACCTGTGTATAGAAAAGGCATCCTATTTCCCATTTTTTGGCATTTTCCACCACTGAATATGCCTTTTCAGAAGGATTTGAAACAGGAATTCTCACAACTAGTGACTGGAGATATTGCCAGTTTGTTGTAGATACGGCTGAAAGGCACACATACTTAAGTAAACCCATTGGTATAGTGTTTTCCAAAGATGCTCGTACCCCTACCTGGGATATAAGCAACCTTGGGGTCATTTGTGATGAGATCTCCATTTCCTGAAAAGATTTCTCAAGTTTTTAAAATTTATTTGTGTTAGAAAGACATTTCCTTGTACCAATATACAGTGGTAACCTAGGAAATCGATCCTTGTGTGGACTTGAGCTTGGATTTTTATCAGAAACTAATCACAAAGCTGAGATGTTGAAGAATTTAGATGAATTCTTGGTTTGAAGCAAAAACTGGTGTCTTTTATTTACACTTAACAACAGTTGTCCAGGTATTGAACTCATATTCTGCGAGACTGAAGAATGAGTTTTGCCCCTTTTACTACTGGTGTGAATACAAGAGGGGCGGTTGCTAATCTGAAGTTCAGTGCTTTGAACTGATAGGTTTGATCGTGTACATTAAACTGAAGTAGATGTTGAAAATCTTGGTGAGTCGGTACATAGAAGAACGCATCTTTTGTAACCGAATTTCTAATAATTTCTGCTGTCTCCATTTTAAATGATGCGACACGCAGGTATTTATTGACATAGTAAACAAACTTCACTCGTGGGCAATGACCGTTGAAATCGTAGTTAGAAATCAATTCAGGACACTGAGATCTATCACAGGTCGTCATTAGCCGAGTTTCTATACAATAAATAAACTGCCATAGAAACCTGGAGTTCTGCAATTGTTGAGTGGATAAATCGCCTTCTTTTGAAGCATTAGACAGAAGTATTTAAGCGGTATATTTAGTCCTGTAGCCATGTTTTCCTGTCTGACGTCATCGCTTTGCATTGTGGGTAGTACAGGCATTGGTGAATTCGATTGGGGAGTAATTCGACAACTTCGTCTCAAGATTCGCACAACTCTGGGATGGCAATGAAAATATCCCATCACTGCCAGTAACACTGCAAGAAGAGCCTCCATGGTGACTTGCACTAATGTAGCCACGTTCTTCTGTATCCATCTCTCCTAGTAAACTAGGAAGAGTGGTACAATGATATTTTGTAGTTAGTAGGACAAATAATTACTGGACATAGCCCCTGTCCTGTATAAACCATGCAAAACACACTCATAAAGGTTGGAAGCAAGGACTTCAGCACCATATCTCATCTAGCCAGTTTGATCTTCGTTGAGTTTGCAGAAGAATTAACTCAAAGTCACAGTATTCCTTTCATTGGAGACATGGCCATAGGAAGGTTTTATTATCTAGTAGATAGTTATTGCAATTCTTCAACAGGGCTGAACAGACAAGCAGTGCACATACTGCCCCAAAGATGTCTGTTGGATCTTCATCCAAATTTACAGCAAAAGAAGGTAATCTGTCCCTATTTTCATGTCTGAGAAGCAGGAAGTTCACTGTACCTGCTGGGAAGCAAAATAATAACTGCAAGGATCAGTGGATACGCTTGTGTAGTTGTTCTTCTGGAGGGAGACCTGTTACTGTACCAGAGTGGCGCTCCACCCACAGTAAAGAATCTACGACCTCCGTTGCCAAGACAACTGCATTCTTTCTTCTTTGTTTTTCAGCACAAGCTAATACTCATGCTGTGCCAAATAAGGGACAATAAAACAGTTTTCCACTGAAAACTTTACAGCAAAATCTTGTTGCACATCTTCTTCTGACCTATTAAAAGCAGTTTTCCACTGAAAACTTACGGCAGCTCTTCTCTGCATACCTTTCCTCGACAAGGAAGTAGTTCCAATCGAATAAAAGATGAACACAGCCGGAAACAAATCTATCACCGTCTTCCACTGAAGACTATAAACTTCTCATTCTGACCCTTTTCAGGACAAGGGAAGCAGAATTAGTGGTAGTACCAGTCCAATAATGGATAACTACAGGTAGGTGCACGCTTGCATGCTTCAAAACTTCATAGATTTTCATCCGTGAATGGACGATAATAAGGAAAAATACGTGTTGCTCCCATATCGACCAAAAATATAATGAAGAACTCTCGACATTCGTCTGTCGACAACGACTACTGCGCAAGCGCGGACATGCGCAGACAAGGGGTCACCTGTTGTGACAAGAATATTCCTTAAAAAATTCTTGTCGGTCGATACGTTTTTGCTCCACAAAACCAAACAAGCACTTGTGAGGATAAGGTAAGGCTATTTTACGCAATAAAAAAGACATTTTAATAGCAAGATGACAGCATTAATCAGTAAACTAAAAATTACAAAGCTGTAAATTTTATTAATTGGGAGTATAGCTGTCAATTGAAATAGCACAATTATACAAAAGTATATAAACTAATCAGTTGCAGCAATCAAAATATCTTTGTCAAAAGAGAAACACGTCTCAAATCTTCCAGGTGAACACACTTTGGCAGAGCCAAAGTTAAAGGTCACACCATGATGCACACCTACACCCCTTAACCAATGTCCCTCCCAAGTGTCAACCTTCTCCACCTTACCGAATCCAATAAATAGCCCAGACAAGATTTTCAAACTCATGGTCACTACGACTAGGTCATAGGTCAAATCAAGACTACACCATGATGATGTACACCTACAACCCCCAACCAATATCCCTACCAAGTATCAACTTCGTACACCTTAAGAGTTTCTGAGATATAGCCCAGACTATTTTATAGCTCAAGGTCACTACAGTAAGGTCAAATCAAGGTCACACCAAGAAGTTGCACACCTACAGTCCCCAACCAATGTCCCTAACAAGTATAAACTTCATACACCTTACAGTTTCCGAGATATAGCCTGGACAATATTTTATAGGTTAAGGTCATTACGGCAAGGTCAAATCAAGGTCACATCATGATGATGCACACCAACAACCTCCAACCGATGTCCCTACCAAGTATCAACTTCCTACACCTGACGGTTTCCGAGATATAGCCTGGACAAGATTTTAAAGGTAAAGGTCACTACAGCAAGGTCAAATCAAGGTCAGACCATGACATTGCACACTTACACCCCCTAACCAATGCCCCTACCAAGTATCAACTTCCTACACCTTACAGTTTCTGAGATATAGATCGGCCAAGGTCACTACGGCAAGGTCAAATCAGGTCACACCATGACGTTGCACACCTACAACCCCTAACTAATGTCCCTCCCAAGTATCGACTTCATACACCTAATGATTGCCTTGATATAGCCCGGACAAGATTTTCAAACTCTAGGTCACTGCGGGGTCAAAGGTCAAATCAAGGTCATGACGCTGCACCCCTACACCCCCTAACCAATGTCCCTACCAAGTATCAACTTCCTACACCTTACGGTTTCTGAGATACAGCCCGGACAAACTATTTCCCACCGCCCGCCCACCCACCCATCCCGACACCATGGCTGAAAACAATACCTTGACAGCCCTTAAGGGCTGTGGGGTAAAAATGATTCATAAGGGTGTTCAGCACCATATACCAGCTGGTCCTGAATCTTCAGTGTTAAGCACAGGAAGCAAAGTAGAAACTAATCACTTCCCAATTAACTTTGGCACAAAGAATTAGACACATGGAAATTGCAAAATGATCAACTAAATGCAAAAGATTAATAATTTTGTGATTTTTGGCCAAAAAAAAATAAAGGTTATGTTGTGTCAGGATATGAAATACTTTGGAATCTTACTTGTGTCAATTAAAATTCCGTGACAACATTTATTAAATTTAATAAATTTAATGTTTGAGGAAAACACAAAAGAGGGAAACAATTGATTTGATGCTCTTGTAATCAAATCAATTTTCATTACTGAAAGCAAAGTTTTTCTCTGGCAAAGCCATTCATTTATTTTATGAAATTGTGGTCATCATTTGGACTATTCTGTTGACATTATTTTGTGAGGTTCAGCATTACCCTTTACATGCTGGCTTTTATTAATTTTGAGAAAAACTAGGCCAAACGTGGTTTTGGTATACTAGTGTGAGCCGCAAAACCATCACAGAAACGACTAGTGCACTGAAGCAGTCGCCCTTCCCAGCACTAATGCAGCCCATTGCTGCTTAACTTCAGTGAAGAGACAGGCACTCATCCCACTGCGCCACAATTCATGCAAGTCCGGAGACAAAAAAAAAAGTTATTCCTATAAGCGTGAGCCTTGCTAGAGCTCTTGCTTAAACACAACATTGTGCCGATTGTCTTTCTGCAGTAGTCTCGGTCCAGTGACCATGCACCAATAACTACAACTGCTACGCCCTTACCATTTCATTTAACTCACTTCCAGATAAATGAGAGCTCATATGAAAAAGGATATATTATTTTTAATTTCGGCGAGTGAAATAAATACAAACAGAATTTAATTTATTTTGTGGTACTTTATACCAGAAAAAAAGAATTCATTTTCTATATTGCCATCCATCTTACCTGTATAATTGACATTTTAAAGGTCAGTTTAGAAAACCATTCTGCTTGTGCAAGAAATGTACCTCATTTGCAAATTTTTCTGACCTCACCTTTATTATTTTGTTAAAATATTGTAGTTTTCCTTGCTGTGGGGAATATCTTTTAGCCTTAGCAAAAACCTTTTGTCTAATTTCTTAATGTAATGCCCAGGTCACACTGTGGCGAGGCCACTACGAATTAACTGGCGAATAGGAAGAATTCCTGCGAATTAAAAAATTGTGGTAGTTCGCCACAGAAAGGGCGGGAAAGTGTGGTCACGTGGTTGGAATTGGAAAAATCCACGAATTACTTCGATCCGGCTACCATGGGCTACCATCATCTTCATGTTGTGGAAGATCTTGGTACGATGTTCTCATCACCCAGTCAAGAACATATTGTTTCTGTGAAGAACATAGACGAAGATCTAGCACTGAGCCACGACCATGGTGGAGGGTCGAGCGAGCTGTGACGAGCCCCCGACGAGGAGGAAGAACGTGCTGAGAAGAAGTGACGACCAATTCGTGGATAATGCCAGTTCCTATATAAACAGCCTGGATCATCTGGATTTACTTCATTTCTCATCAGACGTCGGACAGTGTACATCAAAGGCTATGGATCTACAGAGACTCAGATTATTGCAGCAACTGTATGAGGCTCATCGTTTAAATGTACAGAATCAGATTGTGATTGCACAGATACTGGTTGACAGACAGAGAAGGCGTCGACCAAGGCCCAGGAGGTATTAGGTGAAGCCCTGGCTCTCCAGGAGGTTGGACTATGGACACTATGATCGTTTGATGAGGGAGCTGGAGGCTGAGGATGTGGTGTCTTTCAGAAATTTTGTCCAGATGGACCCTGCCATGTTCAGAGAGGTCTTGCAGAGGGTGGGACCCAGAATTGAGAAATATGACACATGGTTCAGGAAGTCTATCAACCCTGGATGCAGACTTGCAATCACACTTCATTTCTTGGCCACTGGAGAGAAGTACAGGAGTCTGATGTTTGGCTTCAGGGTAGCACACAACACCATCTCAGTCATAGTAAGACAGACTTGTGAGGCCATCGTGGCAGAATATGGTGAGGAAGTCATGCAGTGTCCCAGTACCAGTGATGCATGGAAGCAGGTTGCTGCAGAATTTTCTTCCAGATGGAATTTCCATCACACCCTGGGGGCTATAGATGACAAGCATGTGGCAATCAGGTGTCCTAAGAATGGTGGCTCATTCTATTTCAACTACAAGGGCTTCCATTCCATAATACTTCTGGCTCTGGTGGATGCCAAGTACAAGTTCCTTTGGGTGGATGTTAGCACCAATGGATCCAGTTCTGATGCACAGATCTTCAATGACTGCGATTTGCGCTCAGGCATTATTGATGGCACCTTAGATGTACCTGATGCAGAGCCATTGCCTGGTGATGACCGTGATATGCCATATTTTCTCATTGGGGATGATGCCTTCTCTCTGAGGACCTGGTTGATGAAGCCATTTAGTGCCAGAGGACTTCCTGATGAGGAGAGGATCTATAACTACAGACTGTCTTGTGCCAGAAGTGTGGTGGAAAATGCGTTTGGCATCATGGCCAACAGATTTGGTAGTCTCCTCACCACCATGAGTCAGAATCCAGAGACTGTTACCTCTATTGCATTGGCCTGTTGCAGGTTGCACAAAATCATGAGACTGAGGTATCCAGGTATCCACCAGGGACTGGGTGATGAGGAGGATGACAACCACTGAGTTATCCCAGGACAGTGGAGGCAAGGTGCTTGTTTGCAGGACATTGAGGATGTGGCTGGTGGCAACAGGGACACACAGGTTGCCAAGAGACAGAGACTGTATTTGAAGCATTATTATAATGCTCCAGTAGGGGCCACGGCGTGGCAAAGAGACATGATTTGAGACTTTCACACATGCCAAGGACATTTCTCAGCAGTGACTGTATTGTGTTAATTATTTTTATGATTCAGTGCTGCATCATTATCTGTGTTATATTTTGTATTGGGCGTTATATACTTGTTGAAATAAAGTTGCAATGTTCTTGCATTGCAATAAAGTTATTGTCCTATTGCACTTCATATATGTATTATTTTGATACTAGGGTCAAAGAGGTCAAGTCTGAAACAAAATCAGGTCAAACATGTAACAGGTCACACAAACCAGTTCACAACTTAGCCACCACAGGGGCAAGAAGGTCACAAAGGTCAAAAATCAATCGAGGCCATAACTGAAGGAAAGTTAAGAAATCTAACCAGCTCCAAGGTGGAAACTCTGCCACCAAACGCCGATTGCTTTGGAATCAGAGTATAATGAAATCCAGAAATGGAAGATAAACATATTTTAACATTGGCCACCTGTTAAAATTTGTTTATATTACATTTCTGCATTTCATTCGAAACTGTGAAACTTCCATAGTGAACCACTAACATTGGGTCACAATAGATCCTGGTAACCACTGGGCCACTTTTTTGGATCCTTCATGTTAAGATGTGACACCTTCCAAGTATTAAGCCAATGTTTTTGAAACATGAGAAAAACAAGCAATCACATAAACAATTTATTATTCCTAGGTCAAAAATGACAAATCACAATAACATAGTAAATGTACTTTTGAATAAAGAAATGCAGACACATTAGCTCACAGCTAAGGTTAACATACAACTGACAAGAACAGCTGTCAAAGTGAAACTTGTTACATATACCATTAATAACAGCTAAGGTTATTATGCAACTGACAAAAAAAGCTGTCAAAGTGAAACTTGTTACATATACCATTAATACCAGCTAAGGTTAACACACTACCCACAAGAACAGCTGTCAAAGTGAAACCTGGTTTATAATAGTAATAATCATAGTAATACTTGAGCCAAACATAGCAAAACTACACAAATAAATTACTTTACACCTATGTGATAATTACTTTTTACATCTCACCTAAATTACATCTTAAGTGTCTATAGACTTCATTTACTTATTGGGACAAAGTTATTTCTAAACCTAAGAACCTTGAGAATCATCCTGATTAAGTAATGTCATAGGTGTCATGGGTGTTGAAGGCACACTAGGAATACCTGCAAATGACGCATTTAAATCTGACAAATTTAGGTCTGACAGTCCTATTGTCCTTCCCTCGGTGTCTGTGATAACAAACTTGGTGGATGAAGTGCTGGAAGATGAACCCACTGACTGTCCAGAGGTACTGGCCCCCGATGGTGTCTGGAAAATGACAGTGGTCTGGCTCTGGGTGTCTGACCCTTGAGGCAAAGGGGTAGAGGAGGCTAGAGCTGCGGGCCCAGGTGCGGGTGGCGGAGGCATTTGTGTGATGGTGTACTGTTGTTGCTGCTGCTGCTGCGGCTGCTGGAACATAAGTTGCTGCTGCAGCTGCTGCTGCTGAACCTTCTTCTGCTGCGGCATACTGTCCAGCTGCTTCTGCCTGTCGTCCAGCTGCTTCTGCCTATCATCCAGCTGCTTCTGCCTATGAAGCTCCTGCCTCTGGATGTCCCTCTCCGAAAGTAGCTTGGACTCCTTGATGGTCTGGTTGAGGAGGTCCATACTGCGCATCTGATATGTGGGCCAGAGATCCTCGTGGATCTTCAACATGGCACTTGACATCCAGCCAGCCCAAGCAGTCCTGTCATTGGTCTGTGCCTCCATAGATGTCAAGAGTCTGTCCAGCCTGTCAGAGATCTGGGCACTGTTGTCGCTCTGCTCGCACATCTTTTCCAGGAGCTCTGACTCAGTGCTGGCACTTCTCCTTGTGGTTCTCCTACCACTAGTCCCAGAGAGGCTGATACCTGGAGGAGGAGTGCTGCTCACTCTGGGTTCACCCAGTGATCCTGACTCCACAAGGTCATCTGCAGGATCCAAGTCGGTGGATAGGTGTGAAGGCATGGTGGCAGTTGCAGAAGTAGCAGAGGCCGATGAGGTGATGACAGAGGCAGTGGTGGTAGCAGATGCGCAGGTAGCAGAGGCTGAGGTGGCTACGGCAGAGGCAATTGTGGTGGAAGCTGGTTTCAACTGAAAGTACAGTAAAACAAAGACACATGGTAAGCATATAGTATATATGTTCAAGAAACAGTTCAGGTAGGTACTGTGGAGTAAGAAGTATGAACTTCTATGTCACTACAGAAAACTTTACAGATTTTTGCAAAACATTAGTGTTACAGCTACAAACTTGTATCCATAGGTAGTCACTGTTTACGAGTCAAGAATACACAGCACAGCAAAAACATCAGGATATCCAGGTGAGTCAGACTGTGAGAATGTACTTACATTGCAGGACTGCCTGGAGGGGACTCTGGAGATGTGGTCACCCAGGAAGCTGAAAGACCTCAGGATCCAGGTGTCCCTGTCTGTGTGTTCCTTTGCCCCATCACCAGACTTCTTGCAGGTAAGCTTGCCATACCTTGTCCTCATCCCTTTGAACCAGATCTTCAGGTCGATGGCTGAAAAAGGAAGCGGAGACACGGACACATTAGGTAGGTTATCAATGTAACAATGGGTTACATTAAGTTTTAAACTGCTTCACATCTGTGGTGTCATCTGCAAATGGGTGAAGCCTAATACATCACACGATGACAGAGTACAATTCAAAATAACATAAATTAACAGAATAAGTAAACATTCAACATAAGTCCATTTACACATTACTGTACACATATTACCTCCATCACAATTTAAATTATTACCTGAAACTATGAAAAGGTTAAATCATAATGGTTAGTCTAACTCACCTTCCATGCCCATGGCCCTGGCCTGGGTGGCCCAAGCAGCCTCCTTCCATCTCATCCTCTTGGCCATCTGTCATCCTCACCAGCCTCTTCTTCTTGAACCTCCCCTGGGTCTGGCTGTCTTCGGTTGCCTCTTCCAAGTCATCTGTGTTGTCCGGCTGGGTGGCCTGAGTGGCTGTATCCCCTGATCCTGATGCTGAAGCTTGAGTGGCAGGCAGTTCATCTGGCTGTTCTGGCTGTTCAGGCTCCTCAGATGCTTCAACAGGAGGCAGAGTGACCCTCTTCCTCTTTCCAAGTCCAGGTCTCTTCACCATATTTCTTGTATGAAATATATCCAAAAATTTATCCAGAGTTCGTCGATGTGTACGCATTGAAGAAAAATTCGCAAGTGATGACAATTGTTCGCGGGGCCCTGCTTTTATAGTCTCCAGCCAGTTCGCCACGACCTACGAAGGTCGTAGCTGATTGGTAGCCAGTTCTTCGCATGCGCAGTCAGTTCGCCAATCACTGACGAACTACTGCGACATTCGCTTCTCATTGGCTGAGAAGAGCGACGAATATCTCCGGGGCCTCGTAGCATATTCTTCAGGGGCGACGATGCATGGCTTCCCTGTTGCGAATATCGTTGTTTGTTCTTCGTCTTTCAGCCGACAATCTTCAAAGGAAAGTTGGCGAACAATGAAGAAGCCTGCTACGAAGTGTCGAATTGGGGTACGAGGGTGCTACGAAGTCGACGAATCCACCACCATCTGTGAAGAATTGCAAAGAAATGGAGGAAGCGTGGCAATAGTTTTGAACAGTTTGAAACTGTCGTAGCCAGATGACGATCCATGGAGAATGTTGGAGAACAGTGAAGATGGACCAAGAATATGCTACCAACAAGGACGAATTGCATGATCGCGCATATTCGCCACTAAACATCGCCACAGTGTGACCTGGGCATAAGACAGGTTCTCACTTTTACCACATATAGCAACAAACATTTATTATAGTTTTTCATAAATTATTTGTCGATAAATTCCAGTTGGAAATGTCTTGAATCAAATAAGTTTTTTTTGTGATTCCATATATTAAAACTGTGTGTACAAATCTGATGGACGGTTTGCTACCTTAGCCTTTCTTATTCTTTGTAGAAATCATAAAAAATTAAAAATGACTGACAAACATATGGTAAAGAAAAAAAAATCATGATATTTGTATTTAGCTTGACTGATATCACACTTGGCACAGCAATCTTACTTTCAATTACGTCTGACCTTGTGCTTGATTTTTGTCAGGTGTATTTCACATCCTTTAGCAAGATTCAAATTTCCGACTTTCTGCGAATCAGGTTGGAGTTATAGCACTTTTAGTCCTATAATAATAGGAGATATTGTGTTGAGTATAAATAAACAATACATATAATAATGAAGGAATCACCATCATGATGGATTGTGGTAAGTATTGAGAAAAAGAGAGAACAAAAAATGACATCTTTTTATTATTTGGTAAGTATAAAATTAATATACACAAATTCCTATAGAAAAAAGATGGTGCTTGTAATGTACAGTAAACATTATAAAAATTTCTACAGAACTGAGACATCACACATGCGAGAAGGTATAAAGTGATCTGCAATGTCTCAGATCAGGACATCTAGCTTATTCCTTGGAATGTAATATTTACATTGTTGAATAATGTAAAACAAAAAAAAATATGGAAAACTACTGAATAACATACACAGTAGGTAGGTAGTTTAAACTTATCATGTAGATATTTTTTTTCAAATTTTATTTATATGAGTGAATTTCTATAATAAAATATACTATCACCTGGGCAAATAAAACTTCAACAAATTGTACATGTAACAAAGGCACCATAAATACCAGGCACTAGAAATAAAATGAAGTATTTGGACTGTGGAATGTAGTTGTTAGTAATCAACCTCAAACTATATGACATAACTGATTGAGCAACCATTATTATAGATACTGGAATGATTAATTTTACTGGGAGAAGGAGTAAATCTTAGAGAAACAAGCAAAATTTCTGAACACTAATATATGTTACAGTGAATTTGTGTAATCAGGGAATTCGCGAATTCCCTGAATGCTTTTAGGGAATTCGCGAAATCCCTAAATGGACCAGGGAATTCGCGAATTCACTAAAATATCTAGGGAATTCGCGAAATCCCTGAAATTTTAGCTAGGGATTTCATGAAATCCCTGAATACATTTTAATTTGCAAACATCTATTAAATAGAAAAAATTAATGCACATAATTTGTTATTATGTTTCTGTAGGACCATAGTTATAACACCATAAAATAATATGATATTGGTAAGATTTGTTTACAGATAAAAACTTAGATTAAAAATGAAGATTAGAAGATTACTTAAGAATGGTAATATTTATTGAATGGCTATTACTCATTGTCTCTTCAAAGGTCTGAACAAAACCTTTTTCAACAGAAAAAGTTAATGCACCTAATTCGTTATTACGCCTGTAAGACCATAGTTATAACACCATAAAATACTATGATAGGGGCAAGATTTATTTACAGATAAAAATTTAGATTAAAAATGAAAGTTAAGTATTTCTTGGACAGAAGATTACTAAAATTGCTAATATTTATTGAATGACTATTACTCATTGAATGTATCTTTAAAGGTTTGAACAAAACCTTTAATCTGTCTAAACCTTACACTACTTGGGATTACATGCCCTTCAATTGGTGCCTTTGATCTCCAATACCAGCTACCTCCTCAAGTAAATAAAATTAGTACTTTTTAATTTCCATTGATCAGTCTGATCTGAACTGACATGAAGTGCACCATTTTGAAGGAATCTATTCTCTGTACAGTTCCTGCTAATTGTAATTGAGATTGAATCTCTTTTAACCTATAAATCAAAGACATATATTATTCTTCCTCTCTCTATTGTGGATAAATGAAGATTGCACTTAGTAAGTTTTAGGACATGGAAGAACAGAAATAGCAATTAGAGTGTTGCAAGTATTGATAGATTTAGTGTTTGATTCTATTTATATGTTTTGATACATTAGTTCAAAGTGTAAAAAAGTAACTATATTAGTATAGAACCTAAGTAAAATAGAAATACTTGTATCTTCAAGCAAGATATCTAACTATTAAAAATACTTTTAATTACAGTTAAATTTTAAACACAAGCAATTGAATAGATTCAAATTTAGACTTGAATAAAAATCAATTATTTTTGTGGTATGAATTATTTGTATACCATTTATAATTTGTATAAAAGGATCACTTAGACAATCATATTAGTTTATAGTCCATATGAAACCTAAACTAATTAAATCAAATGAAATGCTTTAAAAAACATCACTTTATAAGATTCCTAAATTTAATCAGTTAAAAAGATAGTCAGAATTCCTGTGCATTACACACAAAATCATTTTAAAACTAAGAAATTTTGTTGTAAAATCCCATTAGTTTATAGAAAACCTTAACTGAAATGCACAGTAATGGATTAGTGTACCATAAATGTAATTTCACAAATTCCCTAAAATAACATTCAGTGAATTTGTGAAAAAATGTACTAAAATTTCAGGGATTTCGCGAATTCCCTAGACATTTTAGTGAATTCGCGAATTCCCTGGTCCATTTAGGGATTTCGCGAATTCCCTAAAAACATTCAGGGAATTCGCGAATTCCCTGATTACACAAATTCACTGTAACATATACAAGTAATGACTTAAGATTTACCACTTCTTCAAATTTAATGTAAATTATCACTTAAATATAAGGCAGTACATTTTATTGAATAATTACCCATTCAATAATTACTGGTTTTAATATAATTGAGAGACATAATCTCATCTCTAAAGTAGGTTCATCATAACTAGAACATCCAATACTGAGTCTTCATTATTTATTCCACTCAAACTCACATTTAACTTCTACTGGTCATCTTGTACAGATTCTACAGGAAATAAAAAAATATAGTTCATAAACACAGATCTAACTCTTCTAGCTTTCCACATGTTTGAATGAAAATGCTGCAACCCACTTAAACACCAAGATCCATTCTTGCAAATGAATATCGTAAATGAATACAAAATTTATCTCCCCAGTAAATCTTCTTTGAAAATATGGTATTTCAAGACAGTTTACTGATAAAGGAAGTGCTACCAGTTTGATAATTACATCAATATCATGAACCATTCTATAACGTCTAATCAACCTCTGTGAGTTTTTGTTGTGGACAGTAGTTTATATGGTTATATACCATATCTGCTCTCTGAAGTGTCCATGGGCAATGTGACCAAATATTCGCAATAGTGGCAGATGGACTTTTATGACAATGAAAACCAGCCATATAAAATGAAAAAAAAAATGACCTGAATTAGATACTCGAGTCTTATTATTCAAAACCACAACTGTATGAAGTTCAAGTAAAACAAACCACTTCCCATTCCTATGACAATAAAACAGGCACCAGGTATCTAAAACCTGTACACTTCTTGCACACTACATTTGTCAATATACAAAGCCTTTTTATATAAAACTCTGTACAGCAGAATTACTTTTCAACTGGAAGTGCAAGATAAAGGTTTGTTTTCCATTACAATTTCCCGTGTTATTTGGAAGTTCTGATTAAGTAAAACTCTTTCTGAGGTTCACTTGCGATATGATGTAACAAGGTAGGACTGTACACAATATAATGTTATCATATTTGCTTCAAAATAAGCAGTCCACATAAAATACTTGAACAGAACAGTTTGGATGTTTAAAATACAGGATGAAGAAATCTTAGATGGTCACTGCATTGAAATGAGGTGATGGGCAGTTCTAGCAAATAAACTGCATCCATTACTGAAACAGAAAGACAATAAAGTTATCAATTATTAACTGACAGATGAAGAAGCATAAAAAGTGATACTAAAGAGCTCTATATATGCAGTACCAGATATATTAAAGGCTGCTAAAGTGTTTAAGCTTTTATATATTAACATTTATAACATTGTTAAAGCACTAAATATCTCACTAAATATCTAACCACAGAAGAATATGCCACAGTGTCTGAGGTAAAAACATAAAAATCAATTATACATTCAGCAAATAACAAATCCTACAGCACTTTAGGAGGCGATGTGGCAAATGGATTCTCTACGATTGATGTATTACTATGTTGGGAAGTGATTATAAGCACGATAACAATGGTGCTTATTGTGTGCATACAATTTACCTGTCACAGATGAAAAAGTATGTACTGAAGAAAAATGGTGATGACTGAGAAGACAATATGTACTCCATTTACACTGGCAGAGTTCTCTGTTTCCCCACGACACTTGTAGATGTAGTCCTTTTCTGGAGAATCTACATACAACATATGGAACAAAAGGCAGTTACACATATGATCAAAGAGAACACAGCTATGAGAGTATCTTTCTCATATGATATTTTTAGCTGAGTAAAATGGTAATACATTTACAGATAGCCAGCATGAGTATTTTTCTGACATTTTCTTTTTTAAGTTGACAATTAAAAGATTACTTCTGAACCTAAATGGCTGAAATATCATTGTCACAAGAATATGGTAAAGTGGCATTGATCAAAAGCTGTATGATTTTAGTACAATGGTTTGTAGTCTATGCACTTAAGAGTCTGCCAACAGAGAGATTAAGCCATAAGTTTAATTCTGTTTAAATTAACATTATGTATAACCCTCACCTTCTCTAACATAGCAGTCCTGTCCAAGGATGAACTGTATGATGGGTGAGCTCATCAACCCATCACCGCCCCGACTGTAACCATAGACACGCAGCTCATAGTATGTGTCCACATCTAAGTTGTCAACAACAATATATGTCTTCCTGTACGCCTCACGATCTTCAGCCAGGTAACGATTTTCACTCTGACGCCAGAAACGCACCTATATCGGCAAAAAGTGATGTTCATATATGTAACTGATTAAGAATGTAAAAGAGAAAGTAAAACTACAAAGGCACCAAAACATCAGATGCACCCACACATATCTCCCCCTTGGATGCCAGAAACATACACTTACAGGGTAAAGCACAGAGTTCAGTAGTGTTTAACAAGTTTTAAATGGACCACACATAAACTATCTACTTGACCACCAATTCCACATAATGTAAATAATTTTATTTATTAAAAATACTGTCTGGGGCCTTGATATTTCTTCTTTTAATGGAAGTTTATTCAGCAGAGTTAGAGCTCTAAATGGGTTCTGCAGTATACCTCAATAAAAATTTGAAACACACACCAAAAGAAGCACATGTATCAAATGTACACTAGAAAAATTATTTTATTCACATTATTTCATAAGCTAATATTTCTCATTTAAAATTTTTTCCCCTCCTCCTCGGCCTCCTCCTATACTTACACCTCACTGCTCCACTCATATCGAAAAACTCTCCTCTATTTAAATTTCTCATTTTGATCAGCTGTTTCAGTGGTGTCTCAGTAAATTATAAGATTTTACTACACATACTCGGTACCCTTCCAATGGTTCTTCCTCTATCCCAGTACTGACTCCCCTCCATTCGACACGTATGGATGTGTCTCCCTCCACATACACATGCACTTCCTGCGGGGCCTCTTTGGGGGCCGCCCTCAGTGTCTCCTGGTGAGTGGGATCTGTCTTAGGTCCATACCCAGCCTCATTGTATACCTGGATAGTGATGGAGTAGTATGTGTCTGGGTACAACCCTGAAAATTAATATACACTCATTCATTAGACCAGTAATCCAGTAATATTAAAATTATATCCAGCCTATGTGTAGTATATCAACCTGGCATAAAGTTACCAGATATCATTTGATTGACATTACACCTTGCATAGGTCATATCACAGAGGTAATTGTAATGGTGAAGGATGCAGTGTATACTAGTTGGTCAAGATTCTGTATTCTAAACCATGATAATTGGGAAACAAATATAAACCATCTCATTAATGAGGAAGGGCCCATATTCAAAACCACAACACTAGAGGCAAGTGTTACCACTAAAGGACAGAATCCCCAATTAGCTACTGGAATGTGCTCACATGTTTTAAACATTATAACTTGTGTGCCCAATCATAACTGTTGGCATTTGTATTTAGTTAACATCTACTACAGCAGTCCACTAGAATGAAAAATGAACCCTGTCAAGGAAACCTAATGCTTCCAGAGTGACAGCTGATAACAGAACTTCAATAGAATAGATCTCTAGGGCTTTGATATACATTTCTGTTAAACAAGGAAATCAATTCTGTTTGTCAGAGTTTGAACAAAAGAGGTCACGTGGATATATCTTTAGACTTGGGGATGTCAATTTTCAGGACTAGCTTGCTAGGTGTGCAGTCCAAAACGTTATAACACAAATTTATTGACTTGTTTTTCTATTATTTTACAAAACAACACATTTATTTACCAATGATCATGCCACTATCTCTCTGACCAGGGACCTGGTTAAATATAGCCACCTCTTCAGTCTCACAGCATTGCCTCCAGTAGTTGATCTACGAAAAAGGGCAAATAAGGCGATATATAAATGCTGTTATCAATGACAGAAGAATCTGTAACAGAACCCTTATTTGGATAAGTTTGTAGACAGTGTTAATTCTGTTATTCAAACTAGATTGGGCCAACTCGGCGCCAACATATCCCCAGACAGGTCATCACTCACGCCACAGGTTTTGATCGGGAATTTTTAAAAACATAATTACCCATTATTATATGAACTTCAGCACATCAATCTACTCTGTTTATATCTTCCCAAGGAAGATGGTGTATCCCCAGACGCCGAATACATAACTCAAATTATATTTTCAATCTTCCTGCAATGATAACTCTAAACCTATTTTCAAAGTATTTAAATGATTGATGATTGAATGTCCATTCTAAAATAATAATCCCAAAAGAGCATATCTGTTTCTATATTTGTTGACAAATAAAATATTATTTTTAACTCAACTCATCATACTTTTCAATCTTCCTTCAAAGTATTTAAATGATTGATGATTCAATGTCCATTCTAAAATTCATAATCCCAAAGGTGCATATCTGTTTCTATATTTGTTCACAAATAAAATATTATTTAAAAAAAAATTATTTATATTATTATTTTATTATATTATTTTTAGAATTTGCAAATTGTTTTCAGTTATTCATTTCCTCTATACCTATATATGTGGTCCATATATATGCAACCTAAATATGTGACACAATCTCAGTTCTGACTCCCCTTTGTGTTATATGTAATGAAGCCCACCACCTCCCACCCCCACCCCTCTCCCCTTCTCCACACCTCTCTCACTATTACACAAGATCTGCAACCCCATTGAGTTCTTTGTTTCTCATCTGATATCATTAAATACCTTTGTTTATTTAGTGTCACTCAATATAGCTGGAGGTCCCAGAGGTGGGTGGGGGGAATCCGGGTGGGGGATGTGGGTTGGGACTTAGTTTAGTTTATTAGTTTATTATAGTGACATGTATTATGTTGACAAGGATTATACAAAAACTATTGAAGTAATACCCAGCCCTATATGGGCTTATAAGTCACTTTAAATAGAGAGTTAATAACAAACAGAGCAAACACATTTTGAGGTAAGATACAGTAAATAAAGACAGCAATTCAATACATAAAAATTAACAATATAATTTACTTTTTCTTTCTTGCCACAAATCAAAAATAAAATTAATAACCATATTGACATTCATATGAGTTAATACCCTTGATAATTGATCTATTAATAATTCAGATTTATCTATATTTAAAATTTTGAAATATTTCATACGAATCAGCTCTAAAGCTGGACAAACACAAACAAAATGTATCTCATCTTCTACATCTTTTTTACACAGTTTACATGTTCTCTCAAAGAGATGGAGTGCTACAGCATAAATGGTAAACAATCTATATAAAAGGGGTACTCAAATACAAAAAGAATTGAGAATTTTAAGTATGTGATTATCAACTGAAATGAGTTCATAACTGTAGGAGCTGTGTCAAAATTAACTGAGGCAAGTTGAATAAAACTGTGCTAGTTGAGGGTTAAAAATCCCCTAGTTTTACTACATACGGATATAATTTCATTAATATTGGGACTTAAAGCTCACTTAAAGTGTCCATTTTGTCTACTTGAATATGTTTAACCGGCGTTTAACCAGTTTCATTTTAAAAAGTTAAAAACTCAGCAAGCAGAGGTATAACACACAAAAATAAGTTCTTAAAAGACTAAGATAGCCATAACATTATTAATATTCAAAATTTAAATAGACAGGCATTTCCTTTTAAAAATTCAAAGATTTCAGCTCTATAACCCACATAGTTTGACAGTTACTGGGCTTTAAAGTGGCATAATGTCCATAAATTGGGTTTCTGTGGGCATTTTACAATTGTTAAAGAGACCTTAGCAATTAAACTACAGATCTGAAACTTTTTGGGGGACATACATAACAAACAAAAATTATATATAATACAGTTTAAGACTTGTCACACTAAGCATTTCCAAATAACAGGGCAAAATACGGAAAAAATGTCAAAAAAGGCACTTGGGCGAGTGTCTATGGCCCTCATACACAGGTTAAATGTCTACTAAAAACCTTGATTTTCGGCATATGTAAAAAGGACATAATAATGCATTCCCAGATGGGATTTCAGCTCCATCAATCACATAGTTTAACAGTCACAGGGCTTAAAGGTGGCAAAAAGTCCAAATATTGGGTCTCTGTGGGCCTTTTAGAGATCTCGATGTGGCTTTCAAATTAAAGCTTCAGACTTAAAATTTGTTACATACTAAGATTACACATAGAATATGTATCTAATAAAGTTTGAAACTTCTCAGACTTACCATTTCCAAGTTACAGAGCAAAATATGTGAAAAATGTCTTAAAACGGTCACTCAGGTGGGTGTTTAAGGTCCTCATACACAGGTTAAATGTCTACTTGAAGCCTTGATTTTTGGCACATGTAAAAAGAACATAATAATGTATTCCCATATGAGATTTCAGCTCTATCAGTCACATAGTTTAACAGTCGCAGGCCTTAAAATTGGCAAAAAGTCCAAATACTGGGTCTTTATGGGGCCTTCTAGAGACCTAAATGTGGCCTTCAAATTAAAGCTTCAGACTTAAAATTTGTCACATACTAAGATTACATATAGAATATGCATCTAATACAGTTTGAAACTTCTTAGACTTACCGTTTCCAAGTTACAGGGCAAAATATGTGAAAAATGTCTAAAAATGGTCACTCGGTTGGGGATTTATGGTCCTCATACACAGGTTAAATGTCTTCTTAAAGCCTTAATTTTAGGCACATATATAAATAACATACTAATATCTTCCCAGATAGGATTTAAGCTCTATCAGTCACATAGTTTGACAGTCACAGGGCTTAAAAGTAGCAAAAAGTCCAAATATTGGGTCTTTGGGAGCCTTTTAGAGACCTCAATTTGACCTTCAAAATTAAAGCTTCAGACTTAAAATCTGTTACATACTAAGATTACACACAGAATATATATCTAATACAGTTTGAAACTTCTCAGACTTACCATTTCCAAGTTACAGGGAAAAAGATGTGAAAAATGTCTTATAAGGGTCACTCGGGTGGGTGTTTATGGTCCTGATACACAGGTTAACTGTCTATTAAAGGCCTAAATGTTGGGGCACATATAAGAAAACACATAGATATATTCCCAGATGATATTTAACTTAGATGAGAGACATAGTTTGAAAGCTACAGTGCTTGAAAGTGGCAAAAAGTGCATAAATTGGGTCTCTGTGGGCACGTTTGAGACCTTAAGTCGACCCCTTTGGGTAAACCTACAGCCCTAAAATTTTCTACAGACAAGGATTACATATCAAAGTTATACCTAGCGCAGTTTGAGACTCATCAGAATTACCACTTCCAAATTATAGGGCCAAATATGTGAAAAGTATAGCAAAAAATCCCTAAGTGGGGGTATTTATGGGCCTCAAACACAATTTTCTCCTCAACTTAAAGTCGTGATTTTCGGCACATGTACTAAGAACATATTAATGTGTTGTCAGGTAAAATTTCAGCCAGCTGAGCATCATAGTTTGTGACCTACAGGGCTCTAAGTGGCCAAAAGTCCAATTTCTGACCTTAAGGTGGCCATAAGTTCTTTTTTACTGGTAGTTTAAGGTCACCTTAAAATAGGGATCTTCCTTTGGGCACCCTTAACATGTGTACCAAGTTTGAAAAAAAATATTAATTTGTTTTTGAGTTATCGCGTCCACAAGGAAATTTCTACGGCAGCGGCGGCGGCGGACCTGAATCCAATATATCCCCGACTTTCATCTGGGGATATAAATATAAAAATAGCATCAGAGATGCCCGTACCCCACAGCCTAGGGAAATATTTTTAATACCATGCGATATAGAAGTAGTATATCAGTACAAAGTTCAGGATACTTTCAGAGCACGTCAGTTACATCAAGATCCAAACAATGTTTAAATAGAGAAAATAATGTCTAAGAGAAAGATAATGCATGTAAAGATGAAGTATTAAAACAAGACAATTCAATAACAAGATGAGAGCATTAATCAGTAAACTAAACATTACGACACTCTTTATCTACATCTGGCATGGCCGAATTATGGTTTGGATGTTTTGAATATTACCATGCATACAGAAGTGGCAATACATTCAATGAATGCTTATGTGTGGTGTTGGAGCAAAGTCTGTGGCTCACTTGATGAAATTCCATCTGTTACAATCAGAAGTTGTAAAAGTAAAATTCTTGATGAATTCTAATATGACTTTAACCGTGCTTAATCTGCATCAAAAGACAGACCCAAAGGTGCAACAAGATTTTAAAGGTCAAGTCACTATGACAAGGTCAAAGGTCAAATAAATCAAGGTCACACCATGATGCTGCACACCTACAGCCCTCAACCAATGTCCCTACTAAGTATCAACTTCCTATACCTTACAGTTTCTGAAATATAGCCCGGACAAGATTTTATTGGTCAAGGTCACTATGGCAAGGTGAAATCAAGGTCACACCATAACGTTGCACACCTACACCCCCTAACCAATGTCCCTACCAAGCATCAACTTCCTGCACCTTATGGTTTCCGAGATATAGCCCGGACAAGATTTATAGGTCAAGGTCACTACGCCAAGGTCAAATCCAGGTCAGACCACGACGTTGCACACCTACACCCCCTAACCAATGTCCCTAAAAAGTATCAACTTCCTACACCTTAGTTTCTTAGATACAAACCCAGACAAACTTTTTCCAGCCGCCCGCTCGCCCGCCCATCCGGACACCATGGGTGAAAACAATACCCCAACAGCCCTTAAGAGCTGTGGTTTAAAAATTAATGATTTTGCTACTCTTGTTGTTGTGCCCAAGAAAGGGGGAAATAAAGTTAAATATCGATTAACAAAAAAACCCACATAAATTGCTAATATTAATGTTTTATTTTACAAGCATAAAATTTTGATGAACCTTCTGTACAATAATGTAACCTTTTAAATAATCCATGCAGCAAAATGATGGAATCAATACACATGAAAATGGTTCTTATATTGTGTAAAATAACCTCACATTTTACAATAAGTGTGGTTGTATAATATAAGGACTCAAAGTCCAACCTTCTCACAGTACATGACATACTTGTCAACAGGTATCTTACAGATGCTAAACATGTATTACTGTTTTCATTAAACGAAGGCTTTTCAACTATTTTTTTATGAATTTCAAACATTGAATAGTAAAATGATCTTTTTCTGCGTTATCACAAAATGATGCTTTTAAGCAGCTGACTCAGACATGATTTTTGTTGGACGGATTGCTTTTTTAACAAATATACTACAATAAAACAATTAGCTTTTGCTTTGTAGAACTCTCTAACTTCACTGTTTCAAGACACAGTATCTCAAATGAATATTTTTAACATAATACAAAGAAAAAGAATAATTTGCCATTATAATGCTGTGTGATACTTATTAACAGTTATGTAATGATCACAATTCAAACCAAGTGCAATTTTAAACAATCTATAATATACACCCAATCAAGATTTGTAAGTGTTAATATTGAAATAGAGATAAGCAGTATGTAAAAATATTGCTTTATTGTTTCAAGAAACACTCACCCTATATCCTAGAAGCCTGCCCTTCATTAAGGCGACAGTGTCCTCGACTGGGTCCCACTCTGCCAGTAATGCTGTGGCATTGTGCGGCCATATACGGAGATTAGTGCTTTGACCAGTTGGAACTGAAGATATTTAAACAAAAAAACAGTCACATGTCTCACACAGTAAACTGCTTTGGCTGTTCACAAACATTCTATTATCTAAACAATTATTTTTCCTCTAAAACTATCATGTTCTTTTTTTTCAAATTCAAAAATACATGTGAAAAATGTTAAAAATAATGAATCAATTTTTGAATTGTACAGAAAAGAAATTACAGAACAATGTGAACTTAATGGATACTGTTTCTAACCATTAATTAATGTGATAGTAAATATACTAGTGGAAACTCTTCCATAGACTGGTGGGAACTACTCACTTCCCATAGCTGAGCGTATGGTAATCTCTGGAGACATGGGACCAAAACCCTGGTTATTGGTAGCTTGGACTGCCACGTCATAGTCCTTGTAGAAGTTGGCCTGACCAACCAAGGCTACATACATACTGGATTCAGCACCAGTGACTCGCTCCTACATATAACCAACAAAACAGGATAAAACTGCACACTCTAGCCCTTGTAAGGGAACTTGGTCATGGGAAATTTCAACATGAGTAGAAATAAATACAAAGACTTAAGAGGGCCTTTTACAATATTTATTTGTATACTCTGGATAAGTAAAACTATTTTACAACTTTTGACTGCTGAGAGTTTTTGTGTTAAAATGTGTCACTTGCCTATTCCAGTACATCAACAGTAACTCATATGTATATGCAAGTAAATTCTTTTGAGGGAAAAAGGAGAAATAACAAAAAAATATCTAAGCGGGCCTATTTCATTCCTCAATCTCTCTCATGAATGGGCGTTTCCTTAATAATTATCTTTAAGATACTCTTTATTGACCGATTACGGTCAGTGTGTATGAATGGTCTTTTACTATTTCAGATATTAGTGAATGCATAAATTAGTGTACATTTTATCCTGTACAAAAGGTTCTACTTTTACACTTGATAACTAGGCAGGAGTTAGAATACCAAAATCGTCCGCGGAAGTACCCATTAGCCCTTCAATGGGATAACCAGCAAAGTCAGGAATGCATTAATTATGCATTAATTTAAAAATTCACATCTGAAATTCCAGTATTTGTCTTTACAAAATGTACAGAAAACCAATCAAATGCAAGTGTGTGATAATTCAGACAAGGATGCTTCCAAGGAAGTTTTAGGTAATAAATTTTGTACGATAGCGCAATACAGGTTGTGTTGTTATGTTTTGTGAATGTTAGATAGGGATGTTTTAGTCTGAGCATTAATGTGACAGCTAGATGAACACTGCGTCATCTTCATCCAGCATAAAACTGTTAATGTACTTGATAAATATGCATGGCTTTGGTAAATTATTTACACAACAAGAAGAGTACATACGGTCTTGTAGTCCTCATCCTGTATGAAGCTTTGTTTGTAGTGAACCAGATAGGAGAAGCCCTCTCCATTATGTTGAGCTAGTGGAACAGGTGTCCATGTAATACATAGAGTTCCCACTTTGTTCACACAGCGACCTAGATTCAGAGGGTACACTTCTGGCGGTGCCTGGTCTGTGGTGTAAATGTCTGGAACAAAGATAAATCTACGAACTTATGAAATTTATCTCAAAAAGATATATCTAGAATCAGAATAAAAAGTATTACGTTTGTAAGGAATGTCAAAATGGCCACCAAGCAAAATGCCTAATATCTTTTGTTTATTTTGGATCAGCAAAAATTGTGATCAGCAAAAAAGTGACATATCACTGGAATGATCTTTTTACTGTAGTTATTACACACACCTGATACATCACTGCACAATCTTATTACTGTTGCACTAATCTGATATATCAATAGGTTGATCTTAATGAAGTTCTTACACTTACCTGAAACATCACTGGGTTGGCCCATACCAAAGATGTTTTCTGCCCGCACCCTGAATTTGTACTTGCTGTAGGGAGAGAGCCCAGTCACTTCAGTAGACTTATCATCCTTGTCACGACCACGGATATCTTACAAAATAAAATTAAATAGTAAAACAATAATATACAAAAATTGTTTAAATATTCACATTTTAAGGATCAACAATATTAATTAATTTATAGTCATGAATATAGTCACTATTTTGAAGCAACTGAATTAAGCACACAAGTCCTACCCACTTCAATAAATTTGTTAACTATTAATACAGGGGAGTAGATATCTGTTCATACACTCAATTATGTGGATAATGGACATAATGACAGTGGGGGGTTCTACTGTACACAAAACTCACTGGTCTTGAACTTCCTCCAGAAGCCCTCCTTCATGTCAAAGCCTTCTACGGTGTAGGATGTGACAGCAGCCCCATTCTCTGCAGGAACACCCATCTTCCACGTCAGCCGGATGCTGTTGGTGGTCACACCGGATCCTGTCAGCCCAACCGGTGGAAATGGAGGACCTAGGCACAAATGTAGTTTAACTTGTAAGTTGAATTTCATGACACCAGATATTTAAACTATTAACAGTTAAAATTTTATTGCAAAATAATTTCTTGTGGACCCGATATTTACAAGTCCCTAAAAGTGAACTCCTCTATACAGACTTTCAGAGTTTTGGAGGTTCAGCAGTAGATAGTCCAGAGTTGTTTGATGACTCAAACAGAAAATATTCCATGTACAGATTTGCATGGACTGCTTTTATTCATGTGCTTTCAATTGTTGATTTGTAGTGAGCATGGAGAAACACTAACACTGGATAAAATCACTATACACAAAAAAATACATGTTAAAGAAAATCTCTCCTGTGGAACCTAATACTAAGTTAGGAAGTCATTGCATCTTGTTTCAAAAGGAATTGAGGGAGTCATAATAACCATTAATGAATTAATATCAAACTTACAACAAGGTATAAACAGTCCAAAAGCTAAGAGGGAGACATTCTTAATAAAAATAAGGTATAAGCCAGAAACATTTCATTTACACTACATGTTTGTGAATCAAAGAGGACGATAATTTCAACACTAATATGTTATTTTTCATTCTTCCACTGATTTTTTTTTAACTCTTTCATGTCTTAGATTTGTCTAACCAAAATATCAAAGATAATACAAGAGCACACAGAGAGCGCATACCTCTGCCAAGACACACAATAATAAGCAAATGGGAAAATCTGGATTTTTTTTTGTATACAGACAGTGCTCCAGATGACTCAAAATTTAATGGGATGTCAGGCCAAGACCCATATTCTGATTTGACAGAGAAACAAATGCTCATGAAAATAATACATCTTTGGCGGAGGTCAAAGGCAAAGGGTGAAACTAGCAAAATCATACTACTTGAGTTTTTCCTGGCTTTACTGTAGTGTACCTTCCAATGCCAGAGTTGGACAACTGTCTGGCAGACATTAACTTCTGATACTATCTCATAAACAGTGAAGAACAAGTCTGCCCCCCCCCCCCCCCCCTGGGCACTGATGAATTGATCATTCTGGGAACCAGCTTAAACTTTTGCATTGATAAAACTCACAAGTTAGTCCAATTTGAGATCCCTGTCATGTCAAAACTGAGGCTGAAATTGTTCTATTTCTTTCTTCTTTTGAGGTTTTCAAAAATACCACAATCACAAAAGTATACCCCAAAATTAAAATGCACAAAGATATTTGCCTGGTTTTCTACTCACCGATAACATCGAGCTTGACAGTTCTGCTGATGCTTTCTGATGTTGTGAGTACTACACAGGTGTAGAAGCCAGCATGAAAGTACTGGGTGTGGTAGATGTACAGAGCCCCACGGTTTATGCCTGTACCCTAGAGATCAGGAAGGGAAAAACAGGTAGAGTAAAAATAGCATCAGAGATGCCCGTACCCCACAGCCTAGGGAAATATTTTCAACACCATGAGATATAGAAGTACTGTACCAGTACAAACGTCAGGATACTTTCAGAGCACTGTCAGTTATATAAAGGTTCAAACAATGTTTAAATGGAGAAATAATGTTTAAAAGAAAGATAATGCGTATAAAGATGAAGTATTAAAACAAGATAATTCAATAACAAGATGACAGCATTAATCAGTAAACTAAAATTCAACACTCTTTATCTACATCTGCATGGCCGAATTATGGTTTAGATGGTTTGAATATTACCATGCATACAGAAGTGGTAATACATTTAATGAATGCTTATTGTGGTATTGGAGCAAAATCTGTGGCTCACTTGATGAAATTCGATCTCTTACAATGGGAAGTTATGAAAGTAAAATTCTTAATAAATTCTAATATGACTTTTGCTTAATCTGCATCAAAAGACAGACCCAAAGGTCCATGAAGATTATAAAGGTCAAGGTCACTACGACAAGGTAAAAGGTCAAATTAAGGTCACACCATGATAATACACACCTATAGCCCCTAACCAATGTCCCTACCAAGTATCAACTTCCTGCACCTTACGGTTTCCGAGATATAGCCCTGACAAGATTTTATAGGTCAAGGTCACTATGGCAAGGTCAAAGGTCAAATCAAGGTCACACCATGATGCTGCACACCTACACCCCCTAACCAATGTCTCTACCAAATATCAACTTCCTACACCTTACAGTTTCCGAGATATAGCCCGGACAAGATTTTATAGGTCAAGGTCACTACGGCAAGGTCAAATCAAGGTCAGATCATGACGTTGCACAACTACACCCTCTAACCAATGTCCCTACCAAGTATCAACTTCCTACACCTTACGGTTTCCGAGATATAGCCCAGACAAGATTTTATAGGTCAAGGTCACTACGGCAAGGTCAAAGGTCAAATCCTGGTCAGACCATGACGTTGCACACCTACACAGCCTAACCAATGTCCCTACCAAATATCAACTTCCTACACCTTACGGTTTCCGAGATATAGCCCGGACAAGATTTTATAGGTCAAGGTCACTATGGCAAGGTCAAAGGTCAAATCCTGGTCAGACCATGACATTGCACAACTACACCCCCTAACCAATGTCCCTACCAAGTATCAACTTCCTACACCTTACAGTTTCCGAGATATGGCCCGGACAAGATTTTCAAACTCAAGGTCACTACGGCAAGGTCAAAGGTCAAATCAAGGTCAGACCATGACGTTGCACACCTACACCCCCTAACCAATGTCCCTACCAAGTATCAACTTCCTACACCTTACGGTTTCTGAGATGCAGCCCGGACAAACTATTTCCCGCTGCCCACCCACCCACCCGCCCGCCCATCCGGACACCATGGGTGAAAACAATACCCCGACAGCCCTTAAGGGCTGTGGGGTAAAAATGGGAAAATTTTCACAACTGAAATTTGTAACTGGGAACACTCCTCCAAATAAAATTAAGTACAAATGGCAAGAAGAGACACAAAAATTCCGAAAGATAAATAATATATTAGGGAAATTATATTAGAGTAAGAAATATAAAATTCGCCAGGAATCTAAAATTCGCCACCTCTAAAACCTTAGTTAATTTTATGAAGAAAATGATGTTTTTGTCTCAAAATTGGTATTTTTCAGTTCAAAAAGCCTTAATTTACTATACATTCAACAAATCTCACCACAATTCATTTATTTTGTTAGTATTTTCACATGTGGCGAATTTCAGATATGTGGCGAATTTTACATTTCTTACTCTACCTTAATAAGACCCCTGTAATCACACAGGACACTGAATATCATAAAATAGAAACTGTATTGTCTGAGCATGTTGGCAGTCAGATTTTGTTTAGATAATAGAAGGTGCATAAAATAATTGTTCTGTGTATTTGCATTGTATATTCATACTTGCCACACTATCTCCATTAATGTAGGACTCAAAGGGCACTTCAGTATAAAATGGAAGGTTAGTGTTATTTTTGAGAGAGGCATCAACTTACTCTTTCAAAGTAGTCCTCCCTCATGATATAGGGGACTTCTCCAATGACTTTGATTTTAATGAACTCAATCTTCCTGTCATTGTGGTACCAATCGTAGGTAATATCCAAGGCAGGGTTGAATGAGGCCTGACACTGGAAGATGGCCGTCTTGTTTACCTGCACAGTTGTAGTGCGTGGCTCCTGTCCAATAGTTGTTGTTGCTGCAATACAAAAAGTCTTTGTAAAACTTTCTGCTACCTGACGATGCTACATACACCTGTATCATTGGCATTGACAACAGTGATGGCAATGGATTAAAATGATTAGTATGCTTGTAGCTAGGGTAAATTATACTGTACTAAAATACATTGGAAAAGTACACGTGTTTCTACTTCTTAGTACTTTTAATGCAAAAGGGTTATTGTCATATCTGTTCTTGATCACATTCATAAATTTCATAAAATGACCTTGACATTATGTATTCAAATTAAATTTATGGGGGGGATGGGGATATTTTGACCTGAAGTTGTGTAATCACTGTACTCAAATGAAAATTATAATCTGTATAAAACTATGGTTGAGACAGTTAATTAAGCAAAGTTGTCCATCATAGAAATTTCTTAATACTTGACAGTTCCTGCCAATGGTTGTGTTACAAACTGAGTCTATAAAACTACTGATGTAGTGTGGAGCTCCTGTCCCACAGCGGTAGTTGGACAGAAAAATATTTTTCAAAAACTATAAAATCTAAATGTACCACAAGTTGTCAAATATACACTTCTAAAGCTATCTTCACTCCAGGTTTTATGATTTCATTAAAGCAATCAGTATTTCAATATCAGTGTGTAGCACTGGAATGTATGTTTCATATATGTGAACAAGGCACAGTGTATATATCATTTCTCTTTATATTGAAACTCTCAGCAATTTTAGAAATACTGTTGCACAAACTAAATTGCAAATCCTTATTAAATACCCCATTCACACTACAGTGATATACCCCGCTGTAGAAGGCATTTTGCAAAACGACCCTGTCCTTACACTACCATCTGACATCCATATGCAAACTTATAACACAGTTCCTTGAGCGTCCCATGGAAATTTTACAATGTTTAAAATTTTTGTCTCGGAAACCTTGGCCACCATTCACCGTCTCTTTTGCACCCCGTCACTGTCCCTTTATATGTGTGTCTCTGTCCCCATCCGTCCATTTCAGTGACCTTCCACAGATAAATTTTTCTTGCAGAAACTATAGGCTTGGCCCGTGGTTAATATAAAGTTGCGACTTGTCCTCATTTCGGTAGTATTTGTTCATCTGACAGTTACCGCAGGGTGAGTTGAGGTAAATGGAGATTGCCTCTCGGTGGCCAAAATATGTAGTATTGTCATCCTACTGTTATAGCCAGTTAAAACCGTGTCCCTTAAGTGGCTGTGCATGTCAAACCTTATGAATACCACAAATCTCAGAAGATATGAGGCATCTTGGGAGGCGGTTCCGCTGCCGAGTAAAACTTCTAACTGCGGGGTATACCTCCTGTAGTGTGAATGAGGTATAAAATTAATTTAGATCCTAATTTGAATTTGGTTGGATTTATCATTTCCCTTAACAAACTGTACAAGTCACGTCACAATTGACAATTCGACTAGTATAGGAAACCAGTGCACACAAGGTGGTCATGATTCATGCAAAGAACTTGATACTTGTCCAATATGGGCTTGGGCTTGTGAATATGAAAATCCCACACTTACGTAGGACAGTGAGATTTCCAGAACTCTGGGCTTCACCAAGTGAGTTTGTTGCAATGCATGTGTAGCGACCCTCATCTTCCTGCCTAACATCTTTTATCACTAGGTTACCATTGGGCAACATGTAGATCCTGCAAAAGATTACAATTCAAATAACACATTGGATTAATACGTTTGAATACATGTAGATTATGGTCACATTCAGTATATTCCACTGGGCGAATGTAGATCCAGTGCCAACAGTGTCAATAAAGAAGTAGTCAACTTTCAAAATCATGGCAAGGACTTACTTTCAAACATTCAACATCAGAGGTAGTAAATGTAACAACTACATTCCCTCTTCAAACTTCACCACTGTTGTGTCGGTTCACCACTTGCCTCTGAATTATGCCGTACAACAAAACCTCTATCATTCTTACACGTGGGGAAGAAGACCATTTTTAAAATCAGCAGTGAAATATAGGAGTGGTAATGAATTCAGAAAATAAAAATTTTGGATAACAGAAGTTCCACTGTAATTATGTTTCAAAAGCATCTTGAGAATAGAATATAGTTGGGTGTGTCAACACTAGGTTGTTAAGTACATACAATAATTAATCAAAAACACAAACTTGAGAATGGAAAAAGAACCTGTTTGAGGGGTCATTTGATGTTTGGAGATCTCGACCATTCTTCTGCCAGGTTTTCTCTGCCTGGGGTGCAGCTTCTGGCTGACAGATGATTGTAATGTTCCCTCTCTTGGTGGCATACTGCCTCTGTTGTAATGGGTACTTGATGAAAGTAGGTGCAAATGCTGAAGAAGAACCAAGGGGTAAATATTGTTACTGAAATACTCTTACTGTTAGAACTCTTAAAATAAATATTCAGAACAATATTTAAAGTGGTCCTCACAAGCAAGTTTGCGTGATCATATGGTATATTATCACCATGGATCAACAGGGTTACTTGTGACATGAAACTATTAACAGATTTATAACACCATAAACAAGTCATAGAGCACTTCTGGAACCAGTATCCATGGCAACAGTGATAAGTGTGCAAATGTTCTTCAAATGTCAACATTTCAGACAACAGGATAACCTAAATGTTATAGGCCTGCTCAACACTCCCAAATTATGCAAAGAATGGAAAATGTGAAAGTTTATTTAGAGACCTAAGTAAGTAGGCACAAAATATTTATAAAGCACCAAATTGGTGAAGACCTTCTCAAAGATACCGATGTTCAAGAAGGGATAGCAAGGGACCTTGACTATGTTCTTAATAATCCAGTGCATTCAGGAACAGTAGGTAATTTAGACATCACATCCATTACTTCCAAATATTGCTGGTTACACATGAGTTTTTTCAAAGGAGTTCCAGAGAGCAGCCATTCTAGATCTATTTGTATTGGATTGTGATGTTGTTTTATCACATCACAGGGTTCACGAAGTACCTCTAAAATATAGAGTCCAACGGACTACATGACCTCCAAAAAATGGAGTCCCAATCATTTTTTGTGAGTCCAGTATTTGCGTTAGGGTTATGAAATGTTAGGTACCTTGTACCTTATAGCAGATCAAAAATGGGGTACCATTGTGTGAAAATCAGGTGCAAATAATATTTTTTCTCCCTTATTTCTGGATACATTTAAATATATAGAAGCACTGTTCAATTTCCTTTCTACTGGAAATTAATACGTATCTGTCGATATATCATTTTAAAAAATATTTTAAAAAGCTGAACCCCAGTCAACAAACTTCATTTTAGTGCAATAAGAGTGAAATTTGTTTTGTATGATTATTTTATTTAAGCTACAAATTGTAACAAATTTTATTGTAATTTAACTTTTTACAAGTTAAATACTTACCTTATCCTCACAAGTGCTTGTTTGGTTTTGTGGAGCAAAAACGTATCGACCGACAAGAATTTTTAAAGGAATATTCTTGTCACAAGAGGTGACCCCTTTGTCTGCGCATGTCCGCGCTTGCGCAGTAGTCGTTGTCGACAGACGAATGTCGAGAGCTCTTCATTGTATTTTTGGTCCCCAGAAAACAAATTATGCGGGGAGGTAGGGTGGGTTTATCCTTGTGAGGATAAGGTAAGTATTTAACTTGTAAAAAGTTAAATTACAATAAAATTTGTTACATTTTATTGCGTAAAATAGCCTTACCTTATCCTCACAAGTGCTTGAATACAACCATAACAGGTGGAGGGTATTTGTTTTGGCCACACTGTTAGATGATTGTCAGACAAGGGGTCACCAAATAAAGCACTGATAAGAGGATAAGATAAGCTTCCATACACCACATCTTAGGTTAAAAGTTACTTCTTCATCACAGATGAGTAATTTGTTACCCTCAACAAGAGATCCATGATGTGGTCGTCATTGTTGCTGCTGTTGCTGTTGTAGACAATTTTACAACAAATCATATAGCAGAATTAACCATCACCCAGTATTGGCCGGAGATGTCTGCATGACTCCCCAAACAAGATGTCATCATCTGGCAATGAGAATATCTCCAAGCAGGCAAACTGAACTGCAAAACTGCAGATATGTAGTAAATTAAGGCATATGTCAGTGACACAACACTTGTATAACTGGAGAGAACATAAATATGCGAGTCATATGAATAAGATGTATAAATACACAAAAAATTGACTACATGCTGAGATGAATCCACAAGACCCAATTTGTTCATGGACTGGTCATGGGATTGCCAAGCTACATGTTCGAGTAGAATGTAGTAAAGACTTGTGGGTCTTTCAATAACAAGAGTTTGATATCTGCTGAGGTAAGACCCCACTCTTGAAAACTAAAGAGGCAGCCATGGATGTAATATGTGTCTCAATGAATAGATTCTGAGAATCAGAATCAAAGGACTGGCAATCTAATCATGCATCCAGATTGATCCAGGAAGAGATAGCAGAACTCAAGATATCTCCATCAAGCCTTCCTTAAAAGATATGAGCAAGAGATTCTTCCCCTCCTTGAAGTACTTGTACTGTCTTGATAGTAACTAAGTACTGTAAGAGGGCAGAGTGTCACAACATCAGTCCAACGTCAGCTCAAGAAAGGTTTGTGAGCTGGAATGACCACTGGTTTGAGCCATCTGGGGCATTGTAAGCCAACTGATTCTTGCTAAAAGGCAGGCGAAGGAGACTTTCCCTTTTCTCCAAGCAGTAGTCCTGTCCAAGAAGGATATAAGTGCTGTAGGAGGACAATGAAGCATGTGTCCAGGCAAGTTGAGTTCAGGAATGATCTAGAGCTGAAGTGACCACTGGAGGCAATCTAGACCAACTGAGGCTAATAGGTCCTTGCTGAAAAGGTAGGTAGGAGGGAGAACTGTAAACTCCTTCCTATGAGGCTTGTGTCTGAAGGAGCCAAAGTCCCAGAATACACTTCCAATGGCATTGCAACAGTCTTGCAAGTCAAACTTTTTTAGACTGACCTCCTTTTAAAGGTTAATAAGGAGCCTTTTGTGAAAACCAACAGAAGCAAAGGCAAATCCCTTGATGCTGCACCTCTGTTAGCAGTGGGCTTCTCTCTATAACACTTGCAATAGGCCTATAAAGATGCAGGCTTTGGCTCAACTCCTGCACAAAAAAAGTAAATGATCAGCTATGGCTGCTGCAAAGCCAACAATAGTGACAGGTTTCAGATTTTTGCAAGTAAATGGATAAAAAAATCTGGTATATTTGAGACCGTAGGCTCTGAGATGGCCACCTTATTCTGAGGGTACCAGAGCTCAAAATGGCCCATCATGACTCATACATTCCAAGATGAGGGTCCTTGAGATGCCCTAAATCTCTCTATCCCTTGCCCAGAGAATGATATAAGAGATTCTGAGTGGTGTTAAGGTGCCAAGCATGAAGGTGCCAATGCAACAGATTCAGATGGAATTTCTGACTGAATGGCTGTTTTTGAGACCAGTGAAGCAGCTGTAATGGAGGTTTGGCTGAATGACTCACCAGACCCCAAAGCCAATGCATCATGGGCCACCAAGGGGCCACTACAATCATTTTGCACCTGGTGTTCACTTGTTCAATGACTTTTTGGAATAAGTGGTATAGGACAAAAGGCCTAGCAGTCCAGAACCTCCAACAAGATGTTTAATTCATCTATGTTCAGAGCATTTGCATCCGGGACTGGCAACATAGAATGGAAGTTTGTGACTCATATTGGTGGCAAACATCTCTACCATTGGTATTTGACAAACTATGTAAATCAAATAGAATATCTGTATTATTTCGTTCTTTGTGGAGAGGCTGTCATGACATCTAGGCAACCCTGAATATATCTGGCTCATATGAGAATATTTCAAGGATTGCAGTAGGCCAAGATGCAGCATACCTGCATAAAACACCTATTGTTGATTTGTGCCAAACTTGCACGTTGTCTAGAACCATAAAGGGAGTAAGAACCATTCTGTACATATTACTTTTGTCCCTTCTGTAGAGATCATTGAGTATGACATTTAAGTAACCCCAGAATATTTCTGTCTCTTAAGAGTATATTTCAAGGATTGTAGTAGGCCAGGATGCGCCAAACCTTTATCTCTTCTGGAGATATGTTGAGTATGACCTTTAAGCAACCAAGAATATGTCTGTTATGAGTATATTTCAAGGATTGCAGTAGGCCAAGCTGCGCCAAACTAGGAGGTATACGCTCCCCCCCCCGTTTGTTCAGATAACCGAACACAGTGGTGTTGTCTGATGCTATCAGAATTCTTTTGTGTGGAATTTGTCTTGAAGGCTTTTAAGGGCTGAACACAGTGCCTTCAGCTGTATGACCTTGAAATGTAATATATACATTTTAACTGTCCAAAAGCCACTGACTGTTCTGCTTTTAGATGGGATCATCAACCCTGGTTTAATGCATCTACGAAAATAAGGGAATTGTGCCCCTGTGTATAGAAAGGGCATCCTATTTCCAAGTTTTTGGCATTTCGACCACTGAATATGCTTTTTCAGTGATCTAGGTATATGGTGAAAGAAATTTCCTGGTACCAAAAAGCAATGGTAACCTAGGAAATCGATATCACGAAGCCCAGTTGATGAATAATTGGATGAGTTCTTTGGTTTGAACCCAATACTGGTGTCTTTATGTACACTTAACAACCAGTGGTCCAGGTATATGGTGAACTCCTATTCCGTGATACTGAAGAAAGAGTTTTGCCTCTTTACTACTCGCATGATTCTGTAGAGGGCTCGCTAACCCGAATTTCATATTGCTTTAAACTGATAGGTTTGACCGTGTACATTAAACTGAAGTAGATGTTGAAAATCTTGGTGAGTCGGTACATAGAAGAACGCATCTTTCGTAACCGAATTTCTAACAATTTCTGCTGTCTCCAGCTTAAATGAAGGGACAAGCAGGTATTTATTGTTATAGTAAACGAACTTCACTCGTGGGCAATGACCGTTGAAGACGCAGTTAGATCAATTCAGGACACTGAGATGTATCAGAGGTCGTCATTAGCAGAGTTTCTATACAAGAAATAAACTGCCATAGAAACCTGGAGTTCTGCAATTCTTGAGTGGATAACTTGCTTTCTTTTGAAGCATTTCCAGCAATATTTCAGCGGTATTTACTGTAGCCATGTTTTCCTGTCTGACGTCATCGCTTTGCATTGTGGGTAGTACAGGCATTGGGGAATTCGATTGGAGAGTAATTCGACAATCCCAACTGAAGATTCGCACAACTCTGGGATGGCAATGAAAAAATATCCCATCACTGCCAGTAACACTGCAAGAAGAGCCTCCATGGTGACTTGCATTAATGTAGCCACGTTCTTCTGTATCCCTCTGTCCTGGTAAACTAGGCAGAGTGGTACGACGATCTTTTGTGGTTAGTAGGAGAAATAATTACTGGACATAGCTCCTGTCCTGAATATACTGTGCAAAATACACTGTAAAGGTTGGAAGCAAGGACTTCAACACCATATCTCATCTAGCCAGTTTGATCTTCGTTGAGTTTGCTGAAGAATTAACTCAAAAGTCACAGTATTCTTTCCAATGGAGACATGGCCATAGGAAGGTTTTATTATCTAGTAAATAGTTATTGCAATTCTTCAACAGGGCTGAACAGACAAGCAGTGCACATACTGCCCCAAAGATGTCTGTTGGATCTTCATCCAAATTTACAGCAAAGGAAGGTAATCTGTCCATATTTTCATGTCTGAGAAGCAGGAAGTTCACTGTACCTGCTGGGAAGCAAAATAATAACTGCAAGGATCAGTGGATACGCTTCTGTAGTCATTCTTTTGGAGGGAGACCTGTTACTGTACCAGAGTGGCGCTCCACCCACAGTAAAGAATCTACGACCTCCGCTGCCAAGACAACTGCATTCTTTCTTCTTTGCACAAGCTAATACTCATGGTGTGCCATCAAATAAGGAACAATAAAGCAGTTTTCCACTGAAAACTTTACAGCAAAATCTTCTCTGCATCCCTTTCATCGACAAGGAGGTAGTTCCAGTCGAATAATGGGCGAGTACAGCCGAAGATATACACCGTCTTCCACTGAAGACTTTACAGCAACATCTTCTTGCACATCTTATTCTGACCCTTTTCAGGACAAGGGAGGCAGAATTAGTGGTAGTACCAGTCGAATAATGGATAACTACAGGTAGGTGCACGCTTGCACGCTTCAAAACTTCATAGATTTTCATCCGTGAATGGACGATAATAAGGAAAAATACGTGTTGCTCCCATATCGACCAAAAATATAATGAAGAGCTCTCGACATTCGTCTGTCGACAACGACTACTGGGCAAGCGCGGACATGCGCAGACAAAGGGGTCACCTCTTGTGACAAGAATATTCCTTAAAAAATTCTTGTCGGTCGATACGTTTTTGCTCCACAAAACCAAACAAGCACTTGTGAGGATAAGGTAAGGCTATTTTACGCAATAAAAATGGTATTTATACTGTTTGAAAGAAAAATATTTGTAGTTTCTGTTGCTTTTTGTTTGATAAAAATTCATTGGGTAGTTCTAGAGATATAGTTCTTTTGTTACATTCCCTATTGAATATTTGTTACAGCTTTCATTATTTTCCAAGAGACTTTCCGGGGTTAAATATCAAGCGTTTCCGAGATTTAGTATAGTTCGTCTCCCATGAAAGTTCACCGTCCTGGCTTGTTGTTTCGATTGTTTCCGTGCAGAGATCAGGCTTTCTTTCGATATATAACGTTTCGAGTAGATTTGCTAGTGTACGACACCAGCACTTACTGGCTGTTTTGAAGGATCTCAACATGCATGAAATCTCGTTTAACAATGGTGGACGTAAACAACATGCCAGGAAATGGCTGGAAACCATTTAATTTTAAAATATAAAGCTTATCTTCAGTGTTATATATATTGCGTGCATATCTACGCCTCCTGCCAACCGAAATTCGCTTCTGAAGCAGAAATATTTTCTACATAAAAATCGCGTCCCGACGGACGCACTGACAACCGAAATTCATGTCCAAATCTGAAATACCACGTGTTTAACATACTCGGACGGCGTAATCGCGAACCCTGCATCATTTGGAAGCCAATTCACATTGACATTTGTGATAAGGCTTCCCTTACCAATTATGTTGTGTTTCAGAAAAAAATGACCTTCAAATTAATTAGAAGATTCAAAGGGATTAGTCCCACCTATGAGGAATCAATCCCAAACATCACATGATTGTAAAAGAAAGAGTGATAGCTTTCCAAATAGTTGATCCTCAAATTTATAAAGTATCAAGACCAAGTTGTACTATTACCCATTTTCCTGCCAGTGAACCTTTTAATCAAACAGTGGAAGTAAGATGTTGTTATTGATAATCAGATACTTACACAGAACCCGGAGCTGGGCTGTGGAGTAGGCTATTCCCTTGGAGTTGGTGGCTGCCAGCTGGTACATGCCAGAGTCTCGGTCTGGCCTCACATTCTTAATGGTTAGCACATTGTTCTGAATGGCGTACCTAGTTACAATAAAAAACCATTGTGAATATTGACTGGGCATCACACCTTTTGGCACAACATGGAAATTTGGCTAAACATAAACAATATATAAGTACATACATGTGTACTTCATAAGAATTAAGAAAATCTTTGAAGTTCAACGTTGGGGTTTTTATGTCCCTGTTCCAACAGCCAGGGTCATATTGGGACATGTCCTCAGCATTGTCACTTGTGGGACCCACTCAGAGGTGACAGCCTGTGATTAGATGCCAAACTAGGTAACCACTAGGCCAGCGTGAACCCCTTAAGAAAATCCTTACAAATTCAAAAACAATTTGATTATTATGATGTTCCAGCTGTAGAATTTTGGTGCTTAGCTATGAGATGTATTCTTCTTTTTAACCCATGATAGTTTTTGTCCTACTTAACTATCTTTATATCAAAATTTTGTAAAAGATATTTTTGTTTTGGCCAACATCCCTATTTTTTACCAACATAAGCCTATTTACCTGTCTAACTCTATATTCAGAATTAGACTAATAACTTATTAAACAATGGCAGAATTATTTTCATCCTTTTTTCCATTTTCATCCTTTTTATTAATCAATGCTGTATGGCATTAGAACATGTATGATTTTCTTTTTACACGTTCAGGAAATATAACACAAGGGAATAAGGCCTACAAAGGATTATATATTTATATTAGTTTTGGTTCAATTGATTGCTCAACCTTTGTCATAAAGGATGTCTTTGGTAGTGTTACCTAGTGCTGGGACGATGTTTGCAAACTTCGGTATTATCACTCGCTGGCTCACTGCCGATCAATGACCGGTAAAATTTAAGTACAACCGATGTTTGCTAAATTCATTTCTTTGTAGCCTTTTGGTCACAATAAAACACCAACCGTATTAATATTTTGTAAAAATATGAAATATTCATCAGTTAAAATGACAAAACTAGCCGTGAATGCAATAAATCTAACGTAAATGGAAACACCTTAGGGTTTTCCCACTGTTGTCAAGGTAATCATAAAATTAGCCAATCACAAGTGGAGATACATCAAGCATGGTCTGTTAGTGAGGGAGACGTCTGTGAATGGCTTTTATATTATATTTTGGTTATATTTGTGGTAATTTGTGTGTATTTTACTTGTTATTATTTAATATTTGACTTTTCTGTCTGGTTTTCAATTTCTACTCCATGATAGAAAATGTTCGAAGTTTGCTCACAAATTTCCGATACGAACATCGACAGGTAAAGTCATGGCGATCTCCCAGCACTAGTCTTACCTGTCTTTGTCTATGTCATCTAGATCTTCTACCCTGAGCTCCTGTGCATTTTTGTACCACTGGTACCTCACAGTAGGGATACCATCAGCCAATGCAGTCCAGATGAGCTCTGACTCCAGGTCCACATGTTGGTTCTTCAGGGGAATGGTAAAATATGGTGCAGCTTAACAAACACAATGTAAATAATATTACAATCTCTGAATGTCTGAGGATATAAATACAATAAATTAATAATAAGGTTTAATTTTCTTTTCATCCATGCTGAATGTTTGACACTGCTAGATATGATTTCATAAGATAAGGAGACTATATGATGTTTCAAGTAATCATCAGATGCTCCTAAAGAGAGATGAATACTTAGAAGTACCATCAAATTTCATGAACAGGACATCAATGTATTAATAACAATAGATCAGTAGCTGTTATTTATCCAATATCGATACTATTGAGAGAATGAAGACTTTCATCCACTTATTATTCCATGGCACATAAAGTTTGATGTATTCATTCTTAAAGATGGAGAACAATGAATGGAAAGATTTTGTACACTTGTCACTTTTGTGTTCAATGCACAGCTCCTCTAGACCTTTTGATAGTTTCACTTCATCAGTACATGATTGTCAACATAATATCTGACTTAAGCTTGTTTTCATGTGACTCTCATTTGAACATACATGTCACATCATTCCTTTATTGGCCCAGAAATCGAAACATACCAGGCCATCAAGATTCAGAAAAATATAAAAGAACATTATTGGGAAGCAACTGGCAGCTGTAGTATCAATCAATCAGTTGTCCAGGTGCTTAATCTCCGTATCAACGGATTCTAAGGCACACCATCCAATCCGTAAGGCATAAATCATGAGACATTAGACATTTTCCGAGTCGTTGCCAGGGAGGCGGTCCGGTGTTCGGTAGTAAGAAGCTATGGTGGGAATGATTTCTGAAATAGGTAGGTTTTGAGTCGACTTTTGAAACTGGAGAGATTTGGAGCACTGCGTATATCATATGGAAGATCATTCCATAACTTAGGGGCATCATATGAGAAACTATTGTTAAAATGGACCTTTGATTTATGGATGGAAGGACAGTAAGAGGGAACCAGAAGGAACAAATTTTTGGGATTGGAACGTCTTGTATTCACGGCAGATTTGTACAAGGGGAGATATGGTGCAAAATACTTAGGCTGGCCAGTGGTGAGGTACTTATAGACCAAAACTAGGGTTTTGAAGATAATACGTTGTCTAACGGGTAGCCAATGGAGTGTCCTAAGGGTGGATGTAATGTGAGTGTACTTTGAAGCACCAGTGACAAACCGTGCAAGCGCATTTTGAACATATTGGAGCCTTGTAGCATTTCGGGATGACAAACTGCGAAAAAGAGAGTTGCAATAATCCAAACGACTACTGACCAGAGCATTTGCAATCACCACTGATGTATCCACAGAAAGAAACCTCCTGATACGATGAAGGTCCCTGAGGCTGATAAAGCAGGATTTGATGACAGAATTTACGTGATTGGTGAAACAAAACTTTGCATCAAACAGTACTTAAGGACAACACCAGTATACACAACTACAATCTCTAAAGTGGGAAGTGAATACATTCCTAAACCAACACCATGTCCCCCAAGTAAACATATCTATTAATCTTCCACACAATGTTTGATGGTTTTAAATTAATTTGTAAAGTAAAGTGCACACTATAATTCTTTTGTTAATTTAGCATACCGAATTTCCCTAAGTGGGAAAATACTGCAGTAAAAAAGCAGTACATTTAACTAGAAGAATGTTTTTGCTGACAAAAACGAAGCGGCCCTGATGAAAAAGAAGTCACCCATAAAAGATGTCAACATATGCATCATAAGCAATAGAAACTGTGAACTTTATTGCATTGTGTATGTTACTTGTCCCTATTTTCATCTTTAATAAGTGTGCACAATTAAAGTGAGGTCAGCTGAACAATACAATAGCTGGAGATTAAAAACTCCATAATTTCACTGCAAGGTGGCCATAATTTCATTCATATTGGGACTTTAAGGTGACCATAAAATATGAATGTCCCTTTTCTCATCCTTTATAAGTGCATAAAGTTTAGCTCATGTCAGTTGAACAATAAGATAGCTGAAGGCTGAAACTTCCTTTTTCACTGTAAGGTGACCATAACTTCATTCATATTGCGACTTTAAGGTGACCATAATATGAGAATGTCCCTTCAATATCAATATATGTTAGATATGGAAAAAGAAAAGAGCCAGATGGCTTTATTCAAATGTGATGACTTTAGGGGGGCCAAAATTATATTAACAGTTTAAGGTCACCTTAAAGTCAGGATAACCCTTTGGTTTGCCATCCTTTATAGGTGTGCAAAGTTTAACTGAGGTCAGTCGAACAATAAGATACTTGGAGGCTGAAAACCCCCTTATTTCACTTTAAGGTGGCTACAACTCCATTCATACTGAGAGTTTAAGGTGACCATAAGTATTATTTTTATCTACTTTAATACCAGTGATAATTTCAATCTAAAAAAATGGAAAAAGAAAGGAGCCAGAGGATTTTATTCCAATTTGATGACTTTAAGCAGGCCATATGTCCATTGACATTTTGAGTTTAAGGTCACCATAAAGTTAGGACATTCCTTTGGTAAATCTTAATATATGTGCCAAGTTTGGTTGAAAAAAGTGAAAAACTAAGTGAACTGGAGGGCTAAAACCCAGATACAGGGCTAAAACTTCGGCATGTGAAAGATTATCAAAAAGTAGCTGAATAAGTTATTCCAACAAAACGCCGAAATCCTAACCGTTTTTGAGATACAGACCGAGTACCCATTTTAAAAAAATTTACAAAAATAAAACGCCTCCCATTCAGGTATCTATGGTGCGATTGATGAGAAAATCCTTTCCGACCTTGGAAATTTGGTCTAGAATGTACCAGATAAATTTTATAGCACAGGTGTGTGTGGTTTTTTCCGAAACGCGATGACGGGGTGTTTTGGAGTTATGCTTAAGGTTACCTTAAGTAAAGCTTAAGGTCTGCGCAAAGTATCCCCAAAATTTTTCCCGCCCCTATAGTTTTAAAGAAAGATAAGAAGGAAAGAAAAATTTGAAAGGCTAAGAAGTTATTCAAGGGAGACCATAATCCGGCGGCGGCGGTGATCAGTCGAACTTCGGTGAAAACAAATAAGCGGCCCTGACGGGCCGCTTAATTACATTGGATCATGGCCTAACCTTCCACACTGAGTTGGATCTCTTTGTGGGTGGTGAGGCCTTCTCTCCTGCTCACAGTACATTTATACATGCCACTGTGTATGACTTGGACATCTGGGATGTACAGTACTCTATTGTGGTCCAGTAACCGGTGACCCAAGGGTAGTGGTCCTCCAATCTTTGACCACTTGTAGATCAATGGATCATTGGTAGAGGAGCTAGAAACAAAAGTGGGAAACATGGCAATTCTTTCCAGAATAAGCATTAATTCAACTAGATTGGGCCAACTCGGCGCCAACATATCCCCAGACAGGTCATCACTCACGCCACAGGTTTTGATCGGGAATTTTTTAAAACATAATTACCCATTATTATATGAACTTCAGCACATCAATCTACTCTGTTTATATCTTCCAAGGAAGATGGTGTATCCCCAGACGCCGAATACATAACTCAAATTATATTTTCAATCTTCCTGCAATGATAACTCTAAACCTATTTTCAAAGTATTTAAATGATTGATGACTGAATGTCCATTCTAAAATAATAATCCCAAAAGAGCATATCTGTTTCTATATTTGTTGACAAATAAAATATTATTTTTAACTCAACTCATCATACTTTTCAATCTTCCTTCAAAGTATTTAAATGATTGATGATTCAATGTCCATTCTAAAATTCATAATCCCAAAAGCGCATATCTGTTTCTATATTTGTTCACAAATAAAATATTATTTAAAAAAAAATTATTTATATTATTATTTTATTATATTATTTTTAGAATTTGCAAATTGTTTTCAGTTATTCATTTCCTCTATACCTATATATGTGGTCCATATATATGCAACCTAAATATGTGACACAATCTCAGTTCTGACTCCCCTTTGTGTTATATGTAATGAAGCCCACCACCTCCCACCGCCACCCCTCTCCCCTTCTCCACACCTCTCTCACTATTACACAAGATCTGCAACCCCATTGAGTTCTTTGTTTCTCATCTGATATCATTAAATACCTTTGTTTATTTAGTGTCACTCAATATAGCTGGAGGTCCCAGAGGTGGGTGGGGGGAATCCGGGTGGGGGATGCATAAATGGTAAACAAACAATCTATATAAAAGGGGTACTCAAATACAAAAAGAATTGAGAATTTTAAGTATGTGATTATCAACTGAAATGAGTTCATAACTGTAGGAGCTGTGTCAAAATTAACTGAGGCAAGTTGAATAAAACTGGGCTAGTTGAGGGTTAAAAATCTCCTACTTTTACTACATAAGGATATAATTTCATTAATATTGGGACTTAAAGCTCACTTAAAGTGTCCATTTTGTCTACTTGAATATGTTTAACCAGTTTCATTTTAAAAAGTTAAAAACTCAGCAAGCAGAGGTATAACACACAAAAATAAGTTCTTAAAAGACTAAGATAGCCATAACATTATTAATATTCAAAATTTAAATAGACAGGCATTTCCTTTTAAAAATTCAAAGATTTCAGCTCTATAACCCACATAGTTTGACAGTTACTGGGCTTTAAAGTGGCATAATGTCCATAAATTGGGTTTCTGTGGGCATTTTACAATTGTTAAAGAGACGTTAGCAATTAAACAACAGATCTGAAACTTTTTGGGGGACATACATAACAAACAAAAATTATATATAATACAGTTTAAGACTTGTCACACTAAGCATTTCCAAATAACAGGGCAAAATACTGAAAAAATGTCCAAAAAGGCACTTGGGCGAGTGTCTATGGCCCTCATACACAGGTTAAATGTCTACTAAAAACCTTGATTTTCGGCATATGTAAAAAGGACATAATAATGCATTCCCAGATGGGATTTCAGCTCCATCAATCACATAGTTTAACAGTCACAGGGCTTAAAGGTGGTTAAAAAGTCCAAATATTGGGTCTCTGTGGGCCTTTTAGAGATCTCGATGTGGCTTTCAAATTAAAGCTTCAGACTTAAAATTTGTTACATACTAAGATTACACATAGAATATGTATCTAATAAAGTTTGAAACTTCTCAGACTTACCATTTCCAAGTTACAAAGCAAAATATGTGAAAAATGTCTTAAAAGGGTCACTCAGGTGGGTGTTTAAGGTCCTCATACACAGGTTAAATGTCTACTTGAAGCCTTGATTTTTGGCACATGTAAAAAGAACATAATAATGTATTCCCAGATGAGATTTCAGCTCTATCAGTCACATAGTTTAACAGTCACAGGCCTTAAAATTGGCAAAAAGTCCAAATACTGGGTCTTTATGGGGCCTTCTAGAGACCTAAATGTGGCCTTCAAATTAAAGCCTCAGACTTAAAATTTGTCACATACTAAGATTACACATAGAATATGCATCTAATACAGTTTGAAACTTCTTAGACTTACCATTTCCAAGTTACAGGGCAAAATATGTGAAAAATGTCTAAAAATGGTCACTCGGGTGGGGATTTATGGTCCTCATACACAGGTTAAATGTCTTCTTAAAGCCTTAATTTTTGGCACATATATAAATAACATACTAATATCTTCCCAGATAGGATTTGAGCTCTATCAGTCACATAGTTTGACAGTCACAGGGCTTAAAAGTAGCAAAAAGTCCAAATATTGGGTCTTTGGGAGCCTTTTAGAGACCTCAATTTGACCTTCAAAATTAAAGCTTCAGACTTAAAATCTGTTACATACTAAGATTACACACAGAATATATATCTAATACAGTTTGAAACTTCTCAGACTTACCATTTCCAAGTTACAGGGAAAAAGATGTGAAAAATGTCTTATAAGGGTCACTCGGGTGGGTGTTTATGGTCCTGATACACAGGTTAACTGTCTATTAAAGGCCTAAATGTTGGGGCACATATAAGAAAACACATAGATATATTCCCAGATGATATTTAACTTAGATGAGAGACATAGTTTGAAAGCTACAGTGCTTGAAAGTGGCAAAAAGTGCATAAATTGGGTCTCTGTGGGCACTTTTGAGACCTTAAGTCGACCCCTTTGGGTAAACCTACAGCCCTAAAATTTTCTACAGACAAGGATTACATATCAAAGTTATACCTAGCGCAGTTTGAGACTCATCAGAATTACCACTTCCAAATTATAGGGCAAAATATGTGAAAAGTATAGCAAAAAATCCCCAAGTGGGGGTATTTATGGGCCTCAAACACAATTTTCTCCTCAACTTAAAGTCGTGATTTTCGGCACATGTACTAAGAACATATTAATGTGTTGTCAGGTAAAATTTCAGCCAGCTGAGCATCATAGTTTGTGACCTACAGGGCTCTAAGTGGCCAAAAGTGCAATTTCTGACCTTAAGGTGGCCATAAGTTCTTTTTTACTGGGAGTTTAAGGTCACCTTAAAATAGGGATCTTCCTTTGGGCACCCTTAACATGTGTACCAAGTTTGAAAAAAAAATATTAATTTGTTTTTGAGTTATCGCGTCCACAAGGAAATTTCTACGGCGGCGGCGGCGGCGGCGCGACGGACCTGAATCCAATATATCCCCGACTTTCGTCTGGGGATATAATTAATGATTAAATACCATTATTGTTTATTATTAATTGATATTAGAGTACATGTAGAACATATTTAGATGATGACTAATTGTGGTGACATGTTTTACCCAGTGGCTTGTAGACTTCTTAATTCTAATGAGAAAAATATTTTTAATTTCAGAAATACAAGAATATGTGAAATATGAAATAGAAACCATGCTACAAAAACTTTATCACAAATTTAACAACAGAGGCATGTTAATAGATTCTTACATTGTATGCTCATGCTTCAAAATTGAAATAAAGAATTACATGAAATAAAATATATATTATATTTACACAAATATAAACAAAACCTATCATGTAGTCTTTTTCAATTTTAACCATTGGAGTAGAAAACTTAAAGTCTCTATACGCCAGTTATCTTCCAGATTTTAGAACCCTAAATACTGTACAAACTATAACTTGTAAAGAACTAGACCAAGGACGCATCTGTGGCCAGATGCAAGATGTATCCACCGGCAAAGGCAGAAGTAGCTATTACTCAGCTATGCCATGAGCTAGAGGTCTGAAATTTTACTATGTTATAGCTGACCCAAAAGTAGGTGAATAACAGATTTGCACAAAATTCTGTAAATGCAATAGTTTTCAAGTTACAAGTGATTTTACTCATGATGGAAGTTAGTGAAGAGTCCAAAAATAGCTATTACTCACTTAGCTATTGAGATAGACACTCAAGTTACTCACCATGTTGTAGCTATGAAAAAAGTAGCTGAATAACATATTTTAACAAAATGCTCTAAATGCAATACTTTTCAAGTTATAAATGATTTAGTGTTGAGTAAGAACCTCAAAGTAGCTATTACTCAGCTATGCAATGAGCCACAGGTCTGGAATTTTACTATGTTATAGCTGCCTCAAAATAGGTGAATAACATTTTGAAACTAAATAATCTAAATGCAACAGTTTTCAAGTTATAAGTGATTTACTCAACAGTGATAACCTAAAAGTAGCTATTACTCAGCTATGCCATGAGCTACAGGTCTGAAATTTTATTATGTAATAGCTGACCAAAAGTAGATGAATAACATATTTGCACAAAATTCTGTAAATGCAATAGTTTTCAAGTTACAAGTGATTTTACTCATGATGGAAGTTAGTGAAGAGTCCAAAAATAGCTATTACTCACTTAGCTATTGAGATAGACACTCAAGTTACTCACCATGTTGTAGCTATGAAAAAAGTAGCTGAATAACATATTTTAACAAAATGCTCTAAATGCAATACTTTTCAAGTTATAAATGATTTAGTGTTGAGTAAGAACCTCAAAGTAGCTATTACTCAGCTATGCAATGAGCCACAGGTCTGGAATTTTACTATGTTATAGCTGCCTCAAAATAGGTGAATAACATTTTGAAACTAAATAATCTAAATGCAACAGTTTTCAAGTTATAAGTGATTTACTCAACAGTGATAACCTAAAAGTAGCTATTACTCAGCTATGCCATGAGCTACAGGTCTGAAATTTTATTATGTAATAGCTGACCCAAAAGTAGATGAATAACATATTTGCACAAAATTCTGTAAATGCAATAGTTTTCAAGTTACAAGTGATTTTACTCATGATGGAAGTAAGTGAAAAATCCAAAAGTAGGTATTACTCACTTAGCTATTGAGATAGACACCCAAGTTACTCACCAGCTCTCCAAAATATAGGTGAATGAGTTATTTGAGAAATACTGGCTATCTGCAATACTTCTAGAGATAATTCACATTTACTCATTTTGAGTAGGTGAATAATTAGCTACGGGTCTGAAACTTCACCAAGTGAAAGCTCTCCCAAAAGTAGGTGAATGAGTTATTTGAGAAAAATTGGCTATCTGCAATACTTTTAGAGATAATTCGCATTTACTCATTTTGAGTAGGTGAGTAATTATCTACGGGTCTGAAACTTCACCATGTGAAAGCTCTCCCAAAAGTAGGCGAAGGAGTTATTTGAGAAAAATTGGCTATCTGCAATACTTTTAGAGATAATTCGCATTTACTCATTTTGAGTAGGTGAGTAATTATCTACGGGTCTGAAACTTCACCATGTGAAAGCTCTTCCAAAAGTAGATGAATGAGTTATTTGATAAAAATTGGGTATCCGCAATACTTTTAGAGATAATTCGCATTTACTCATTTTGAGTAGGCAAGTAATTATCTACGGGTCTGGAACTTCACCATGTGAAAGCTGTCCCAAAAGTAGGTGAATGAGTTATTTGAGAAAAATTGGCTATCTGCAATACTTTTAGAGATAATTAGCATTTACTCATTTTGAGTAGGTGAGTAAATATCTACGGGTCTGAAACTTCACCATGTGAAAGCTCTCCCAAAAGTAGATGAATGAGTTATTTGAGAGAAATTGGCTATCTGCAATACTTCTAGAGATAATTCACATTTACTCATTTTGAGTAGGTGAGTAATTACCTACGGGTCTGGAACTTCACCATGTGAAAAATCTCCCAAAAGTAGATGAATAAGTTATTTGATAAAAATTGGGTATCTGCAATACTTTTAGAGGTAATTAGCATTTACTCATTTTGAGTAGGTGAATAATTAGCTACGGGTCTGAAACTTCACCAAGTGAAAGCTCTCCCAAAAGTAGATGAATGAGTTATTTGAGAAAAATTGGCTATCTGCAATACTTTTAGAGATAATTCGCATTTACTCATTTTGAGTAGGTGAGTAATTATCTACGGGTCTGAAACTTCACCATGTGAAAGCTCTCCCAAAAGTAGATGAATCAGTTATTTGATAAAAATTGGGTATCCGCAATACTTTTACAGATAATTAGCATTTACTCATTTTGAGTAGATGAATAATTAGCTACAGGTCTGAAACTTCACCAAGTGAAAGCTCTCCCAAAAGTAGATGAATGAGTTATTTGAGAAAAATTGGGTGTCTGCAATACTTTTAGAGATAATTCGCATTTACTCATTTTGAGTAGGTGAGTAATTATCTACGGGTCTGAAACTTCACCATGTGAAAGCTCTCCCAAAAGTAGGCGAAGGAGTTATTTGAGAAAAATTGGCTATCTGCAATACTTTTAGAGATAATTCGCATTTACTCATTTTGAGTAGGTGAGTAATTATCTACGGGTCTGAAACTTCACCATGTGAAAGCTCTTCCAAAAGTAGATGAATGAGTTATTTGATAAAAATTGGGTATCCGCAATACTTTTAGAGATAATTCGCATTTACTCATTTTGAGTAGGCAAGTAATTATCTACGGGTCTGGAACTTCACCATGTGAAAGCTGTCCCAAAAGTAGGTGAATGAGTTATTTGAGAAAAATTGGCTATCTGCAATACTTTTAGAGATAATTAGCATTTACTCATTTTGAGTAGGTGAGTAAATATCTACGGGTCTGAAACTTCACCATGTGAAAGCTCTCCCAAAAGTAGATGAATGAGTTATTTGAGAGAAATTGGCTATCTGCAATACTTCTAGAGATAATTCACATTTACTCATTTTGAGTAGGTGAGTAATTACCTACGGGTCTGGAACTTCACCATGTGAAAAATCTCCCAAAAGTAGATGAATAAGTTATTTGATAAAAATTGGGTATCTGCAATACTTTTAGAGGTAATTAGCATTTACTCATTTTGAGTAGGTGAATAATTAGCTACGGGTCTGAAACTTCACCAAGTGAAAGCTCTCCCAAAAGTAGATGAATGAGTTATTTGAGAAAAATTGGCTATCTGCAATACTTTTAGAGATAATTCGCATTTACTCATTTTGAGTAGGTGAGTAATTATCTACGGGTCTGAAACTTCACCATGTGAAAGCTCTCCCAAAAGTAGATGAATCAGTTATTTGATAAAAATTGGGTATCCGCAATACTTTTACAGATAATTAGCATTTACTCATTTTGAGTAGATGAATAATTAGCTACAGGTCTGAAACTTCACCAAGTGAAAGCTCTCCCAAAAGTAGATGAATGAGTTATTTGAGAAAAATTGGGTGTCTGCAATACTTTTAGAGATAATTCGCATTTACTCATTTTGAGTAGGTGAGTAATTAGCTATGGGTCTGAAACTTCACCATGTGAAAGCTCTTCCAAAAGTAGGTGAATGAAATATTTGAGAAAAATTGGCTATCTGCAATACTTTTAAGCGATAATTCGCCATCTAGCACAGTTTTTGAGATATTAGCATTTTTGTGTTTTGCAATTTTTGCGTAAAATTCAAAATGGCCGCCATTTTTGGTGAGCAAAATTTTTTTGAAAATTGGCATGGCTACTCTGTAGAGATACCCTGTGGGTCAAAAATTTCATCGAAAACGCTCTATCTAGCACGGTTTTCGAGATATAAGCAGTTTTATGTTTTGCAATTTTTGCGAAAAATTTGAAAATTCAAAATGGCCGCCATTTTTGGCGAGACAAAATTTTTTTCAAAATTGGGATAGCTACTCTGCAGAGATACCCTGTGGGTCAAAAATTTTGTCGAAATCGCTCTATCTAGCACAGTTTTCGAGTTATAAGCATTTTTGTGTTTTCCTTATTTGGAAAATTCATAATGATTAATTAATCATTAATTACTCGGCCATTTCTTAACCAATCAATGCCAAAATCTAATGATTTCCAGATTTTAATAGAATGAATGTATTTGCCAAGTTTCAGGTGAATTGATAAAATCCCTTTCAAGTTATCATCCGGCAAGCTTCCCCATCGAAAAAAGACATTTTTGGTCATGTGACCTCTCTGATTCGTTGAAATGTCACTGCAGCATATTCAAAAAAATTCCCCAAGGCTACTGCATAAACCTGCCAAATTTGAAAAGAATCCGCCTAACGGTTACAGAGTTATATGGAGAATAAAATGCGGAGCCGGTGGAGCCGCCGGCGGAGCCTGAAGGTCTCCCATACACAAACAAGCGTCCCTTGCGGGACGCTTAATTCCCAAGGAAGCTTTGACCATGATGAACATATCCTGCAAATTTGGAAAGTGTACATTGCATGCCCTTTGATACAGGGCAGCAAAAGTCCCTAAATATTTGAATGAAACGGCCGTGGCGGCCATCTTGTTTTTGGAAACGAGGCCAAAAAAAGTCGGAGGCAAGCTTTTGTACCATTGAACCTATCCTACAAATTTGAGGCCTCTACTGCTAATACTTTTGGCTGCAGAGGGGTAACGAGAAATCATCTACACACTGTGGCGGCGGCGTACCCCTGCAAAAACCATGGTATCCACCGGATGTATCCGGTGGATACAATAAAAAGTGCAATCCGAGTTAAAATTGTACAACTTCTATCAAATGAAGTTTTATGAAGTTATAACTTATACAAATTATTTACAAGTTGTAACTTGTAAAAGATTCGGTACCAATTATAACTGCCTCAAAATACCAAATTGTAATACTGCATATATGTTTCGTTGGTCATATCAATAAAGATAAAAATAGCATCAGAGATGCCTGTACCCCACACTCGGGGAAATAATTTTTGACACCATGACATATAGAAGTGAAACCGTATAAAGATCAGGAGATTTTCACAGCAAACAATGTCAGTTATGTAAAGGTCCATATAATGTTAGTCGAGAAAATAAAGCTTAACAGAGAAAATGTCTGTAAGCTAAGAAGCTGTAAAATTATCAACTGAAGTATAGCTGTCAATATAAATAGCACAATTAAGTAAAAGTACATGTAATAATCAGTTACAGCAATCCATATATCTTTGTCATAAGAGAAATATGTCTCAATTATGGTTGGTCAACACACTTTGGCAGAGCCAAGGTTAAAGATCACACCAAGACTTAGTATACCTGCACTCTCCAACCAACGAACCATCCAAGAATCAACTTTCTACACCTTACATTTTCTGAGATTCGGCCCAGACAAAAATTTAAAGGTCAAGGTCATTACAACAAGGTCGTTGCTCACCTACGTCCTCTAATTTCCCTAGCAAATATCAACTTCCTACACCTTATGGTTTCCGAGATATAACCCAGACAAGATGTTTAAGTTCAAGGTCACTACAGCAAAGGTAAAATCAAGGCGGTACCATAACTTTGCATACTAAAACCTCCCAAACAATGTCTCTACCAAGTTTCAACTTCCTACAGCTTATGGTTTCTGAGACATAGTCCAGAAAAGTTTTTAAAGGTCAAGGTCATTATGGCAAGGTTAAAGATCAAATCTAGGTCACACCATGATCTTGCACACCTACACCTCCTACCCAATATCCCTACCACTTATCAAATTCCTACACCTTATGGTTCCTGAGATACAACCTGGAAAAGATTTTAAAGTTCAAGGTCACCACGGCAAGGTCAAAGGTTGAATCAAGGTCATACCATGACATTGCACACCTACACCCCTTAACCAATGTCCCTACCAAGTATCAACTTCCTATACCTTATGGTTTCTGAGATATAGCCCGGACAAAAATTTAAAGGTCAAGGTCACTGTGGTAAGGACAAATGTCAAATCAAGGTCACACCATGACCTTGCACACCTACACTCCCCAATGAATATACCTACCACGTTTCAACTTCCTACACCTTATGGTGTCTGAGATACAGTTTGGATAAGCCTTTTCCTGCCGCCTGCCTGTCCATTTCGACGCCATGGGTGAAAACAATACCCCGACAGCCCTTAAAGGCTGTAGGGTAAAAATGTGAGGAAAATTACTGCTAAGACAAAGATTTTGAATGAATATTACCAAAGTTGGCATGGACAAACTAATAGAGATAATTTTTCTATATCCACGTTTTGATCATATGTTAGACATCACATACTTACGTGCCATATGCAAAGCACTCAATTCTCACATTATCTCCCTTGAGAGGAGAACTGGGGAAGATTGCTGGGAATTCACTCACAATCTGAGGCTCATGTTCACTGCCAACTGTGAAAATAATAAATAAATAGCTGAATGAAAGCTACTCCTCCCATGAATTAATAATAAAGTTAATTACTTCAAATGACAAACAGTCACTAAGCTGGTATCGAAACCATTTTACTGAAATACTGTGATGAGATTTTAAAACCGCCACTTAGTTTTTGACGTAGAGGGCTTTAAGTGGCCATGTGTCCATTTCAGACTTAAGGTGGCCATAAGTTCTTTATTTTTGAGATCTTAAGGTCACCTTAAATTAGGGATCTTCCTTTGACCACCCTTAACATGTGTACAAAGTTTGAAAAAAAAAGTTAACATGTTTTAGAGTTATCGCGCACACAAGGAACTTTCTAATGCGTCGACGGCGGTGTGACGGAGCTAAATCCAGCATATCCCCAACTTTCATCTGGGGAAATAATTACTTATTTCAATCACACACTTGCAAGGAAAAGAAATCATTGCTATCCACATAAAGTAAGAATCTCTGAAAATGAAACCAGTGTCCATCCAATTTAGGTGTAAAGAAAAATCGGTTTTATGTTTCTGCATGTTCAGAAAAAAAATGTAACTAGAAATAGGACGCCCTGTTGATAGTAGATGCGAATAGAAACAGGATAGCATAGAAGAACACACATTATCATGTGTAATGTCCACCCCATGAACCTTGCCCAAATTGTACAGTAGTCTTACAAGACCCTGTTTCATTTGTAAAATATATCAATGATGCTTAAATAGTTATTAGTGTAGATGTAAATTATTTCAGCTTCATGCCTTTTTGCATTGGTTGGGTTGAAAATTTTGACGAAATCACTCTATCTTGCACGGTTAAGAAGATAGAAGCAAATTCCTGTTTTTCTATTTTTGGCAAAAATTTGAAAATTCAAAATGGCCGCCATTTTTGGGAAAAGGAAAATTTTTTGAAAATTGCCAAGAGTACATTTCTTAGATACCCTATGGGTCGAAAATTTCAATGAAATAACTCTATTTTGCACGGTTAAGGCCAGTTTGTGTTTTTCCATTTTGGGCAAAAATTCGAAAATTCAAAATGGCCGCCATTTTTGGGGAGGGGAAAATTTTTTGAAAATTGCAAAGAGTACATTTCTTAGATACCCCCCAGATAGCATGCAGCCGTCGGGCCGACGTCGGCCCAACGCCAGCACATCCGTCGGTCCGACGTTGGCAGCCACCGTTGGCCCAACGGCTTTTTGACCGGCGGGCCAACGTCGGCCCAACGTCGGCAAGCCAACGTCTCTGGTGAAAAAATTAAATTACTGATATAACCCAAGACAAAAATAATTTTGAAACCTATTGTAGTCCTTCATATGCTACAATGATTAATAAACAATGTTACACAATAGATAAGGACTGATGACTTGCATATCCTCTGATACAATAAGATATATTTACAAACACAGCCAAACCTAATAACACAATTTCCAAAATGGCGTCGATAACAGAAATGGCGGGAAATGTTAAAGCAGAAAAAGGCGTCGGCCCAACGTCGGCCCAACATCGGCAAAATCTGCCGACCATGCCGACAATGCCGACCAATACCCAACGTCGGCCCGACGGCTGCATGCTATCTGGGCCAGTGGGTCGAAAATTTCGACGAAATCGCTCTATCTCGCACGGTTAAGGAGATAGAAGCAAATTTGTGTTTTGCCATGGCCGCCATTTTTGGGGAGGGGAAAATTTTTTGAAAATTGCAAAGATTGCATTTCTTAGATACCCTGTGGGTCGAAAATTTCGACGAAATCGCTCTATCTCGCATGGTTAACGAGATAGAAGCAAATTTGTGTTTTGCCATTTTTGGCAAAAATTAGAAAATTCAAAATGGCCGCCATTTTTGGGGAGGGGAAAATTTTTGGAAAATTGCAAAGAGTACATTCCTTAGATACCCTGTGAGTCAAAAATTCTGTCCAAATCGCTCTATCTCTTACGGTTTCTGAGATATTAAGATTTTTTCGTTTTTCGCAAAAAATTCAAGATGGCCGCCAAAAGTGGCGAAAATTGAAATTTTTTTAAATTTTGTATAGAATACTTTTCTACTACCCTGTGGGTCAAAAATTCTGTCGAAATCGCTCTATCTCTTACGGTTTCTGAGATATTAGCAAATTACTCAAAAGTAGTACTGAAAATACACAATGAAGTACCTAAATGGCTATTACTCATGTACTGACAAAGCTATCAGTCCCAAATGCAATACCAAGCGAGCTATGGACATAACAATCTTGTATTCAAAATTGTAGTAAAATATCTTTAATTATTTTGGCTTAAATGCACGGAAACCAATGGGTACTGAAAATAGCTGTACTTAAGTATTACTCAGTAAGCAAAAGAGGTACAACAGCCAAAAGCAATCCCAAGCAAGCTACTGACCCAATAAGCCTGCATACCAAATTTGGTGACAATAACTCTAATACTTTTCCTTTAAATGAGCGGAAACCATGCGTGACGCCGGACATCGGACGCCGGACATTGGACGGCGGAAAAAGCAAAAATAATACATGTATATCCACCCCCCAGGGGGTGGACATAATTTCCTAGATAGAAGTGAAAGTTAGTCGTAACAATATACAAGTTAATGATAGGAGGATATTAGGGGTTCTGCTGTGATAGTCAGTCCACAGCAAGAACAAGGAATACAAAATTTCCAACTGGAAAAGCAATTTGGAATTTAGCTTGAATAAATATGACATACTTATCAAATCTGTTATTTTAGGGCGAGTTTTAGGTCATTAATCTGTTTTAATGGCTAATTTTAATTTTTTCGATTACCTTTTGTACATTATATTAGTTACTCCATATTGTTAAATCTCTACCCTGAGGGAGACTCTAAGGCACAACACCCTGAGATGACTTTGAAGTTCTTTGGTCCATGTATATAGCAAGAGCCATTCCAAAGAGACACAGACTAGATGAGAAACTATGGTGAGAAAGGATTGGTAAACAGATATGATTTCAGTTTCCCTCTCTTAGTTCATGTGCAGATGGACAGAACTAAGAAATCTCCATGACCTTCTATCAAGTCTACCATGTTTTTGTTTTATTACTGCAAAGAGGGAACAGAAAAGTACTGAAATTGCTAAAACTAGACACTGCGTCTCGATGTATAAAGTGATATACACCATTATAGGTATGAAGGACCACATTCAACCTTCAAGATCAAATCTGACCCCGCCAAAAGATTTGGGGCACATGATTTTCTATACCCCTAACCAATGTCCCTACCAAGTATCAACTTCTTACACCTTACGGTTTCTGAGATATAGCCCAGACAAGATTTTACAGATCAAGGTCACTACAGAAAGGTCAAAGGTCAAATCAAGGTCATACCATGACGCTGCAAACTTACACCCCCAACCAATGCCCTACCAAGAATCAACTTCCTACACCTTACTGTTTCCGAGATATAGCCCAGACAAGATTTTATAGGTGAAGGTCACTACGGCAAGGTCAAAGGTCAAATCAAGGTCAAACCATGACGTTGCACACCTACACCCCCTAACCAATGTCCCAAGACTACGTCTCAGCAGGGGTAGGCTTATATGAAACAACTGCCTTCTTCCTGGCCATAACTGTGGAATCAGCAGATTTTCTCTATAACCAACAATCCTCTGTATCCGTTAAGCCTGGATGCTGGTACTCCATCATGTACTCAACCTCCAAAGCCATTATCAATAGCTTCCATGCAATATAGTTAGCATTAAGTGTGAAAATATCTCCTAAAAGGCCAAAAATGGTCTCTGTGACATACTTTGGCGGTCTGTGGATGACCTTCAATGAAGAGCTTCAAGATCAAATTTCTGCATGCTTACAGAGGACATATACATGTATTATACATACCAGCCATAGGATGATCTAACTTTCTGTATATGAGAACTGGGACAAAATGTGAAAAAATGGCCAAAATCTGACCTTTAAGAGGCCACCAGTGACCTTGAAAATGAAGGTCAAGGTCACAAAACAATAGGGTTCATGGCATTGTCCACATATACCCACATACCAAATTTGAAAGGTCTAACTAAAATATTTTTTAAGTTATCGTGTCCGAAAAGAAATCTCTGCAGCAGCAGCGTGAGCGTACTGAATCCTAAGTATCCCCGACTTTCGTCTGGGGATAAAATAACCACTATAGATAGACTTATAGAACCAGCAGAGACTTCTTGAACACCCAGGAATTTATCTGGTAATCAATGAAGGCATTAGAGTATTAGGGTGGCCTGAGTACAACTACTATGGTTAGTGACAATCCTAATAAAGCTGTACTGAAGGCTTTGATGTTTGTGTTGACTGAAACTACCAGTAGACACATCGACAAGCAGTGTTGAAAAACTACACCAAAACATCTTTTGTGTTATTACTTTTCTATTACTTTTCATTGTATCTATTATATTGACCTCATGCATGCAAAAAATTCTTAATCTGGGAATTTAATCTGGACCATCTGTGAGTAGATGCTATATGGTATAAAAGTACGAGCCTGATTTAATGTACAGATTTCGAGCTATGTGCACGGACAGGTCGACAAACAAATAACTAGAGATTGCGTCTCGACGCAGTGTATCCCCGGACGGGACATAGTTAAGGCTTGAATATGTCGGTCTTGAGCCTGTTTCCTGGAGCACCAGGTCAGGATTCTCCATAGTACCAGATTACTCCCAAAAGCTAATCACTAGTTCTTTCACTTATATCTGTCTTTAAAAATTACATTTCATGGATCCAGAAGATCCATATAGTGATCCGGATCACTTCCAAAATTCAATCATTTCGTTATCTTGTACAGAAACACATCTGGCAGCCTGGATCCACATGATCCAGACAGTGATCCAGATTACTCCCAAAAACTAATCACTTGTTCTTTGTCCCATTTAAGACATTTCCTGAAAATTTCATAAAAATCCATCCATGACTTTTTGAGCTATTTGTCTTTAAAAATTACATTTCTTGGATCCAGAAGATCCAGATAGTGGTCCAGATCACTCGCAAAATTGACTCATTTCTTCCTTTTACCACTTCTTCCTTTTACCATTTCAGACATATCCTAAAAATATCAAAGTCCATAACAAGATTATGTGGCAGCCTGGATCCAGATGATCCAGATCACTCCAAAAATGTAATCACTTGTTCCTTGTACCATTTAGGCCATTTGCTGAAACAATCCATCCATAACTTTTTGCGGTATCTGTCTTTAAAAATTACATTTCATGGATCCAGAAGATCCATATAGTGATCCGGATCACTTCCAAAATTCAATCATTTCATCATTTTACCTTTTCAGACATATCCTGAAAATTTCATCAAAATCCGTCCATAAGTTTTTGATTTATCTTGTACATGAACACATCTGGCAGCCTGGATCCAGATCACTCCCAAAATCTATTGGGGACATTTAGGACATTTCCTGAAAATTTCATCAAAATCCACCCATGACTTTTTGAGCTATTTGTCTTTAAAATTATATTTCATGGATCCAGAAGATCCAGATAGTGGTCCAGATCACTCGCAAAATTGAATCATTTCTTCCCTTTACCACTTCTTCCTTTTACCATTTCTAACATATTCTAAAAATATCATCAAAATTCATCCTAAAATTCTGTTGCAGCCTGGATCCAGATGATCCAGATCACTCCAAAAATGTAATCACTTGTTCCTTGTAGCATTTAGGTCATTTGTTGAAAATGTCATCACAATCTATCCATAACTTTTTGAGGTATCTGTCTTTAAAAATTACATTTCATGGATCCAGAAGATCCATATAGTGATCCGGATCACTTCCAAAATTCAGCCATTTCATCCTTTTACCTTTTCAGACATATCCTGAAAATTTCATCAAAATCCGTCCATAAGTTTTTGAGCTACATTGTACACAAACACATCTGGCAGCCTGGATCCAGATGATCCAGATCACTCCCAAAATCTAATCACTTGTTCCTCGCACCATTTAGGTCATTTGCTGAAAATGTCATCACAATCCATCCATAACTTTTTGAGGTATCTGTCTTTAAAAATTACATTTCATGGATCCAGAAGATCCATATAGTGATCCGGATCACTTCCAAAATTCAATCATTTCATCCTTTTACCTTTTCAGACATATCCTGAAAATTTCATCAAAATCCGTCCATAAGTTTTTGATTTATCTTGTACACAAACACATCTGGCAGCCTGGATCCAGATGATCCAGATCACTCCCAAAATCTAATCACTTGTTCCTTGTCCCATTTAGGACATTTCCTGAAAATTACATCAAAATCCACCCATGACTTTTCGAGCTATTTGTCTTTAAAAATTATATTTCATGGATCCAGTAAATCCAGAGAGTGGTCCAGATCACTCGCAAAATTGAACCATTTCTTCCTTTTACCATTTGTAACATATCCTAAAAATATCATCAAAATTCATCCTAAAATTATGTTGCAGCCTGGATCCAGATGATCCAGACAGTGATCCAGATCACTCCAAAAATGTAATCACTTGTTCCTTGTACCATTTAGGTCATTTGCTGAAAATGTCATCACAATCCATCCATAACTTTTTTAGGTATCTGTCTTTAAAAATTACATTTCATGGATCCAGAAGATCCATATAGTGATCCGGATCACTTCCAAAATTCAACCATTTCATCCTTTTACCTTTTCAGACATATCCTGAAAATTTCATCAAAATCCATCCATAAGTTTTTGAGCTATATTGTACACAAACACATCTGGCAGCCTGGATCCGGATGATCCAGACAGTGATCCATATCTCTCCCAAAATTGAATCACTTGTTCCTCGTCCCATTAAGGACATTTCCTGAAAATTTCATCAAAATGCACCCATAGGTTTTTGAGTTATCTGTCTTTAAAAATTAAATTTCATGGATCCAGAAGATACAGACAGTGATCCGGATCACTCAGAAAATTTAATCATATCTTCCTTTTACCACTTTGGACATATCCTGAAAATTTTATCAAAATGCATCTGTCAGTTTTTGAGTTATCTTGTTCACAAACAAACAAACAAATAGAGGGCCAAAAATGACCCTCCGTCAGGTACTTTGGCGGTCAGTGGATGACCTTAAATGAAGATCTGTACCCGGTAAGCCTGGATGCTGGTACTCCATCATGTACTCAACCTCCAAAGCCATTTCCAATAGTTTCCATGCAATGTAGTCAGCATTAAGTGTGAAAATATCTCCAAATTTTCCAAAAATGACCCTTGGTCAGGTACTTTGGCGGTCAGTGGATGACCTTAAATGAAGATCTGTAACCAGTAAGCCTGGATGGTAGAAGTCCATCATGTACTCAACCTCCAAAGCCATTTTCAATAGTTTCCATGCAATATCGTCAGCATTAAGTGTGAAAATATCTCCAAAAAGGCCAAAAATGACCCTCGGTCAGGTACTTTGTTGGTCAGTGGATGACCTTCAATGAAGAGCTTCAAGGTCAAATTTCTGCATGCTTACAGAGGACATATATATGTATTATATATACCAGCCATAGGATGATCTGACTTTCTGTATGGGAGAACTGGGCCAAAAAGTGAAAAAATGGCCAAAATCTGACCTTTAAGAGGCCACCAGTGACCTTGAGATTGAAGCGTTCGTGGCATTGCCCATATATACCCACATACCAAATTTGAAAATTCTAACTAAAATATTTTTTAAGTTATCGCGTCCAAAAGGAAATCTCTGCGGCGGCGGCGGCGTGACCGTACTGAATCCTAAGTATCCTCCTTTATCCACTTTCGTCCGGGGATACAAATACACTGGATCACAATACCCTCGCCCCACTCCATTTAAGGGTGAGCGTAACCCAGCCAAAACAGTTGGTGAAGATTCTGCACTCTAAACCATCAGGTATGGTTAAATATCTCTGATGTTACTGGTATGAGGCCAGAGGTTCCAATCCATCGCAACTTACCTGCTTCTCTGACCTTAAGCTCCGTAGGTAGACTATTTTTTCCCTGACCATATTCTAGAGGTGAGGACACTTGACACGTGTAATTCCCGGCATCATCAGTAGTGACGGAGGAGAAGTACAGCTTGCCATTGTTGGAGATAAAGGTGTATGGCTTGAGGTCAGGCCGAATGAAGTTTTGGATGCTATTTTTATACCAGGAATACAGCAGATCTGAAAATACAGAGAAAGAAACTGTGCAAATTTGGCAGAAGCAAATGGTTAGTTAATGGCACTGAAATCAAGTACTTCTCACAAAGACAAAAATTTGCCTTTACTTATATATCCCTGGTAAGTAGTTTTGAATTAAACATGGTCTTTTGTAACAGAGGACAATCTCAAACCCTGCTGTATAAGGCACAGTCTATACTGAAAGACATAACAGCTTTCAAATGTATAAAGAGTAATACAATTTGCCACCTCTAACCATTTACTTAATTGCATGAAAAAATTATGTTACTTGGTATTTTTACATTCAAAAAGCCTTAATCAACGGAGCCCAGAAGCGACATAGAACTGTTTTCTTGGCATTTTTTATCTTGTTCCCATGAGATAAGAAGTTGTGCCCGTGGGTGAGCAACTCATTACCACAAGTTAGAAAATCGTTCCCACATGTAAGCAAGTTGTTCCCACAAGATAGCAAGTCGGTCTCACAAGTTAGCCAGTCGTTCCCACAAGATAGCAAGTCGTTCCCAGAAGTTAGCCAGTCGTTTCCACAAGTTAGCAAGTCATTCCTACAAGATAGCAAGTTGTTTCAACAAGTTAGAAAGTCATTCCCACAAGTTAGCAAGTCGTTCCCACAAGGTAGCAAGTCGTTCCAGCAAGTTAGAAAGTCATTCCCACAAGTTAGCAAGTTGTTCCCACAAGATAGCAAGTCATTCCCACAAGTTAGAAAGTCATTCCCACAAGTTAGAAAGTTGTTCCCACAAGTTACCAAGTCGTTCCCACAAGTTAGCAAGTTGTTCCCACAAGATACCAAGTCATTCCCACAAGTTACCAAGTCATTTCCACAAGATAGCAAGTCATGGCCACAAGATAACAAGTCGTTCCCACAAGATAGCAAGTCGTTCCCACAAGTTAGAAAGTCATTCCCACAAGTTAGAAAGTTGTTCCCACAAGTTAGAAAGTCATTCCCACAAGATAGCAAGTCGTTCCCACAAGTTAGAAAGTCGTTCCCACAAGTTAGAAAGTTGTTCCCACATGATACCAAGTCATTCCCACAAGTTACCAAGTTATTTCCACCATATAGCAAGTCATGGCCACAAGATAACAAGTCGTTCCCACAAGATAGCAAGTCGTTCCCACAAGTTAGAAAGTCATTCCCACAAATTAGCAAGTCGTTCCCACAAGATAGCAAGTCATTCCCACAAGTTAGAAAGTTATTCCCACAAGTTAGAAAGTTGTTCCCACAAGTTAGAAAGTCATTCCCACAAGTTAGAAAGTCGTTCCCACAAGTTAGCAAGTTGTTTCCACAAGTTACCAAGTCGTTCCCACAAATTAGCAAGTTGTTCCCACAAGATACCAAGTCATTCCCACAAGTTACCAAGTCATTTCCACAAGATAGCAAGTCATGGCCACAAGATAAGAAGTGGTTCCCACAAGTTAGCAAGTCATTACCACAAGTTACCAAGTCATTACCACAAGAAATGAAGTCATTCCCACAAGAAATGAAGTCATGCTTTGCAATGTTACATTGGACTGTGTGCTTATTGGACAGTATACCTTGCAGGATCTCCATTGGATTCCATACCCGGATGCAGCAAAACTCGTGTTTGCTGTGCTGCAAATTGCACAGACTTTTCATACAGTAAATTGCATAGCCTTATCATTCTCAACCACTTCATATCCATTACACTATAACTTACATCTTCTTTCTTCACAGACCATTTCTTTTTCTTACAAGAAAATTGCCTTTTTTACCCTGGTCTTAACCCCCTGTAAATTTCTAAATTCTTCTAGTATCTCTGACTTTGCAAGTAGTTTGGGTAACCACATACAGACACTATAACCCAACTAGATTGGGCCAACTCGGCGCCAACATATCCCCAGACAGGTCATCACACACGCCACAGGTTTTGATCGGGAATTTTTTAAAACATAATTACCCATTATTATATGAACTTCAGCACATCAATCTACTCTGTTTATATCTCCCCAAGGAAGATGGTGTATCCCCAGACGCCGAATACATAACTCAAATTATATTTTCAATCTTCCTGCAATGATAACTCTAAACCTATTTTCAAAGTATTTAAATGATTGATGATTGAATGTCCATTCTAAAATAATAATCCCAAAAGAGCATATCTGTTTCTATATTTGTTGACAAATAAAATATTATTTTTAACTCAACTCATCATATTTTTCAATCTTCCTTCAAAGTATTTAAATGATTGATGATTCAATGTCCATTCTAAAATTCATAATCCCAAAAGCGCATATCTGTTTCTATATTTGTTCACAAATAAAATATTACTTAAAAAAAAAATATTTATATTATTATTTTATTATATTATTTTTAGAATTTGCAAATTGTTTTCAGTTATTCATTTCCTCTATACCTATATATGTGGTCCATATATATGCAACCTAAATATGTGACACAATCTCAGTTCTGACTCCCCTTTGTGTTATATGTAATGAAGCCCACCACCTCCCACCCCACCCCTCTCCCCTTCTCCACACCTCTCTCACTATTACACAAGATCTGCAACCCCATTGAGTTCTTTGTTTCTCATCTGATATCATTAAATACCTTTGTTTATTTAGTGTCACTCAATATAGCTGGAGGTCCCAGAGGTGGGTGGGGGGAATCCGGGTGGGGGATGTGGGCTGAGCATAAATGGTAAACAAACAATCTATATAAAAGGGGTACTCAAATACAAAAAGAATTGAGAATTTTAAGTATGTGATTATCAACTGAAATGAGTTCATAACTGTAGGAGCTGTGCCAAAATTAACTGAGGCAAGTTGAATAAAACTGGGCTAGTTGAGGGTTAAAAATCCCCTAGTTTTACTACATAAGGATATAATTTCATTAATATTGGGACTTAAAGCTCACTTAAAGTATCCATTTTGTCTACTTGAATATGTTTAACCAGTTTCATTTTAAAAAGTGAAAAACTCAGCAAGCAGAGGTATAACACACAAAAATAAGTTCTTAAAAGACTAAGATAGCCATAACATTATTAATATTCAAAATTTAAATAGACAGGCATTTCCTTTTAAAAATTCAAAGATTTCAGCTCTATAACCCACATAGTTTGACAGTTACTGGGCTTTAAAGTGGCATAATATCCATAAATTGGGTTTCTGTGGGCATTTTACAATTGTTAAAGAGACCTTAGCAATTAAACTACAGATCTGAAACTTTTTGGGGGACATACATAACAAACAAAAATTATATATAATACAGTTTAAGACTTGTCACACTAAGCATTTCCAAATAACAGGGCAAAATACGGAAAAAATGTCAAAAAAGGCACTTGGGCGAGTGTCTATGGCCCTCATACACAGGTTAAATGTCTACTAAAAACCTTGATTTTCGGCATATGTAAAAAGGACATAATAATGCATTCCCAGATGGGATTTCAGCTCCATCAATCACATAGTTTAACAGTTACAGGGCTTAAAGGTGGTAAAAAGTCCAAATATTGGGTCATTGTGGGCCTTTTAGAGATCTCGATGTGGCTTTCAAATTAAAGCTTCAGACTTAAAATTTGTTACATACTAAGATTACACATAGAATATGTATCCAATAAAGTTTGAAACTTCTCAGACTTACCATTTCCAAGTTACAGAGCAAAATATGTGAAAAATGTCTTAAAAGGGTCACTCAGGTGGGTGTTTAAGGTCCTCATACACAGGTTAAATGTCTACTTGAAGCCTTGATTTTTGGCACATGTAAAAAGAACATAATAATGTATTCCCAGATGAGATTTCAGCTCTATCAGTCACATAGTTTAACAGTCACAGGCCTTAAAATTGGCAAAAAGTCCAAATTGTAAAAATTTTATTGTAATTTAACTTTTTATAAGTTAAATACTTACCTTATCCTCACTAGTGCTTACGGGTTAGCGGGAGCAAACAAGTACGACCAAACGAGAATATTTTTAAAATAAATATTCTTGTCGGTACCAGTATGTATACGCATGACCGCGCATGCGCGTGCACCGGAAGATCCCCGTTAAGCCTCACTTTAATTTTGGGAGTCAATATAATATATTGCAAACCCAAAAATCTTGAAAATGTGGGGTTGGCAGGGCGGGAATCCGAATCTAGTGAGGATAAGGTAAGTATTTAACTTATAAAAAGTTAAATTACAATAAAATTTTTACATTTTATTGCGTAAAATACCCTTACCTTATCCTCACTAGTGCTTGATTACAACCATACTGGTGGTGGGATTTTTAATATTTTTGCCACCAAAAGCAGGTATAACCAGATGAAAAGTCAAAGTACATATCTCAAGAAATCTTGTGAGTACCAGACTATATTGTCCAATAAAAGTAACTTAACAAAAATAACATTTAATAGTTATATATGTAAGCACTACCTGGCAACCTTCCCAAAGGTGCCTTGGCTCTGCATGAATCTTATATCCAATGTACTAATTTAAAACACACTTGTGGCGATAAGTACAAGAGTATGATAGGCATACTTAACAACATAACAACATAACCTATGTAGTTATATTCTGTTATTAAGTAAACTGGAATTGTCCAGAATATGCATTGAAAAATTCCCACCTTGGAATTTTATAACACTAAAAACCAATGTGTTCCCCAACCATGGACAGGAGCATTGGTAATAAAAGGAGATTCTGCTCCTTTATATGGATAAGACCACCTATTAACCCATTCCTTGGGCCTTTACACCAGATCAGATGCTTACCCAAAAACAGGAACATGATTGGGTATTTCCAATGGGTCTAAACAGTGTGATCTGGCCATTGGAACAGTACATATACATACAATTACTGTAATGTATCATACAATACACAACTTATGAAGGAACCACATGGCGATACTATCGTTCTAACGATTAATCTGACCTTCATTAGACTTTCAAGTCAGAAGTTAAAGTATAAATTGTGGAGTGTGACTTCCAGCCATAAAAGGAGCAATTTGAGCCTTGGCCAAGGAAACATTCTAAGTTTCAAGGTCAAATATTTGACCAGCTAGCAGAACTGTCTGCCTGTTGACATGGTAGCTCCTTGACTGCCTCCTGAAAAATACATACATATACACACATGCACAGTATAGCACATAGTTCCCCTATCTAAGATCTGAAAAATATCAAGATAAAATCTTAGAGCTCTAAAAGGGGCAAAAGGTCATAACTTCAGTCAAAGAATGATCCAGACTAGCATAAAAGCAGGAATGAAAACCAGCTTGAACAATACCGTGACCCTCTGAGGTCATCTGTTCTCTGCTAGGAGTACTGATGAAGGAGAAAACTGTGAACTCCTTCCAGTTCTGTGTTCAATGATCTGAAAGACCAAACACCCTCACCTGTCTATCTACCCGAGGCTAAGGTCATGGATACAGATGATTCAAAAGAGACTTTGTCAAGACTAAGAATAATCAAGACATGTCCAAAGAGAGTGAAAGGTATAGCACCATCCTACATTGAACCATCCTCAGAAAAACCACTATCAATCCATTTAGTTCATTACTATGGATGATTTCCAAAATGAACTCAAATGAAACCCATCTATCAGTCAACTGAGTTCATAAGTATGAATGATTTCCACAGTGAACCCAACTGGAAAACCATGTATCAGTCCATTGAATTCATACCTATGAATTACTTCAATAGTGAACCCAAATGAAAACCCCTTATCAGTCTATTGAGTTCATAACTATGAATGATTGTAGTAGTAAACCCAACTGATTAGCAACAACCTCCCTGTATCAGTCAGTGTGGTAGAAATCAGATTTTGCCTGTGAACCCAAGGGTCAAAAATCTGCTATTAAGAAGAGAGGAGGCTATTGGAAGACCAACTGAATCTCCTTGAATCAGATTCAAAAAGAACCACCTTGCCTTTTTTTTTTTTTTTTTTTTTGAAATATGGCAGCCTTTCATGATTCTCTAGTTGATAGCTGTTCACAGAGATTCCTCTATTCCATAGGGCAAAAGTGATTTTGAGTCAACTAGGTCCCCAAACCAACACATCCCTGGTCACCCTGGGGCTCCTGGTAATATGTAAGAAGTTGAATTCGCACCTCTGAAATGAGAAATACTCAACTGTAGGATACTCAATACATCTACAGTCATTGTATTGCATTACATTAGGGTATTAGACTGGTGAAATAAACACAGATAGTTTGTTCTTTATCTTTGAACCAAAGCTATCTAACCTAGCAGTGTGCCAAATTTGGCAATTAATGCGAAACTATGGGATGAAGGACATTCTGTTTGAATGGCTTATCCCTGTATGAAAAGAGGTTGATATCACACCTTGACAGCCCTAACTGTGTCGGGCCCTCAGACAGTGTTGTGGGCTTCCAAAGGACCATTAGATATCAGACCCTCAGACACATATCTAATGAATGGGTCCCTCTTGTTAAGATAAGACAACACTGTGCCATGCCATTATCTGAAGTAAAACCCTGTACTGTGAAGGTGAATCTGAAACATTATCAGAAATGCAGCCTTGAGTACTTCCTGGTTTCTGGTTTCCAATGGAATTTCCAAGCAACATTTATGTGAAAAATGTCCATTGGGATAACATGTAGGTTATAGATTCCTATAAATGACATTAGAATCATGGGAATGAAATATGCTAACAAACTTGCATATACCCATCCATAGCCTTCTGAATACCCTCTCCTTTAGGGCACTAAGACCTGGTAAGACCTCTGATTTACATCAAAACAGATATATTTTCAAAGGTATGAACAACATCTCTGAATGTGTAAGGATTGTGAATATTTATAGGTTCTAAAAAACTATAAATGACAGTAGAATTCTGGAGTGGTTTACAAACTTGTATGTACACCATCCATAAACTTCTGAAATACCCCACTTCCCTTCTATGGGGACACCTCATCTTTGCCATGGTTGAATAAGTAAGTGCTGTGATGGGATGTGTTCTGACATCAAGGTTATCACCCCATGTACAATGTATCCCTAAACTTCTCAAATACCAGACTTCTTCCTATACGGACACTTCACCCTTGCCAAGGTTGAATTTGTCACCAAAGAACTGGAAGTGTTTCACTGGGATGAGTTCTAACCCCATAAGCTTATCACCCACTGTAGTTCTGTACACAGGCCACTAATTGCTTCGATTTCTACAAGCAAATATGCGATGTTGGTGACAGCATATAACCAGTGTTCCCGATACTGATGAATGTGGAGCTACACGGACAAATTCGAATGGATCCGTTGCCGTACCGAAGTGTAGGGCTGTGAACTGAAAAGAATGACTTATGACAGGGTGCATTCTTCCACCAGCAAATAAACAATGAAGCATAGCAGTTTGATGTACCTGGGATTCAGGAAGAACGCGTCTGATACATGTTCCGCGACTACCTATCCATCTTCGCAAATGAAGTACTGTTACCTTGCGTCCTCAATGGTGAAACCGTGTGCTGTTTTACGCATACACTACCCTCAAAGGTCACCAATGAACTGTAAAACTGTAGGGTTGTACCCATTTTACTGAGATTATAAACGTACAGAAGCATTTGATGTACACTTTAACCATTAAAGTTGTTGTTTCCTGTCAGAATATAACCACTATGAATTGTGGGAATTGTCGACAATTCGATAAGGTAGTTCCAATGTTAAACTGCATTGCAGAATGTGCCCAACCTCGAGATGACATTCATTTTAACTAAATATTGCAGTAAAACAACCTCCAGCCATCATTTCCTCAAACCTTGGTTGTCACTTCCCAAAGCAATACCTCTGATGGATTGTGATGCATTCTGTTAATTCTTGTCTGTATTACCACAAATAACTTGACATATTAATTAGTGTATATGTGACACTAAGGCGTTGCTTCTAAAAACTTCCCAATAAAAGAAAGAAATTAGGTCTGAATGTAGCTGAGTAGTACTTCCATGTGTTAATGAAGTGTTGGTCCACTGAAACCAAACCCAAATATTACAGCATTTCCCAAATTTGAGAGTTACTTGACGAGAATTGTGACCAGAAGATGGACAACCATAGCATTTAAATATGCTGTGTCTTAAACTGCATGGTTGTAAACTGTGAAATATGACCATAAAGTTGTAGAAGACAAGGTAGATTAAAGAAAAACTTCTGAAAAATCCTGGCATCTGTGTGTTGTTGTTGAGAAAACTGTTGATGTGTTTCTACAATAAGAAACCCCAACAGAGACCTTCCATATGGTAAACAAGAGATGAAAACCAGCCTTGTAGTGACCTTCTAGTTCCTAGTTAGAACAACATGATCGTCCTCTTTAGTTGTTGTAAATTACTGACCAATGAAATTAAATTTGTTTCCATTATGATAAGTTTGAAGAAAATCTTCTTGACCAAGTGCATTCTCTGCAAGCTGTAGTTGTGAAACCATGTGATGAGAAGAACCTTCATTCCTAAACCCTTCTTATGTTACAGGGCTGCCTCAGCCCTATTTACCTCACTAGAGGAGACAGAAGAATTACTCTTTTACGAGATGGAGATCTTATTCTGGCCACTCTTCTGCCTCAAGGAAGAGATCTGTGGTAGTACTGTGACGAGGTAGATCTTGTAAAATTGCAGTGTCTGTTGTAGGGGTTGCCTCTGCCATATTTACCTCACTAGAGGAGGCAGAGGTACTACCCTTTATGAGATGAAGATCGTATTCTGGCCACTACACTGTAAAAAGGTAGATCTTTAAGAATTGCAGTTCCTGCCATCTTCTTCTGTATAAAACCCAATGAAGCAGAAGACTTACGAGGTTCTTCTGTTCATTAATAAGACAGATGATGGACCCTGTATAGCTCCTAGACGTGCTAGTATAAGCTGTATGCAGAGGGTCAGAAGATGAATTCTTTTCTGAATGTCGAGGAAAAACTTCTTATAAAATGGCGAACAGGACCCTACCACTAACCATAGCTTCTAGACGTGCTAGTATAAGCTGTATGCAGAGGGTCAGAAGATGAATTCTTTCTCAATGTCGAGGAAAATCTTCTTTTAAAATGGCTAACAGAACCCTACCACTAACTAAGTAAAAGGTCTGTAAAAGCCGTATATTCACTGAAATGCAGACTTCCTGACGACAATGGCTGACAAATAACAAAAGAAAAGAAATAAAACCTTCCAAAACTAATGAAAGCGTGAATTCTTTTCAAAACATCTCCTTTATTGCCAGCCATGTTGAAACTCTTCGCAAACGAAGATCGTGTCAAACGATGTTTACTCCCTCACGACCAAAATAAAAGTGAGGCTTAACGGGGATCTTTCGGTGCACGCGCATGCGCGGTCATGCGTATACATACTGGTACCGACAAGAATATTTATTTTAAAAATATTCTCGTTTGGTCGTACTTGTTTGCTCCCGCTAACCCGTAAGCACTAGTGAGGATAAGGTAAGGGTATTTTACGCAATAAAAACTGGGTCTTTATGGGGCCTTCTAGAGACCTAAATGTGGCCTTCAAATTAAAGCTTCAGACTTAAAATTTGTCACATACTAAGATTACACATAGAATATGCATCTAATACAGTTTGAAACTTCTTAGACTTACCATTTCCAAGTTACAGGGAAAAATATCTGAAAAATGTCTAAAAATGGTCACTCGGGTGGGGATTTATGGTCCTCATACACAGGTTAAATGTCTTCTTAAAGCCTTAATTTTTGGCACATATAAAAATAACATACTAATATCTTCTCAGATAGGATTTGAGCTCTATCAGTCACATAGTTTGACAGTCACAGGGCTTAAAAGTAGCAAAAAGTCCAAATATTGGGTCTTTGGGAGCCTTTTAGAGACCTCAATTTGACCTTCAAAATTAAAGCTTCAGACTTAAAATCTGTTACATACTAAGATTACACACAGAATATATATCTAATACAGTTTGAAATTTCTCAGACTTACCATTTCCAAGTTACAGGGAAAAAGATGTGAAAAATGTCTTATAAGGGTCACTCGGGTGGGTGTTTATGGTCCTGATACACAGGTTAACTGTCTATTAAAGGCCTAAATGTTGGGGCACATATAAGAAAACACATATATATATTCCCAGATGATATTTAACTTAGATGAGAGACATAGTTTGAAAGCTACAGTGCTTGAAAGTGGCAAAAAGTGCATAAATTGGGTCTCTGTGGGCACTTTTGAGACCTTAAGTCGACCCCTTTGGGTAAACCTACAGCCCTAAAATTTTCTACAGACAAGGATTACATATCAAAGTTATACCTAGCGCAGTTTGAGACTCATCAGAATTATCACTTCCAAATTATAGGGCAAAATATGTGAAAAGTATAGCAAAAAATCCCTAAGTGGGGGTATTTATGGGCCTCAAACACAATTTTCTCCTCAACTTAAAGTCATGATTTTCGGCACATGTACTAAGAACATATTAATGTGTTGTCAGGTAAAATTTCAGCCAGCTGAGCATCATAGTTTGTGACCTACAGGGCTCTAAGTGGCCAAAAGTGCAATTTCTGACCTTAAGGTGGCCATAAGTTCTTTTTCACTGGGAGTTTAAGGTCACCTTTAAATAGGGATCTTCCTTTGGGCACCCTTAACATGTGTACCAAGTTTGAAAAAAAAATATTAATTTGTTTTTGAGTTATCGCGTCCACAAGGAAATTTCTACGGCGGCGGCGGCGGCGGCGCGACGGACCTGAATCCAATATATCCCCGACTTTCGTCTGGGGATATAATTAGTAGTAAACCTCCAAAAGACAGTACAGCAGTATACCTGTAACAATAAGTAGATGACGTCTGAAGGTCACTAATTAGGTAACTTAGAAGAATAACCACTAAAATTGATAAAATAATAACCATAATGGTATAAAAGTTTGACATGTAAAGGAACAGGAAACATGTGAGCTCTGGAGGTCACTAAACGTCACCAGGGATATGTAAACTTGAATGGTATGCTAGTAGATGGGTGACCTCTATACAAGTTAAATATTATAGACAAAGAAATGCCTGTACATTGGCATCAAAGCATAACTTAGTAAAACTTGTGGGAATGACTTCATATCTTGTGGTAATGACTTGCTATCTTGTGGTAACGACTTGCTAACTTGTAGGAACGACTTAGTATCTTGTGGTAATGACTTTGCTAACTTGTGGGAAAGAGTCAGTATCTTGTGGTAATGACTTTGCTAACTTGTGGAAACGAGTTAGTATCTTGTGGTGACTTTGCTAACTTGTGGGAATGAGTTAGTATCTTGTGGCAATGACTTTGCTAACTTGTGGGAACGAGTTAGTATCTTGGGGTAACGACTTTTTAACTTGTGGGAACGACTTAATATCTTGTGGTAATGACTTGTTAACTTGTGGGAACAACTTACTATCTTGTGGTAATGACTTGCTAACTTGTGGGAATGATTTTCTAATTTGTGGTAATGACTTACTATCTTGTGGTAACGAGAAAAAAAATGACAAGAAAACAGTTATATGTTCCTTCCTGGGCTCTGTATTAATCTACTACACATTGAAAACATCTGACCTCAATTAATTTATTTTATTTGTATTTCAACTTTTGGCGAATTTCAGATAAGTGGCAAATTTTAAATTTAGACTTTCTTTAAGCCCACATGGGCACGGCTAATGCGTCACTTTAAAAATCAAGAATTAGCTTGGAAGAACAAAATAAATAAATAAAAGACCACCAATAAATTTAACTTGAAACTTATGGTAAGAAAAAGTATTGACATTTCACCAATAGAACTTTTCTTATTTTAGGGAATATTTTATGTATTTAACTAGCTGTCTAGTACTAAGTACTTACAAGGGTATCCGTGAGTTGGAGGACTGCATTCTATACCAGCACCATCGAAAGCATTGGCTATGACAGGCTCTCTGGTTGACTTGGGGAAATCATTCAAATCTGAAACATAAACTACCTAATATAAACACCTGCGTTTGCTTTATCTCAAAAGATATACCTTTATATTCCAGGTAAAATAAATATTTTTTACAGCAACAAAGACTTCATACCCTGTGCTAGTGCCATATTTTTTTAGAAATCAGAACAAACTGGTTATCTATTAAGTGGGAGAACCATTACAGAGAAATAATCTATGTAACTTGTACCATACAGTTAAAATCAGAGAAAATGTCCCAAAGCAAATAAAGTGTAAAATTTAGTAAAGATAAAGGCTTGTTAAATACACAAATTGTACTAACTGTAAGAAAGACATCAGTATGTAAACTTCAGGCAAGCAGCTGCCTGACATTACAATTATGTCATAGATCACACACCCATCAACTTAGTCAGAGGGATTGTACATGATTTAGTAATTACCTATGTTCCATTTGCTACTTGTGTACACAAAACAATTCCACAAATTATTATATTCAATTACAATGCTTGATACTGCAGAACTTACATCCAAACAATATTTGCGCACTCTGACTTTTAACTGCTCCAAACTTGTTATCTGCCACACAATCATAGTCCGCATTATCGTCAGTGCGACTTGGTTCATTGATGGTCAGTTTTCCATTGGTTATGGTCAGTCTTTGATCCTGTACGGCAAAATAGTGAAAGAAAACACTGCTATATTGAGCATTTTCTTCAGATATCCAGTTAGCATTTTGTTGTGAGTTATATAGGAAAACAGACAACCAAAGCAAGAATTTAGAATGTATGTAAAATCAAAAGCTGAAAAAAGTACCACATTTTAAAACATACTAATTCAGCAGCACTCAAAATATGTAAGTATATTATCAAAATAAGATTTATGTGGTTTTTAATGACATTTTCAACATTTTATAGGTCATATCACAACGGATAGTTTTATGTGTAGAGGAAACCAGTACATACAGTTTGTCAAGGTTCTGTACTGTAAACTAACGACCATAAGTAAGCTACTACCAACTTTCTCAAATGCAGGTGTTTCGTGTTTTCACATATTTTTTCTTCTGAGACATTTACAAAAGCTAGCTAGGAAGTGTGAAATTCAAAATGAAGGTTACTTCAGTGTACTGTGATTTTTCAAACAATTTTACAGCAGTCACTATAATCTGTTACAAAATTTTTCTGACTTTAGTCTCCTGGGGCTGTATTTCCAAAGATGGTCACCAAAAGATATGTAAAAATTCACTTAGGTTTATCCAAAAACTGAACGAGGATTAATGCTAGAATTCAAACAGAGATTCAGTTTTAGATAAATTTTTTTGCAGTAAATTTAATCCACCCATCAAAATGGATTGAATTTTGGCTAAAATATAGTTGAATCTGCTGCACTGAATCCATAAATTAGCTTAACTTTGTACAAACTGTTTAATTCAAAGATTACTTAAGCCATTTCTTGTATACTCTAATCTAAATTCTGACCCAGTTTCATCCTTCTTTGTGAATATGGGCTCAGTTCTTGAATTTAAGGAAGGCTTCAGATGACAAGTGGTTTACACAAACCAGGTTTGTAAATAATCTTTTAGCTGTAACTGTAGTAGTTGTGGCAGAAATTATGGAATATAGGCTATGACATAAATTTAAGGTGTAGTCCTATTAGCCAACGGTCACTTTTCGAACCTCTTATCACCATTGGGCCTAAGAAGCTGTTGGGGAGGCCCTATGTGTCTCAGCACAGTGTTTGAAGTCAGTTTCTTCTTTTCTGAACAACAGAGAATGTAATCTATATGCAGGTGAAACATTGCCTTATTTTAGACTTATTTGGAGAACTTCCTTATCCACTTAATGAATGTGGGGACAATTTTTTCAACTTTCCTAATCTGTTGTGTGATATCTAGTTGCTTTACTTTAACAGGTGGCCTCCAGTGGGGAACTGTCCCACAGTTAGTGCTTCTGCTTACCTGTACTGGGTCTATAGGTCTCCTCTGAAGGTCCTTCCTTTTGTACCATACATACTGTGGGGCAGGGTTGCCATCAGCCACACACTGCAGCACCACATACTTCTTGAAGGGATTATCCTCGTAAACAACCTCCTCAGGCTGCTGGGTGAACACTGGACCAAATTCTATGGAACTTGCATCAGTCTCCTTGGCACCGTAGTCTACAAAATGTAAACAAACATAAACAGGCAATCAGTGCCCGTGAATGGGCTCTGTGTCAGCTGACTGTGTGTTTTGAGTTTCAGTGTAGAAGTGATAGAAGAAAAGGACACAAAAGTTGTGCGCTGCAAATGGTATTCAGAAGTAAAGTACCAAGTTAACTGTTAAAGTACAAAATGTAGGTGGAAAACATATTTAAACAAAATACTCTAAATGTAACAGTTTTCAAGTTACAACTGATTTACTCAACAGTGATACTCTGAAAGTAACTATAGCTCAGCTATGTAATGATCTACAGGTCTGCAACTTTACAATGTTATAGCTGATTGAAAAGTACATAAATAACATATTTAAACAAAATTCTCTAAATGCAATAGTTTTCAAATTACAAGCAATTTAGTGAAAACCTCAAAGTAGCTATTTACTCCGCTCTATCACGCATCGTTCCTGAAATAAAAGCGTTTTACGCAGAAATTCAAGATGGCTGCCAAAAATGGCAGGAAAATGATTTTTGGGAAAACTCGCCAGTTGACTCTGGGGATACCCTGGTGCTCAAATATTTAAATGAAATCGCTCTATCTCGCACCGTTTTCGAGATATTTACACTTTTTTTATTTTCCACTAAAATCCAAGATGGCCGCCATAAGTTGCGAAAATTTAAAGTTTTCTCTTTTCAATAAGACACATTTGTACTACCCAGTGGGCCAAAAATTCACTCGAAATCACTCTATCTCTTACAGTTTCGGAGATATATACACTTTTTTATTTTCCGCTAAAATCCAAGATGGCCGCCAAAAGTTCCGAAAATTGAAATTTTTCGTTTTTACCCAGGATAATCTTCTATTACCCTTTGGGTCGAAAATTTGCTCAAAATCGCTCTATCTGTAATGGTTTCTGAGATATAAGCAAATTACTCAAAAGAAGTATTGAAAATAGCCATTAAAGTACCTAAATGGCTATTACTCACTTACAGAGCTATCAGTCCCAAATGCAATACCAAGCGAGCTATAGACATTGCAATCTTATATTCCAAATTTTACTGAAATAACTTGAATCATTTTCCCTTTAATGCACGGAAACCAACAGGTACTGAAAATAGTTTAACTTGGGTATTACTCAGTAAGCAAAAGAGCTACAACAGACCCAACAAAACCCAAGCAAGACACTGACCCAACAATCCTGCATACCAAATTTGGTGAAGATAGCTCTAATACTTTTCCTTAAAATGAGCGGAAACGATGTGTGATGCCGGATGGCGGACAAAGCAAAAATAATATGTCCACCCTCACTGGGGGTGGACATAATTCCAACTCAGACGCATCCCATAGCTGGTCTAAAAGTCAGACGGTCACCCATCCCAGTACTAACATAGCCCATTGCCGCTTAACTTCAGTGAAGAGACAGATTCTCATCACACTATGCCACAATTCATGAAACAAAAACAAACAAAAAAAATAAAAGTGATTCCTAGAAGCGCGAGCCCCGCTAGAGCTCAAGCTTAAAAAACATTTCCTCATTCTGCTCATAGTTCAACAGCTTTTACTCACTTAGCCTTGTGGTACACATCTAAAAATGTACCATCTTCTAGGTACAGAGACTGCTGCTAAACAGACTTTTGTGAAATGCTCTAAATGCAGTTATTTTGGAGATTTAAGTAATTTATTCAAAGCAGTTACTAGTGCTATTACTCACTTAGCTATGGAGTAGGATGCATTTTCAGCACATCTGTTTCTTCAAATAAGACATTCCTGATAAATAACTAAAGTACTAATGCTGTTTCACTGCACAACTATTGCATCTAATTTGTCATTAGTGTCTTTAAAAGTCTGATGAATTTAAAAATTCCATTTTCAGAAATTTTTCTTATTTTAAGATTTTTACTTAGGAAACTGTTATTGAAGAAGAATAATTCTAAGAATAAGATTGTTTATGAATATGGGCGAGGGAATTAATATGAAAAAGCTGATATTTGAATATTTTACAAGGTTTACCACTTACCAAAATCTCTCTCTTCCTCCAAAATTTTGAATATCTGCGACTTGCTGATTTCACAGATGTAAGGCCTGCTGATATCTGTACCAAGGTTGGGATCCTGTTCTCTCACAAGCTTCCAGCCCCATTCCCCTCCTGTATGAATATGAAAAAAACTCAGATCATGGGTGCAATATCAAAGAAGTGAACTCACTAAAATTTAGAGTTTAGTTGGCATCACAAACCTTAAACATTTATCTTATGATATACACTTGCTTAGCATCGTGAAATAAACCAGAAGAATTTTTTAAGGTCATAAATATTTGTATAAATATAAAATCAACACTTAATGAACATTTATATCTAGATAATCATTTGGAACATGTTGTCAAGCAATCACAAAAAAATGTTCAAAAACTATAGGAGACCAGAGTCAGTTCATGAATATTTATAAAAGTAGAACTTTACCAGGAAATTTACAAGCAAAACATTTTGAAAAGAATAAATTTAATTTCACCTTGAGTGTAAAAGAATGTGAAAATGGAAAATCTCAAATACCGTAGCCGTGCTCTGTATCGCCCATGCTTTCGTAAGCACCCCTCCGCAATCTTACACTATTGCAATAAATTGCTAATATGTTGTTTCGAGGTCAACTTTCTCCATAAAAACCCAATAATTGGTCAAATTTGATTAATTTATATCAATTTTCAACAAAATTTTCCTTGTTTTAGTAGCTATGTCACCTATTATTATGCCAAGATTTGTGTTTACCAACTGCATATTTTACTTCCAGTTGGTGTGTGTTAAAACACGGTTTCCCAAAATCCGGGTTATTTTTTCGAAATGCCTGGCTGGTTTTCGTTCTCATTAACACCTATCCCCACCTTTTGAAAATATTAGGTCACATTGGCATGGGCACTACAGAGAGCGGCTACAGTAATTGAACAGGTATTGGATGCATTGCCCAAGTATTCCACATACACCATTTCTGTCACATTTTTTTTGCTCAGATATGACTGTGCTGTATTTTAAGGAAATTGCAAATCTCTAATGGACTGAATCCCCAATGATTCTCAACTGACTGAACCCTGTCTGGTTAGACAACAGATTGACTTCATATTCTCTTGGTTTTCAAATACAGACTCTGTTCAGTTTCTGAATGCACAAGTGTTATCTCCCACTAATATTTTCCACATTTCTCATATGTGATTACAGATATGATAACAATGATTTCACAGCTGATGCAATTTTGGAGGTCCACCATTGTAAACTTAAAGTGTGACATATTTTACCCTACTTCATTTATTTGTGTGGAGTAGAGGGCACCATGCCCATTTCCTTAATCTGGTACTACATTTGGATCAATCCGAGAGTGTTTCATTGGGAACAAGGGTGACGGCACCTCTGTAGGTTGTCTGACTGTAAGTCTAATGTAAAACAAGCATTCTGACGCATGCATTTATCTCCCGCCGTATAAATTAGATGTACTAAAGATAGTGGAATATAAATTTTCTTGTGAGATGGAGGCACATGTAGAAGTGACAACAAGTTTAATGTTTGATTGCAATACTTTTAAAGACAAAAGGCATTTACTCACTTTAGTAGCTATTACTCTGCCATCCAAAGAGCTACAGTTCTGCAACTTTATTATGCAGTAGATCAACCCAAAGTAGGTAAGGACGTATTTAGAAGAAATTGCCTATCTGTAACACTTTTAGAGATAAAAGATATTTACTTAATATTTTAGTGGCTATTACTCTGCCATCCAAAGAGCTACAGTTCTGCAACTTCACTATGTGGTAGATCACCCAAAAGTAGGTGAATGACTTATTTAGAAGAAATTGCCTACCTGTAATACTTTTAGAGATAAAATACATTTACTCATTTTAGTAGCTATTACTCAGCTGTCCAAAGAGCTACAGTTCTGCAACTTCACTATGTGGTAGATCACCCAAAAGTAGGTGAATGATTTATTTAGAAGAAATTGCCTACCTGTAATACTTTTAGAGATAAAAGACATTTACTCATTTTAGTAGCTATTACTCAGCTATCCAAAGAGCTACAGTTCTGCAACTTCACTATGTGGTAGATCACACAAAAGTAGGTGAATGACTTATTTAGAAGAAATTGCCTATGTGTAATATTTTTAGAGATAAAAGACAACTAGAGGAATGCTTTTGCTAACAAAAGCGAAGCGTCCCTTAAAGTTTAAAATGCTTTGTGGTTTTAATAAGCATGCTGTAAAGCTAAGAATGCACAAAGCTGCACCGTATGCTTTCCCAATACCTCTTAATACATTCTGAAGCTATAAAAGCAACAATAAAGGAGATATAAGGCAAAAACTCAAAATCCGCTATTTTATGACCCCAGTTTGACCCATAAGGGGGGGGGGGGGGGGGGGGGGGGGGGTAAAACTGACCGGCTATTTAGACTCTCCACATATGCTTTCCCAATACCTCTTAATACATTCTGAAGCTATAAAAGCAACGATAAAGGAGATATAGGGCAACAAGACCACTGCCGCGGTATGTATCTCCCGCCGAGTACCGCAGGGGAAGAAATACTACATTGAAATTTTTCCCCTTTGCATAGGACACTGTTGTACCATCCTGCAGGTCGAAAATTCGCTTGAAATCGCTCTATCTGTTACGCTTTTCGAGATATTGACACTTTTCCATTTTCAGCAAAAATCCAAGATGGCCGCCGAAAGTGGCAAAAAATGAAATTTTTCCCCTTTGGACAGGACACTCTTGTATCACCCTGTGGGTCAAAAATTCGCTCGAAATCGCTCGATCTCTTACGGTTTTCGAGATATTGACACTTTTTCATTTTCCGCAAAAATCTAAGATGGCCGCCAAAAGTGGCGAAAATTGAAATTTTCCCCCTTTGCACAGGAGACTCTTGTACCACCCTGCAGGTCAAAAATTTACTCGAAATCGCTCTATCTCTTACGGTTTTCGAGATATTGACACTTTTCTATTTTCCGCAAAAATCCAAAATGGCCGCCAAAAGTGGCGAAAATCGATATTTTTCCCCTTTGCACAGGACACTCTTGTTCTACCCTTCTGGTCAAAAATTCGCTTGAAATCGCTCTATCTCTTACGGTTTTAGAGATATTCACACTTTTCCATTTTCCGCAAAAATCCAAGATGGCTGCCAAAAGTGCTGAAAATTGAAATTTTACCCCTTTGCACAGGACATTCTTGTACTACCTTGCAGGTCAAAAATTCGCTCGAAATCGCTCTATCTCTTATGGTTTTCGAGATATTCACACTTTTTCATTTTTTCCCGCTAAAATCCAAGATGGCCGCCAAAAGTGGCAAAAATTGAAATCTTTCCCCTTTGCACAGGACACTTTTGTACTACCCTGAATGTCTAAATGCAATAGTTTTCAAGTTACAAGTGATTTCACTCATGATGGAAGTTAGTGAAAAATCCAAAAGTAGCTATTACTCACTTATCTATTGAGATAGACACCCAAGTTACTCACCATGTTGTTGCTGTGGGAAAAAGTAGGTGAATAACATATTTTAACAAAATGCTCTAAATACAATACTTTTCAAGTTAGTGCATGATTTCATTAATTTTAATGCATTAAAAAATATTTTAGTAATTCATAAAAAAACTTTAGCATGTGAAATATCTCCAAAATGTAGGTGAATGAGTTATTTGAGAAACTGGCTATCTGCAATACTTTTAGTGATAATAGGCAATTACTCATTTTGAGTAGGTGAGTAATTAGATACGGATTTGAAAATTCACTAATTGAAAGTTCTCCCAAAATATAGGTGAAGTGAGTTATTTGAAAAATACTGGCTATCTGCAATACTTTTAGAGATATTTAGCATTTACTCATTTTGAGTAGGTGAGTAATTACCTACAGGTTTGGAACTTCACCATGTGAAAGCTCTTCCAAAAGTAGATGAATGAGTTATTTGATAAAAATTGGGTACCCACAATACTTTTAGAGATAATTAGCATTTACTCATTTTGAGTAGGTGAGTAATTACCTACAGGTCTGAAACTTCACCATGTGAAAGCTCTTTCAAAAGTAGATGAATGAGTTATTTGAGAAAAATTGGCTATCTGCAATACTTTTAGAGATAATTCTCATTTACTCATTTTGAGTAGGTGAGTAATTAGCTATGGGTCTGAAACTTCACCATGTGACAGCTCTTCCAAAAGTAGATGAATGAGTTATTTGAGAAAAATTGACTATCTGCAATACTTTCAGAGATAATTCGCATTTACTCATTTTAGTGTTGTGGTTGAATGCGAATTTTGGAACCGGTTTCCGAAAGCAGAAATTCGGCGAAAAACTGGGTACGTTTGATTTATAAATCACGAAGAAATAAGTTTTTGAAATGCGTACATGAGCTTTAACTCGTATATAAATAAGAACCACAAGGGACTTTTTGAAGACTTTCGAGGACAAAACGTGTGATATATCAATAGAATATTATAAAATACTGGGAAATATTTGTTGTAGTTCAATATTTTCGAAAACTTAAGTTAAAATAATGAAATATGTGACGAAACCGGTTTTCGTTAGAAGAAAACGAAACGTAACCGGATCACTGTCTTTCGGTCGGCAAATAGGTTTCCGGTTTACTGTCTTCAACACTAACTCATTTTGAGTAGGTGAGTAATTAGCTACAGGTCTGAAACTTCACCAAGTGAAAGCTCTCCTAAAAGTATATGATTGAGTTATTTGAGAAAAATTGGCTATCTGCAATACTTTTAGAGATAATTCGCAGTTACTCATTTTGAGTAGGTGAGTAATTAGCTACAGGTCTGAAACTTCACCATGTGAAAGCTCTCCCAAAAGTAGGTGAATGAGTTATTTGAGAAAAATTGGCTATATGCAATACTCTTAGAGATAATTCGCAGTTACTCATTTTGAGTAGGTGAGTTATTACCTATGGGTCTGAAACTTTGCCATGTGAAAGCTCTTCCAAAAGTAGATGAATAAGTTATTTGAGAGAAATTGGCTATCTGCAATACTTTTACAGAGAATTTGCATTTACTCATTTTGAGTAGGCGAGTAAGTAGCTATGGGTCTGAAACTTCACAATGTGAAAGCTCTTCCAAAAGTAGATGAATGAGTTATTTGAGAAAAGTTGGCTATCTGCAATACTTTTAGAGATAATTAGTATTTACTCATTTTGAGCGGGTGAGAAATTAGCTACAGGTCTGAAACTTCACCAAGTGAAAGCTCTCCCAAAAGTAGATGAATGAGTTATTTAAGAAAAATTGGCTATCCCCTATACTTTTAGAGATAATTTGCATTTACTCATTTTGAGTAGGTGAGAAATTAGCTAGGGGTCTGAAACTTCACCATGTGAAAGCTCTTCCAAAAGTAGATGAATGAGTTATTTGAGAAAAATTGGCTATCTGCAATACTTTTAGAGATAATTTGCATTTACTCATTTTGAGTAGGTGAGTAATTAGCTACGGGTCTGAAACTTCACCAAGTGAAAGCTCTCCCAAAAGTAGATGAATGACTTATTTGAGAAAAATTGGCTATCTGCAATTCTTTTAGAGATAATTCGCATTTACTCATTTTGAGTAGGTGAGTAATTACCTACGGGTCTGAAACTTCACCAAGTGAAAACTCTCCCAAAAGTAGATGAATGAGTTATTTGAGAAAAATTGGCTATCTGCAATACTTTTAGAGATAATTCGCATTTACTCATTTTGAGTAGGTGAGTAATTAGCCACGGGTCTGAAACTTCACCATGTGAAAGCTCTCCCAAAAGTAGGTGAATGAGTTATTTGAGAAAAATTGGCTATCTGCAATACTTTTAGAGAGAATTCGCATTTACTCATTTTGAGTAGGTGAGTAAGTAGCTATGGGTCTGAAACCTCACCATGTAAAAGCTCTTCCAAAAGTAGATGAATGAGTTATTTGAGAAAAATTGGCTATCTGCAATACTTTTAGAGATAATTCGCATTTACTCATTTTGAGTAGGCGAGTAATTAGCTATGGGTCTGAAACTGCACCATGTGAAAGCTCTTCCAAAAGTAAATGAATGAGTTATTTGAGAAAAATTGGCTATCTGCAATACTTTTAGAGATATTTAGCATTTACTCATTTTGAGTAGGTGAGAAATTAGCTACAGGTCTGACACTTCACCAAGTGAAAGCTCTCCCAAAAGTAGATGAATGAGTTATTTGAGAAAAATTGGCTATCTCCTATACTTTTAGAGATAATTAGCATTTACTCATTTTGAGTAGGTGAGTAATTAGCTACGGGTCTGAAACTTCACCAAGTGAAAGCTCTTCCAAAAGTAGGTGAATGAGTTATTTGAGAATAATTGGCTATCTGCAATACTTTTAGAGAGAATTCGCATTTACTCATTTTGAGTAGGTGAGTAATTAGCTATGGGTCTGAAAATTCACCATGTGAAAGCTCTTCCAAAAGTAGATGAATGAGTTATTTGAGAAAAATTGGCTATCTGCAATACTTTTACAGATAATTCGCATTTACCCATTTTGAGTAGGCGAGTAATTAGCTATGGGTCTGAAACTTCACCATGTGAAAGCTCTTCCAAAAGTAGGTGAATGAGTTATTTGAGAAAAATTGGCCATCTGCAATACTTTTAGAGGTAATTCGCATTTACTCATTTTGAGTAGGTGAGAAATTAGCTACAGGTCTGACACTTCACCAAGTGAAAGCTCTCCCAAAAGTAGGTGAATGAGTTATTTGAGAAAAATTGGCTATCTTCTATACTTTTAGAGATAATTCGCATTTACTCATTTTGAGTAGGTAAGAAATTAGCTAGGGGTCTGAAACCTCACTAAGTGAAAGCTCTTCCAAAAGTATATGAATGAGTTATTTGAGAAAAATTGGCTATCTGCAATACTTTTAGACATAATTAGCATTTACTCATTTTGAGTAGGTGAGTAACTAGCTACGCGTCTGAAACTTAACCAAGTGAAAGCTCTCCCAAAAGTAGGTGAATGAGTTATTTGAGAAAAATTGGCTACCTGAGATAATTTGCAATTACTCATTTTGAGGAGGTGAGTAAGTAGGCCAAAGTTCACCAAACCATTTTCCCCTTAGCATAGGATACTCCAGTACTACCCTGTGGTTCAAAAATTTGCTCGAAATTTCTCTATCTCTTACAGTTTGAGAGATATTTCTGATTTTTCACATTTTCACTAAAAGTAGCAATAAAGTAGCCATTACTCACTTGTACATTGAGCAACAGTTGTGAAACTTAAATATGTTACAGTTCACAAAAAAGTACATGAACAACATATTTGAGAGAAATTGTGTAGTTGCAATACTTTTGAAGATATAAGCCATTTACTCATTATGGTTATCATTAAAAATTGAAAAAGTAGCTATTACTCACTTAGCTATGGAGATACACTTCCAAATTACTGACCATGTTGTAGCTGTGGAGAAAGTAGCTGAACATCATATTGGAACAAAATTGTGTAGCTGCAATACTTTTGAAGATATAAGCCATTTACTCATTGACAGTTAAAAAGTCATATAATTATATTAGGTAAAAGCGCTATTACTCACTCAAAAGTAGGCCAAAGTTCACCAAACCTTTCCCCCCTTAGCAATAGGATACTCTAGTACTACCCTGTGGGTCAAAAATTTGCTCGAAATTGCTCTATATCTTTCGCTTTGAGAGATATTTCTGATTTTTCACATTTTCACTAAAAGTAGCAATAAAGTAGCCATTACTCACTTGTACATCGAGCAACAGTTGTGAAACTTAAATATGTTACAGTTCACAAAAAAGTACATGAACAACATATTTGAGAGAAATTGTGTAGCTGCAATACTTTTGAAGATATAGGCCATTTACTCATTATGGTTATCATTAAAAATTGAAAAAGTAGCTATTACTCACTTAGCTATGGAGATACACTTCCAAATTACTGACCATGTTGTAGCTGTGGAGAAAGTAGCTGAACATTATATTGGAACAAAATTGTGTAGCTGCAATACTTTTGAAGATATAAGCCATTTACTCATTGACAGTTATAAGTCATATAATTATATTAGGTAAAAGCGCTATTACTCACTCAAAAGTAGGCCAAAGTTCACCAAACTTTTCCCCCTTAGCAATAGGATACTCTAGTACTACCCTGTGGGTCACAAATTTGCTCGAAATTTCTCTATCTCTTACAGTTTGAGAGATATTTCTGATTTTTCACATTTTCACTAAAAGTAGCAATAAAGTAGCCATTACTCACTTGTACATTGACCAACAGTTGTGAAACTTAAATATGTTACAATTCACAAAAAAGTACATGAACAACATATTTGAGAGAAATTGTGTAGCTGCAATACTTTTGAAGATATAAGCAATTTACTCATTATGGTTATCATTAAAAATTGAAAAAGTAGCTATTACTCACTTAGCTATAGAGATCCACTTCCAAACCACTGGCCATGTTGTAGCAGTGGAGAAAGTAGCTGAACAACATATTGGAACAAAATTGTGTAGCTGCAATACTTTTGAAGATATAAGCCATTTACTCATTATGGTTATCATTAAAAACTGAAAAAGTAGCTATTACTCACTTAGCTACGGAGATACACTTCCAAACTACTGACCATGTTGTAGCAGAGGAGAAAGTAGCCGAACAACATATTGGAACAAAATTGTGCAGCTGCAATACTTTTGAAGATATAAGCCATTTACTCATTATGGTTATCATTAAAAATTGAAAAAGTAGCTATTACTCACTTAGCTATGGAGATACACTTGCAAACTACTGACCATGTTGTAGCTGTGGAGAAAGTAGCTGAACAACATATTGGAACAAAATTGTGTAGCTGCAATACTTTTGAAGATATAAGCCATTTACTCATTATGGTTATAATTAAAAATTGACAAAGTAGCTATTACTCACTTAGCTATGGAGATACACTTCCAAACTACTGACCATGTTGTAGCTGTGGAGAAAGTAGCTGAACAACATATTAGAACAAAATACTGTAAATGCAATAGTTTCAGAGTTATAAGCCATATAATTATATTAGCTAAAATAGCTATTACTCACTCAAAAGTAGGCCAAAGTTCACCAAACCCCAAAAATATTGAAGAGCAAAAAAATTCATTAGGACTTGTGATTTACCAAAAATGTGTAACTGTAGTAGTTTCAGAGAAAACTGCGTGACACACGCACGCACGTACACACGCACATGGTGCAAATTATAATCTCCCTCCGGCGAGCCGGGCGGGAGATAAAAACTCCAAAGCAGCTATTTATGACCCCAGTTTGGCCCATAAGGGGGGGTCGGGGGGTAAAACTGACCGGCTATTTAGACTCTCCATATATGCTTTCCCAATACCTCTTAATACATTCTGAAGCTATAAAAGCAACAATAAAGGAGATATAAGGCAAAAACTCAAAATCAGCTATTTTATGACCCCAGTTTGACCCATAAGGGGGGGCCAGGGGGTAAAACTGACCGGCTATTTAGACTCTCCACATATGCTTTCCCAATACCTCTTAATATATTCTGAAGCTATAAAAGCAACAATAAAGGAGATAAAGGCAAAAACTCAAAATCGGCTATTTTATGACCCCAGTTTAACCCATAAGGGGGGGGTCGGGGGGTAAAACTGACCGGCTATTTAGACTCTCCATATATGCTTTCCCAATACCTCTTAATACATTCTGAAGCTATAAAAGCAACAATAAAGGAGATATAAGGCAAAAACTAAAAATCGGCTATTTTATGACCCCAGTTTGACCCATAAGGGGGGGTCGGGGGGTAAAACTGACCGGCTATTTAGACTCTCCATATCTGCTTTCCCAATACCTCTTAATACATTCTGAAGCTATAAAAGCAACAATAAAGGAGATTAAGGCAAAAACTCAAAATCAGCTATTTTATGACCCCAGTTTGACCCATAAGGGGGGGTCGGGGGGTAAAACTGACCGGCTATTTAGACTCTCCATATATGCTTTCCCAATACCTCTTAATACATTCTGAAGCTATATAAGCAACAATAAAGGAGATAAAGGCAAAAACTCAAAATCAGCTATTTTATGACCCCAGTTTGACCCATAAGGGGGGGCCGTGGGGTAAAACTGACCGGCTATTTAGACTCTCCACATATGGTTTCCTATTACCTCCCAGTACATTTTATATCTCTAAATGCAATACTTAAGAAGATAATAGGGGGGTTGGCCTAAATTTAAGGCTTCCAGATTGGAAGGTGTCAGAAAATCACTCATAAATGAGACATTTTTCAAGGGATTGCTCCCAAAATCTAATCAGCTCGCGTTTTCGATAGTATGAACAGGTGTGTCAAATTATAAGGCTCTGTAGCAAGTAGTTTTTCCTGAACTGTGATGACGGGGGTCAAAAGTCGAAATTAAGCATGCAGAAAAATTTTCCCATGCCTAAGGTATATAACTGCCAAATATGGTTTGAAACCTTCTAATAATAAGGGAGATATTCAAGGGAGACCATAATGCGGCGGTGGCGGCGAGGAAACCGAGGCGAAAACAAATAAGCGCCCTTTCAGGGACGCTTAATTACTCATTTTGGTAGCTATTACTCAGCTATCCAAAGAGCTACAGTTGTGCAACTTCACTATGTGGTAGATCACCCAAAAGTAGGTGAATGACTTATTTAGAAGAAATTGCCTACCTGTAATACTTTTAGAGATAAAAGACATTTACTCATTTTAGTAGCTATTACTCAGCTATCCAAAGAGCTACAGTTCTGCAACTTCACTATGTGGTAGATCACCCACAAGTACATGAATGACTTATTTAGAAGAAATTGCCTACCTGTAATACTTTTAGAGATAAAACACATTTACTCATTTTAGTAGCTATTACTCGGCTATCCAAAGAGCTACAGTTCTGCAACTTCACTATGTGGTAGATCACCCAAAAGTATGTGAATGACTTATTTAAAAGAAATTGCCTACCTGTAATACTTTTAGAGATAAAAGACATTTGCTCATTTTAGTAGCTATTACTCAGTTATCCAAAGAGCTACAGTTCTGCAACTTCACTATGTGGTAGATCACCCAAAAGTAGGTGAACGACTTATTTAGAAGAAATTGCCTACCTATAATACTTTTAGAGATAAAAGATGTTTACTCATTTCAGTAGCTATTACTCAGTTATCCAAAGAGCTACAGTTCTGCAACTTCACTATGTGGTAGATCACCCAAAAGTAGGTGAACGACTTATTTAGAAGAAATTGCCTACCTGTAATACTTTTAGAGATAAAAGACATTTACTCATTTTAGTAGCTATTACTCAGCTATCCAAAGAGCTACAGTTCTGCAACTTCACTATGTGGTAGATCACCCACAAGTACATGAATGACTTATTTAGAAGAAATTGCCTACCTGTAATACTTTTAGAGATAAAACACATTTACTCATTTTAGTAGCTATTACTCGGCTATCCAAAGAGCTACAGTTCTGCAACTTCACTATGTGGTAGATCACCCAAAAGTATGTGAATGACTTATTTAAAAGAAATTGCCTACCTGTAATACTTTTAGAGATAAAAGACATTTGCTCATTTTAGTAGCTATTACTCAGTTATCCAAAGAGCTACAGTTCTGCAACTTCACTATGTGGTAGATCACCCAAAAGTAGGTGAACGACTTATTTAGAAGAAATTGCCTACCTGTAATACTTTTAGAGATAAAAGACATTTACTCATTTTAGTAGCTATTACTCAGTTATCCAAAGAGCTACAGTTCTGCAACTTCACTATGTGGTAGATCACCCAAAAGTAGGTGAACGACTTATTTAGAAGAAATTGCCTACCTATAATACTTTTAGAGATAAAAGATGTTTACTCATTTTAGTAGCTATTACTCAGTTATCCAAAGAGCTACAGTTCTGCAACTTCACTATGTGGTAGATCACCCAAAAGTAGGTGAACGACTTATTTAGAAGAAATTGCCTACCTATAATACTTTTAGAGATAAAAGACGTTTACTCATTTTAGTAGCTATTACTCAGTTATCCAAAGAGCTACAGTTGTGTAACTTCACTATGTGGTAATCACCCAAAAGTAGGTGAATGACTTATTTAGAAGAAATTGCCTACCTGTAATACTTTTAGAGATAAAATACATTTACTCATTTTAGTAGCTATTACTCAGCTATCCAAAGAGCTACAGTTCTGCAACTTCACTATGTGGTAGATCACCCAAAAGTAGGTGAACGACTTATTTAGAAGAAATTGCCTACCTATAATACTTTTAGAGATAAAAGATGTTTACTCATTTTAGTAGCTATTACTCAGTTATCCAAAGAGCTACAGTTCTGCAACTTCACTATGTGGTAGATCACCCAAAAGTAGGTGAACGACTTATTTAGAAGAAATTGCCTACCTATAATACTTTTAGAGATAAAAGACGTTTACTCATTTTAGTAGCTATTACTCAGTTATCCAAAGAGCTACAGTTGTGTAACTTCACTATGTGGTAATCACCCAAAAGTAGGTGAATGACTTATTTAGAAGAAATTGCCTACCTGTAATACTTTTAGAGATAAAATACATTTACTCATTTTAGTAGCTATTACTCAGCTATCCAAAGAGCTACAGTTCTGCAACTTCACTATGTGGTAGATCACACAAAAGTAGGTGAATGACTTATTTAGAAGAAATTGCCTATGTGTAATATTTTTGAGATAAAAGACAATTACTCATTTTGGTAGCTATTGCTCGGCTATCCAAAGAGCTACAGTTCTGCAACTTCACTATGTGGTAGATCACCCAAAAGTAGGTGAACGACTTATTTTGAAAAAATTGCCTACCTATAATACTTTTAGAGATAAAAGACATTTACTCATTTTAGTAGCTCTTGCTCAGCTATGTACTCACTTAGCTATTGACCTACATCTGCAAAAGCAACAAAAATATAAAGGACACAGGAAAGTAAGCTTTTGAAAAACTAGATGAATAACAAATGAAAAGATTTGCCTAACTTTGGTACTTGTGAAGGTATTTGACATTTATTTCCATCATAATTTTGATACAAATAAGAAAATAGGTATTGCTCACCTATGACATGCAATGGAACCCCAAACGATATGCCATCTTATAGTTAAGGAAAAAGTAGCTGAACAAATGGTTTTAGGAAAATCCTGTAACTGCAGTAGTTTTTGAGTTACAATGGATTTACTCAACAGTCACAATTTCAAAGTAGCTATTACTCAGTTGGCCAGTGTGCAACAGGTTTGCAGCTTTACTATCTGATAGCTCATCAAAAACTAGATGAATAACATATTTGAAAATATTTCCCTGACTTGAATACTTTTGAAGATATTTGAAATTTACTTATGTTGTTATTTTGCTACAAATAAGAAAATAGCTATTACTCACTTATGGCATGCAACAGAACCCCAAACGATATGCCATCTTATAGTTAAGGAAAAAGTAGCTGAATAACATATTTTGGGAAAATACTCTAACTGCAATAGTTTTGGAGTTACAATGGATTTACTCAACAGTCACAATTTCAAAGTGGCTATTACTCGGCTATCCAATGTGCAACAGGTCTGAAACTTTACCATGTGATAGCTTATCAAAAACTAGATGAATAACATATTTGAAAAGAATTCCCTAATTTTTAATACTTTTGAAGATATTTGAAATTTACTCATGTCGTTATTTTGCTTCAAATAACGAAATAGCTATTACTCACTTATGACATGCAATAGAATCCCAAACTGTATGCCATCTTATAGTTAAGGACAAAGTAGCTGAACAACATATTTTAGGAAAATACTCTAACTGCACTAGTTTTGGAGTTACAATGGATTTACTCAACTGTAGAATTTCAAAGTAGCTATTACTCGGCTATCCAATGTGCAACAGATCTGAAACTTTACTATGTGATAGCTTATCAAAAAGTAGATGAATAACATATTTGAAAAGAATTCCCTAACTTTAATACTTTTGAAGATATTTGACATTTACTTATGTCATTATTTTGCTACAAATAAGAAAATAGCTATTACTCACTTATAGCATGCAATGGGACCCCAAACTATGTACCATCTTATAGCTAAGGACAAAGTAGCTGAACAATATATTTGAAGAAAAATTTGTAACTGCAATAGTTTTTGAGTTATGAGCCCTTTACTCCAAGTAGCTAAGATTGCTATTACTCACTTATCTTTAGGCCTAAGTCCATAAAACCAAAAAAATTTTCTAGGGCGTGAAAATTCATTGGGACAATTAATTTACAAAAAATCTGTAGCTGTAGTAGTTTTGAAGAAATCTGCGTGACTAACGCACACACGCACGCACAGGCATCATTTCATAATCTCCCTCCCGGGCTAAAGCCCGGCGGGAGATAAAAATAACTAGAGGATCGCTCGCAAATAAAAAAGGGAATGTTTTTGCATAGCAAAAACAAAGCGTCCCGAAAAGGATATAAAGGTGAGTGCTAAAGTATTAAGAAAATGCTTCGTTTCTAGCCTTATACTGTTGTGGCAACCAAAGTCAGCGCAGTCTGCTCTATCTAGCACGGTTTTCAAGATATAAGCATTTTTGTGTTTTGCAAAAAATAAAAAAATTAAAAATCTCCGCTATATTTGGCGAGACAAAAATATTTTGAAAATTGGCATGGCTACTCTGCAGAGATACCCAGCAGGTCCAAAATTTTGTTGAGTTCACTCCATATAGCACGGTTTTCGAGATATAAGCATTTTTGTGTTTTGCAAAAACTTTGAAAATTCAAAATGGCCACCATTTGTGGGGAGACAAAATTTTTTGTCAAGACCACTGCCGTGGTGTGTATCTCCCGCCGAGCATTAAAGCAGAAGAAATAGCTTTTCCGAGATATTCACAATTTTTCATTTTCGTGTGTGAAAGGTCTTCCAAAAGTAGGTGAATGAGTTATTTGAGAAAAATTGGCTATCTGCAATACTATTAAGAGATAATTCACATTTACTCATTTTGAGTAGGTGAATAATTATCTATGGGTCTGAAACTTCACCAAGTGAAAGCTCTCCCAAAAGTAGGTGAATGAGTTATTTGAGAAAAATTGGCTATCTGCAATACTTTTAGAGATAATTCGCATTTACTCATTTTGAGTAGGTCAGTAATTAGCTATGGGTCTGAAACTTCACCATGTGAAAGCTCTCCCACAAGTAGATGAATGAGTATTTGATAAAAATTGGGTATCCGCAATACTTTTACAGATAATTAGCATTTACTCATTTTGAGTAGGTGAATAAATAGCTATGGGTCTGAAACTTCACAGAGCGAAAGCTCTCCCAAAAGTAGGTGAATGAGTTATTTGAGAAAAATTGGCTATCTGCAATACTTTTAGATATAATTCACATTTACTCATTTTGAGTAGGTGAATAATTAGCTATGGGTCTGAAACTTCACCAAGTGAAAGCTCTGCCAAAAGTAGGTGAATGAGTTATTTGAGAAAAATTGGCTATCTGCAATACTTTTAGAGATAATTCGCATTTACTCATTTTGAGTAGGTGAGTAATTTGCTATGGGTCTGAAACTTCACCAAGTGAAAGCTCTGCCAAAAGTAGGTGAATGAGTTATTTGAGAAAAATTGGCTATCTGCAATACTTTTAGAGATAATTTGCATTTACTCATTTTGAGTAGATGAGTAATTAGCTATGGGTCTGAAACTTCACCAAGTGAAAGCTCTCCCAAAAGTAGGTGAATGATTAACTTGAGAAAAATTGGCTATCTGCAATACTTTTAGAGATAATTCGCATTTACTCATTTTGAGTAGGTGAGTAATTAGCTATGGGTCTGAAACTTCACCAAGTGAAAGCTCTCCCAAAAGTAGGTGAATGATTAATTTGAGAAAAATTGGCTATCTGCAATACTTTTAGAGATAATTCGCATTTACTCATTTTGAGTAGGTGAGTAATTAGCTATGGGTCTGAAACTTCACCAAGTGAAAGCTCTCCCAAAAGTAGGTGAATGAGTTATTTGAGAAAAATTGGCTATCTGCAATACTTTTACAGATAATTCGCATTTACTCATTTTGAGTAGGTGAGTAATTAGCTATGGGTCTGAAACTTCACCAAGTGAAAGCTCTCCCAAAAGTAGGTGAATGAGTTATTTGAGAAAAATTGGGTATCCGCAATACTTTTACAGATAATCAGCATTTACTCATTTTGAGTAGGTAAATAATTAGCTATGGGTCTGAAACTTCACCATGTGAAAGCTCTCCCAAAAGTAGGTGAATGAGTTATTTGAGAAAAATTGGCTATCTGCAATACTTTTAGAGATAATTCGCATTTACTCATTTTGAGTAGGTGAGTAATTAGCTATGGGTCTGAATGTTTTTGTTTATTGTTTATTTGGGTTTTACGTCGCTTTCAACACTGTACAGGTCATATCACGACGGGTAGTTGGAAGGGCAGAGGAAACCAGTACATATAGTTCGCTAGGGTTCTGTACTGTAAACTGCCGACCAACGGCAAGCAACTACCAGCTTTCCCACTTACGGCCATGACGGGGATCGATCCCCGGCCGCAGAGGTGGGAGGCGAGAGTGTTACCACTCTGCCACCGTGGCCCCCGCTATGGGTCTGAAACTTCACCAAGTGAAAGCTCTCCCAAAAGTAGGTGAATGAGTTATTTGAGAAAAATTGGCTATCTGCAATACTTTTAGAGATAATTCGCATTTACTCATTTTGAGTAGGTGAGTAATTAGCTATGGGTCTGAAACTTCACCAAGTGAAAGCTCTTTGGGATAGCTGCTCTGCAGAGATACCCTGAAGATCAAAAATTTCGTCGAAATCGCTCTATGTAGCACGGTTTTCGAAATATTAGCATTTTTGTGTTTTGCAATTTTTGCGCAAAAATTCGAAAATTCAAAATACTGTCAATCGTACTATCTCTATACCTCAAGAAAAATTGACAAAAATTCATGACATGGTTAATGTATGGACCTCTAAGCATTTTTGCTCTATGCGTCAACTTCAATCTTTGCTAGGTCACTTGATGTACATTCAAAAGTGTGTCAAACCATCTCGCTTCTTTGTCAATAGAATGCTGGACCTGTTGCGTCGTAATTATGACGCCTCTTCTATTACTCTTGATCATGACTTCAAGAGAGATCTCAGGTGGTTCCAGTCCTTTCTTAGTCAGTACAATGGCACGTCATTTTTTGACCATAAGCCAATTCACCATGTTGTTGAACTTGATGCTTGTCTGGTGGGTTTGGGGGGCAGGTGTGGTCAACTTGTGTATCACCTTCCTATTGTGAAGCATTATGCCAACCTTACCATAGTACACTTGGAAATGGTCAACATTTTGGTGGCACTTCGTGTTTTTGCTCATCTGTGGTCAAAACAGCGAATTTTGGTCAAGTGTGATAACCAAGCAGTGGTTCATGTGTTAACCACTGGTCGTACTAAGGACGCTTTCTTAGCAGCCTGTGCAAGGAACATATGGCTAGTGTCTGCTCAGAGTGATGTGGAGTTGTCATATAGGCATGTAATGGGCAGAGATAATGGGGTGGCAGATTTACTGTCAAGGTGGCAAAATACAACAGCACAACATATAGAGCTACAGAGTAAGATAGGGAGTCATTTATGGTTAAATGTTAGCTCCAAATTATTAGAAATTAACAATGAAATTTAAAATGCTGATGTTAACAGATTCTACCTTTGTTGCAGGTCAGAGGCGGCTCCACTTGGTGGATGGAGCATCACAGAGAGTCAAGGCTGCCTTCCGCCCTAAAACTAGGAGATGCTACCAGCTGTTATTTCGTAATTTTGTGGGTTTCTGCTGTTTAGCTGATATTTTGATACAGGACGTTAGCTTGCATTCTGTAATGGCTTATCTTGAGTACTTAGCTCTAAATAAAGTGTCGGTACACATGGTTGCTAACAATGTTGCTGCTATTAAAGCTAATTTTGTAATGTATGGCATTGATCATTCTGTGATGGAACATCCTAGAGTTAAATATTTTCTGAAATCAATGAGAATTAACAGACCACTGTCTGTCCCTGTTCGAAATGTCATGTCCCTTCAAAATTTGGTGGACATTGTCCACTTGTGTGACAACATTCTTTTTGGTTCTGTCTTTAAAGCGGTATTTCTCATTGCCTTTTTTGGATTTTTGCGCATTTCCAACATCGCCCCACATTCCATTGCTTCCTTTGACCCTACCAGACATTTAACTCCATCTGATGTAAAAATTTCCAAAAATTTCATGACCCTGGCCATTAAGTGGTCCAAAACTAATCAAAATAGGGACAAAATTCATTATATTACTTTGCCCATACTTAGGTCCCATCCTCTTTGCCCTGTGTCTGCATTGAAGAATGCTTTAAGTTTGTACTCCCCTTCCCCACTTGATCCACTGTTTCAAATCAGGACTGTCTCAGGTTGGACTGTCTTGACTGATTCTCGTATCAGAAAAGTCCTGTCCAGATTGAATAAAAAAATGGGTTTATGTGCTAATTATTTCACTTTTCACTCCTTCCGGCGTTCAGGAGCTACTTTGGCTTTTGATGCCCATGTGCCTTTGCAAAGCATCAAGTCACATGGCTCCTGGACGTCGGACTGTGTATGGACATACATACAGCAAAACAAAAGTTCTACTAGAGATATTGCTCTATCGCTTGCTCGTGTTATTAATAATGCTTAATACTACTCCTATTGGGCCTTTGAGGGTTTTTATGAAAGTTGGTTGCTTCAATTGTAACATCATGTTTACCTTATGGTCGTCCGGCTGCGCTGCAGCCGTGGGGGGTTCCAGTAACATCTCCTTATACCCTCTGGTCTTGGGTTTGAATCTTTACTGACAGGGGTAGTCTTATATGATTCTATTTAGTAACTGCACTTGTGGTGCTTTAGTATTTCATATTGGGGCATGGGGGAGACATGTACTCCTGCCTCGGTTAGTAAATTTTCAAGTAACTGGTAATTTCATGCCTGGCATGAGTACTACTAGTAAAGGTTTATCTTCATGTTCAGCATGAGTAGTATTGTTACTTGTGCTGTGTTAGTAATATGACTTAATCAGTTCAGCATTAGCATGGATTGTGTGGTTCACCATGCTGTGTTGGTAATGTTTCAGTATTGGTAATTGGACTGAATTGAGAGTCTGAAGTCTTGACATGGTTTTGAGTAGTCTTAGTCACTTGTGTAATCGATTGAGTCTGTAATATACTAAATAGTATAGTTTTTATATATCTTAGTATTTTACTGTAACTGTATATCTTATACTATTGTTGTATTATAATAAACTATATCCTGCACCCCTGTTGTTTGTACCCCAGGGGGGGGGGTACTGGCGCAAAAATTCGAAAATTCAAAATGGCCGCCATTTTTGGCAAGACAAAATTTTTTTGAAAATTGGCATGGCTACTCTGCAGAGGTACCCAGTGGGTCAAAAATTTCGTCGAAATCGCTCTATCTAGCACGGTTTTCGAGATATAAGCATTTTTGTGTTTTGCAATTTTGCAAAAAATTCGAAAATTCAAAATGGCCGCCATTTTTTGCGAGAAATTTTTTGTTTGAAAATTGGCATGGATACTCTGCAGAGATACCCTGCGGGTCAAAAATTTCGTCGAAATCGCTCTATCTAGCAGGGTTTTAGAGATATAAGCATTTTTATGTTTTGCAATTTTTGCGAAAAATTCGAAAATTCAAAATGGCCGCCATTTTTGGCGAGACAAAATTTTTTTGAAAATTGGCATGGCTACTCTGCAGATATACCCTGTGGGTCAAAAATTTCGTCGAAATCGCTCTATCTAGCAGGGTTTTCGAGATATAAGCATTTTTATGTTTTGCAATTTTTGCGAAAAATTCGAAAATTCAAAATGGCCGCCATTTTTGGCGAGAGAAAATTTTTTTCAAAGTTGGGATAACTACTCTGCAGAGATACCCTGTGGGTCAAAAATTTCGTCGAAATCGCTCTATCTAGCACGGTTTTCGAGATATAAGCATTTTTGTGTTTTGCAATTTTTGCGAAAATTTCGAAAATTCAAAATGGCCGCCATTTTTGGCGAGACAAAATTTTTTTGAAAATTGGGAAAAGTACTCCGCAGAGATATCCTGCGGGTCAAAAATTTTGTCGAAATTGCTCTATCTAGCACGGTTTTTGAGATATAAGCATTTTTGTGTTTTGCAATTTTTGCGAAAATTTCGAAAATTCAAAATGGCCGCCATTTTAGGCGAGACAAAAATTTTTTGAAAATTGGGATAACTACTCCGCAGAGATACCCTGCGGGTCAAAAATTTCGTCGAAATCGCTCTATCTAGCACGGTTTTCGAGATATAAGCATTTTTGTGTTTTCCTTATTTGGAAAATTCGTAATGATTAATTAATCATTAATTACTCGGCCATTTCTTGACCAATCAATGCCAAAATCTAATGATTTCCAGATTTTAATAGAATGAATGTATTTGCCAAGTTTCAGGTGAATTGATAAAATTCCTTTCAAGTTATCATCCGGACAAGCTTCCCCATCGAAAAAAGACATTTTTGGTCATGTGACCTCTCTGATTGGTTGAAATGTCACTGCAGCATATTCAAAAAAATTCCCCAAGGCTACTGCCTAAACCTGCCAAATTTGAAAAGAATCCGCCTAACGGTTACAGAGTTATAAGGAAAACAAAATGCGGAGCCGGCGGAGCCGCAGGAGCCGGCGGAGCCGGAAGCTCTCCCATACACAAACAAGCGTCCCTTGCGGGACGCTTAATAATAAATGGGAGTGTTGTTTTTTAACCACAGTAAAATGATTCACTTGTAAAATACCTATGGTGGCCCTTAAATATGGAATGCTTCATGATTTTGTGCAAGCATGACACATTTACCTCATGGTTAAGACTTGGGTAACATCCTGCAATAGGCTTAATTAGATACTTTTAAAAACATATTTCAGAGATGTGTGTGTACTAAATGCATGACCATCCAATATTTTATGCGGATATACCTTCTGTGCCATACACTATACGGTTTCCCTCCTGTGAAGATCCTTCAGGCAGCCAGAATTGATAACTCCAAATATCTGTGCCGTCTCCTTCCCACAGAAACTTGTTGTCGGCATTTGTGTCTCGCTTACCGCTGGTGTACCAGTCACGACTGAGGATAAAATACAGGAAAAATACTTAATCCTTTCAAGAAGACCAAATATTACCTTCTATTTAAAAGGGGATTCTACATAATGGACCTATAGTTAAAGGGGCAGAACCATATTACCCTATTGGAATCAACATACAAAGTTCACCAGAAAACTTTACAGGGCCATGAAAATGTTACAGGTCAATAGCACAAGTTGCCAGTCCGTGTTTCAATGTAGGTGAAATCGATATTAACTTTCAAAATTGACAGAGTGGCAAGTGCTGAAGAATAAATGGCTTCATGTTACTTTCTGTAATGGCAAGAATGTGAATAGTAAATATTTTGTTAATTTCAATGATTGAAAAGGACATTTGAACAGTTTTCTTAAGTTACAATACATCCGGACCTTTAATTCTAGATACAGGTTTGCAAGAATAGTTATCAGTCTTAGACATTGGCTAACAGAGGCTACAGTGCAAATAATGGCACTGTACAAAATTAACATCTACCTGTCTGAGATTCGTAATTATTGTCATGGCCCTATATCTTTCCAGAGTTACAAGTCATGAAGCCCTGTAACTTCAGAAGTATTCATACATTTTTCTTTAACTGACAAAATTATTTCAGGACTAGGACCTCCACAACAGATATTCTTGACAATATAGAAAACAACATCAAAGCATTTATTCTTTAGCACTTACAGACTTATCCTATACTGAAATATGGACTGACAACAGACTCAAAGAACATACTTAAATTAATTCACAAATTTTCTTTACTTCAGTAAAAGTTAAAGTCAACCAATAAAAGTAAAATTCCATTCTCACAATTGTAAGGCATTGTTTTTCAGCCAATCTGTCACAAATACATGCTCATCGTAGAAGTTGATACTCAATAGACTGGCACCATTGTTCTGCAAACAAAATACAAAACCAGTTTTACAGACTTGAAAACAATGCAATAGATGTAATGGAAGAGTAAAGGATTTGCTGATGTAATATTAAAACTATATAAAAAATAGCATCAGAGATGCCCGTACCCCACAGCCTGGGGAAATAGTTTTCAACACCATGACATATAGAAGTAGTCAAACACTACAAAGACCGGGAGACTTGCAGCGCAGTGTCACTTATATAAAGGTCCAAATAATGTTTAAGTAGAGAAAGTAACATCTAAGAGAAAGAAAATGTATGTAATGATAAAGTACTAAAACAAGACAATTCAATAGCAAGATGACAGCATTAATCAGTAAACTAAAAAATATGAAGCTGTACAATTTATTAATTGGAGAATAGCTGTCAATGGAAATAGAATAATTATGTAAAAGTGCATATAATAATCAGTTGCAGCAATCCATGAATTGTTGTCATAAGAGAAAGATGTCTCAAATATGGCATGACGCACACATACAATTACATACACCCCCTAACCAATGTCCCTACCAAGTGTCAACCTTTTGCACCTTATGGAACCCAAGAAATAGTCCAGACAAGATTTTATAGGTCAAGGTCACTACGGCAAGGTCAAAGGTCATATCAAGGTCACACCATAACAATGCACACCTACACCTCCTAACCAATGTTCCAACCAAGTATCAACTTGCTACAACTTGGACAAGATTTTAAAGGTCAAGGTCACTCAGAGATGTTGCCAGCTTTTGATAAAAGGGGGGGAATTCCCCTCATGGTCTACAAAAAGGGGGTTTCAAAAATAAAAAGGGGGATCCGATCCGAAAAGGGGGATCCGATCCGAAACAGATGCAGAAGTTTGGATATCTGGAGTTGTGACAACTGGAGGCAGAGTGCATTGGTTACAGTCATTGCCTTTACCCTGTTCAGAGTCCACTGATTACTGAACTGCTACTAGCATTATTGTTTCAATCTGTGTTGCACACCTTTGGTTTGAAGAAAGCACTTGTGGATGTATTACCTAAACGTCTCTTCCGATTTATTTTAATTTCATTTGCATCCATATTTATCCTTTAAACGCCTACCATATAACCACAATATTTTGGTCTGCTACCGAAGACGTCTGTGTGCTCGATTCTGATTGGACAAGAATTAGAAAGGGGTCACGTCTTGACCAATAGAAAAATTCCTTACAGTTGTGTTCACACATGCGCATTGACAACTCTTCCTGTCATCTAGCAATGATACAGCAAATATTTAGTGTATGTTAAGGTCATGTAAGCTATTCTCTTCACGCATTGGGTCCCTGCATTTGCGTGTAGTAAACCTCTAATATACTGCACTGTAGTTTCAAAATTGTGTGAGATTTTAAAAAAATTGCGAGATTCTCTCAATCGCGCAGTCTGGCAACATCTCTGGGTCACTGCGGAGAGGTCAAATCAAGATCACACCATGACGTTGCACAGCTACAATCCCCCACCGATGTCCCTGTCAAGTATCAACTTTCTGCACCTTAAAGTTTCTGAGATATCACCAGGACAACATTTCATAGGCCATGGTCACTACAGTGGGGTCAAAGGTCAAATCAAAGTCACACCTACACCTCCTAACCAATGTCCCTACCAAGTATCAACTTCCTACACCTTACGGTTTCTGAGATATAGCCCGGACAATGTTTTTCCCGCTGCCCGCACACCCGCTCGCCCATCCGGACACCATGGGTGAAAACAATACCCCGACAGCCCTTAAGGGCTGTGGGGTAAAAATTATGAAGCGGTGAAATTTATTGTGAAGTATAGCTGTCAATGGAAATAGCACAATCATGTAAAAGTACATGCAATAATCAGTTACAGCAATCCTTATATCATCATGATTAAGAGAATTATGTCTCAAATATGACAGGTGAACACACTTGGCAGAGCCAAGATTGCAGGACACCCCATGATATAGCATACCAACACTCCCCAACCAAGTATCAGCTTCCTACATCTTACGGCTACTGAGATACAGCCTGGACAAGATATTAATATCAAGGAAACTACAAGGCCAAAAATCAAATCAAGGTCATATCTTGATGTTGCACACCTACATCTTCCAACCAATGTCCCCACCAAGTATCAACTTCCTACACCTTAAGGTTTCTGAGATACAACCCTCACAAAATTTTAAAGCCCAATGTCACTATACCAAGATCAAAGGTCAAATCAAGCTTAAACCATGATGTTGCACACATAGTAGGTGTCACCTACAACCCAACCAATGTCCCCTACCAAGTATCAACATCATGCCCTTCAGGGTTTTTGAGATACACCCTGGACAAGCTTTTTCTCACTGCACGCCTGACTACCTGCCCCCCACCCCCATACGGACACCATGGGTGAAAACAATATCCACACAGCCCTTAAATGTTATGGGGTAAAAAACCTTCAGAGTGTTGCATTGAAACAGTTGTTATCAGATACCCCCCAAAAACCTACTCAGCTATAGATCCCCTTGCTGAAGCCACTATTGACTAATGACACCTGGGCGGCACAGGAGATGAATACAACCCTAGCCTTTATCCGCTGGGGTTAAAAAATCAGAAGATGGGTTCTATTTAATTTTGAGACTGATCTGGGTTACCACCTGTATACAAAAAACCTAGATTTTCTCATTTATTTATTATTACAGTCCTTTGGTGGCTGTCTGTGCTCTCCAAGTGCTTTTGTTAGCTACATGTCTTATTATTTATTTACCCGACAATCTAATGTCGCTCCTTGAATTGTGTCAGCTCGCAATTCAAACATGTAGCACTTGGATTCATACTCTATCCAGGGTTCTGGGCAATCTGGAACAGTTCAAAACATTCAAAAATAATTTAGAGGATTTAAAAACCCAAATATACAGTTAAAACTAATATTATATTTGACCATCATTAACCATTTTAGAGGTTCCACTGGAGAAAACCATTTCCAAATTTTGCAATACAAAAAAACTGACCCATTGTCAATGTTCCATGCATGCCATTGCTAATATTCAAAATCAGCCTGCAAAAGTGAAAAGTGATTGTGTTACATTCCAAACAGTTGACATATTCAAACTTGATTTAAACCAATCCCTTTACTCCTATAACACAATCTATTTGCTGGATACCAGAAAAATAGTTTGAACAGGAATTATTTTAAAACACCCAGACACAAACTCATCTGTTAGATACATTTATATTTAAGATTACACCCTTAAAGAAGACACCTGGGAACAATGATATGAATATAAATGTCTAAGTTATTATATGGGTTCAAACCAATGCATGGTTTACACAAAATTCAGGAACACAACACCCTTATTATTGTACTTTTCATAAAACTTGTAACTTTTACATTCATGTCAACAGTTTAAATGGTCTGTGGTCTATATGGTGTAGTGTTCCAGAGTAATTCCCAGGCCATACTTTAGAAAAAAACTACAGAAAATAAAAAAGGAGGGAAATTGTGGAAATGTCCCCTGGTGGATGTGTGCATTCTATTAGTGCTTTCTAGTTTCCTTACTTGAGTTATACAAATATGCCAGTGAGAGTGTCTGAGGGATGTTAGGTACTTGTAACTACAACTGCAAACATAAATAATTGAAAGCTTAATTTTGATTTCCATTAGACTGCCGGAAAAACAAAAAAGATGTGGGTAGGAAAATTTCACTCACCATAAATGCCTCCCACTGCTTGAGATATAACAGCACTTGGCAGTAGAATGTAACAAATAGTTAAAAGCACAGTATGCCAACCCATTTTAAAAGTTGTATCCAATAATGTTATGTTACATCCTGAAACACAGAAATAGATATACAGATAATAATATTATGTATACAATCTTATTTTTCAAAATATGACTTAAAATGACCCACTTCACAGAAAACAACTACATCAAATTTGTTTAAAAATTCTTGTATATAACTGTTTGACAATATTTAAATAATGTAGTTGTAGATGTGTGTATGCCATACACATGCCTAATATTACAGGTCTCCTTGCAAATAATTAGTTTGTACAGGTTTTCTCTTTCTAGTATCTTCCCTTTAAGTTGACAATTTGTTCTGAAATAATATGTACTATGGTACTGAGCTTTTTCTTCATACAAAATACCTCATGTATCAACAATAGTTGGCTGTGTTTTTAAAACCAAACTAAAATTTGTTGTAATATCCCATTGAGTTTACTGTAAAAATCTACAAGAGACAGTTTATTGCTGAGATAAAGGAATCCCTACTACTGACTCTTCTGCACATTATATGTGACTGAAAAAGTGTGCCTATATTAAAATGTGTACACTATAGACCCAATTTCCACATAGAAATATTCTGTCATCAATCACCATGTAGGTAGTTAATGAAAAAAGTTGCTGTACTCCATATCTATCCTGCCACTGTTCACCATGCTTTGGCTGCTTTCCAACCATTTTTAACACTTATATACTAAAGGCATGGAATATTTTTCCATGTGCATAGATTTGACGACTGTCAAGGTCACATGGTCAAAAATATCCTCTTGGGGTCTACCCACTCATCATCGCTGCTCAGCAAAAACTATTATATGCAGTTGGGTGCAATTTTACGTATAATACATGTTAGATGTTGCTATCAAACTGGCAAGATTTGGGGAATGATTAGACTAAAACTAAGCAAGTTACGTGTGGAGTTATACCAGGTAGCAATCAGAAAGCTTAAATTTGTATCAACCCCTGTATTACCACTTTTTATCTTTTAGAGACTTAAAGACATTGGGGTGTGATAGAAAACTACAAACAGGAAGCCCAGAAAGCTGGTCAGACCCCCCCCCCCTCCACCTTCCCCTTGTGGGTCAAAATGGGGTCACAAAATCAAAGTTTGTACTTCTAGCTTGTATCTCCTACAATACTACTTTAAAGTCGATAATTGGGTAGTAATGGGAAACCATATGCAGAGTGTAGAGACCTGGTGAGACTTATTCCATGACTCCTGGGTCATTTTTGGATTTTAGCCATCACTGACAGATAGTCCTCCCCACCCCCGGGTTAAAGTGGGTACTTGATCATTATATTAGAAACTATTCGTATTATCTTGGAATTTGTTATTCAGTGAATTTCTCCTTTTCATTTTCTTTCTCCTACCAAAATTTCAAAACTCTATCTGCAGCACTTTTAGTGTAATGCACACCTTTTTTAGGCTTTTCAACCACTTTTACAATTTCCAAAAAATCTATCTGCAAATAATTCTTGCAGCTCTATTTAATGGACATCTGCATTTACAGATAAAATATCTGCTTGTCTGCCAATTTTGACGCTGATTGAGGACATGCAATAAGTGCTCAGCAATGGGCTCTGTCCTCTTGAAAAGTATTGACTTTCTGGCATTTCTTTAAAATAAGTTTACCTACAGTCTTCAAAGCATAGATGTAATATTAACTAGGAAGTGGCAGGGTTGACAGGCCAACACTCTAAAAGTAGCTAATACTGGTCAAATGATATTACATTTTTAAATTTTAATTATAAAAGAGACTCAAAATCACAGAAACATATATTGTCCCACAATCAAAATGCACGACATACATGTGGACATTTCATTGTATTTAGAATTTCTTAGTTCTTGAAGAAGGCTCAAATATAGCATGGAGCTGTTTTATGCATGGTATGTTTTAAATTTTGTTCTCATTCATGCTATGTGTCACTACCATGTTGTCTGCCAAACTTTTCAAAATGCAATTAGTCTTAACTGCAATTTCTGATTTTTGAGTTGTATCTATTTATCTTCTGTCTCTCACCAAAGAATGACCAATTAAGTTGACCTGATTTCTTTTCTGTCAAACTCACAATTACCACAGAGGTTGAATTATGACACTATCTTTTTAGTTATATAACTTAATAATTTCATGACTGGCACAAGTTAGGTATTTATGTGCTGTTCAACAGCCACAACATTCATGGTTGAAATTATTTGGTACCATTTCTAAATCATACATACCACATGATTACCAGATCTTTCACACAAAAATGTGTTAACTCAAATACTCTTCACTCAGTTCACACAAATGCAACATTGCTAGGAAACTCTATTGCATCCTGTGACCTCATATACTTTCTCTGCATACACGAATATTAATCAGGCACAAAAGTCTGGTCACAAATTTTAAGTATTTGACATTCAAGCATCCTTATTATTACTGCAGAGGAAAAAACAAATCACAGGATTTTGTGACCTCAAATATTTCCTTACTCTTTAGTCTGTACACCTTAAGTACCCACCAACACTTCTCTCCGTAGTGAACCATAGTTGGGTACTTAAGGTAAGAATTAATATTTCCAATGCTTACATGAACATAAACGAGATGTACAAATCTGTCTACAAATTTAAAGCATTCGATCTTCAAGCAGCACTGAATATTGAGTTACACCCATTAGGAATACCTGCTTAAATTGGAAAAAAATGTATAGAAAAAGGCTGTGTGAATTGACTGAACAATGGCTGGGCTAAACTGGCTTTGTGTAAACAATCTAGCATTCTCCCATAATATCTTCAGCAAGGCTCAGTGCATGTATCACATGGGTTGAGACACGGAACAGTGTAATGGACCTTTTCGTGAACTACGCTAAGCTCTGCCCATTTATCAAACGGCCTATATGGGTGTCTCACAAACAAAACTATTTATAGAAATTAAGGCATTTTCAAGGATTTCCCTGGCAATATTTTATACACTGGAAGGCTGGGTGAAGATCAGATACCTTAAACTTGAGAACTCATGGCCATATTTAAAATTCACAGCGAAGCATGGTCAACTTGGACCTATGCGAACTCCACCCCCGCCAACTCGGCCCCATTCAATTGCGAACCCCCATTTGAAGCTCATTCTCACATATATTATTTATGTATGCATCATAATTTAATGTTGTATTATGTGTTTTATGTGATAATTTAACTAAAATATGTTCTGAATTATCTGATACCAGTGGAAATGGTTTTAGAAGGTACATATTTTTACAAATGATGGCTACATTATAAAAACTGTTACCCATGGATTTGATAAAACATTTTTGTACATATTACTTTTACTGTATAAATCTGATTCAAGATTATGTGTTACTATTAAATCCACCATTAAAAACTGTAAATAATGATACCTAGATTATCAAAATCCATCCATAAATAAATATTTTATGTCAATTGGAATTTCTAATTGAATGGGGCAGAGTTTGCATAGAAGAGTCCGAGTTGGCGGGGGCCGAGTTGAGCAGTTTCCCTCACAGCCATAGCACCCTACTCATTAATATTCATGAGGAAATATGAGGTCACAGATTTTCTTGGGAGTTTTCTTACATTTTATGTATATTAAGGCTGCTTAAAGATCAAACACTTTAAACTTGTGGTCATAGCACCCAACTCGTTAATATTCATGATAAATTATGTTGTCACGGATAAAGAAGTTTGCTTGGAGATAAAATATTTCAGATTCGTGGACTCATATTATGCACATATAAAGTGGCAGGATTTTTTTTTTACGTACTTTGTGTACCGCCAATCTCAGTGCACATCTTCCATGGGTGGAGTCACAGATATCCTATGATTTTTTATGCCATCCTTTTTGTGTTTAATTAATTGCAAATTTCAGTGAAATTCAATATACTGCACCAATTTTGTGTCAATTGCAACAGTTCGGCACCAGTTCTTTATCTGCACAAGTACCCAACCAAGTTCGTCACCCAACCAAATTCATCAACTTTCTTGGAAACTATCAGGACAAACATAACTGATACATGACAAATGAACAGGTACTTTCAGTGTAGTCCAAAGCTTATAGACTTATCACTGCGCTTTTCACTGACGCCCGCTATATACGTCTATAAGCTTTGGACTACTTTCAGTGGTGATGTATCACTCTACAATTAAAAAAGCTTAATTGTGAAAAGGTGTTACAGTACGGTAGTATTGGCATACAATGCAAGGGACGAACTTTGGTGGATTGACAATTAAACTTGGGTACGGAGCACGATTCCGGGGGCACAGCACCAGTAACTTGTAATTAGACCGATTAATCTCCCAGATAGCATTCGGACCGACGTTGGCTATTGGTCGCATGGTCGGCAGATTTTGCCGACGTTGGGCCAATGTTGGCTTGCCAACCAACACTCTGGTTAGATGTCTCTATATTTTGCCGAAGTTGGGCCGACGTTGGCTTGCCAACCAACACTCAGGTTAGATGTCTATATTTTGCCAACGTTGGGCCAACGGCGGATTTTTATTCAAGATGGCGGCGAGCAATAATAGGGGATTTGGGGTAACTTTGAAAAAATATATTTATTATGGTATGTCTAAAAATCATATTTCAGTGAGCCCACAAATTTTAACTAACCATTTAACAATTTTACACATAAAAATAATATTCTTATTAAAAATTCACACTACGAAAGTTATCAATGAACATCATCTGATTGGCTGATGCTATACATAGAATATAATTTTCACCGACGTTGGCCCGACGGTCAAAAAGCTGTTGGCCCAACGTCGGACCGACAGATGTGCCGACGTCGGTCCGACAGTGGAATGCTATCTGGGCTGTCTCTTGGACAATATTTAAACGATGGATGTATTGACGAGAGACAGATGGCATAAGTATGCAAAAAACATAAACGTCCTGAAGGGCAACAAATGGCACACATCCTGACATTAAACATGTACTGTACAGTACAGTACAGTAGGGAGCAATAAAGCACCAGTAACTTGTAATACAAGTTGTATTCACTTGATCTTAATGGCCAAGGATCAACTGATACCTTATTCCCAAATATTTACATCAACGCGTATTTATTTTACTTCACTGTGTTATATATTATCACTGCAGTTTTTATAAAAGACATACCTATCACTTTATTGTAACTTCTCAGGTATACTTTACCGAAGATTAATTTCCGGGAATCTTTGACCAATCAAGAACCGTAAAACTGGGCCACTTCAGGTGGGTCAGAAAAAAAGGTATCGAAAATTAACTTTATATTATAAAGCCCCGACAATTCTTCTACACCCACCAGAAATAAAAGAAGACATTTTGTGGTTCATCTGGGAGAACTTTAGTTTGCGTATATTCAGACAAACATAATGACACACAATATCTGATTAACTAAAACATAAAATACATAATATAAATATGTTTCATTGGTGTATTATACTATAAATCTCTTTAATAAACACATAAAAAACAATATTGATTCTTAGGTAAAACTGAGCGGATGTGGTTCGATTAAATTTTTGTCATAACCATATGAGTGATTTTTATTAACTTTAGAACTTAGATGTGATCACTCCTGGTGATTTATGTTTCAGTGAACTTGGGATGGTCCATGCAAAGAAGCAGGAGAAACCCATTGGAACAAAGTGTGAGCAGTTGAAAAATGCCCGTAAATACGAGAAACATAATTCAACTAAGGATCACATGGTTGAGAAAACACCTAAATGGAAGGGTAACACAGATACTGCACAGATCCAATGCATAAGGCCCAATATCTTAAGTTGCCTAATGAATCATATTTGATTGGAAAGGCTTGCAAAAAGACTGTGTACAATGATGTATCTTTGGGTCAGTTGCTTGTGGGCTTTGTGAACAATGTCCTTGATATTTAACATTTCAACACCGAGAAATGTATGCTCACTGAACTGTTCAAAAACATTGAAATCGTTTTAAAAAATTTTATAACCCTTAAGCTTACTGGGAATCTCTAGATCATGGCCAATTACCCATGATGCATGTGCACATGATTGAAGAAGAAACATTTATTTGGCAGGACAGTTCTGTCTTAGCTGGTAACCATCTATTCTCAATAGTGGCCATGATCCGCGATCGTCACAAACCCACAGTCCCATCACCCAATCCACTGTCATCAGTGGCTCAGTGATTATATATCTCTATGACCTAACAGTTCACACCAATTCACTGGAGGGACCAGAAAGTTTTCCACAAGTGGTACAAGGAGGGTTCATGTCCACCACACCCAAGGTCATCTGGATACCATATGAACCACTTTATTTCGTCATGTCTACATGTATTTTTTCACAAAGTTTTGAAATGCAACCACAACAAAGGCCAGTTCTATAGAATAGGAAGTGACTGACCACATTTCTCATATTAAAATTGAAAGTAACAATAACACTGGTGGTTGTGGGTGAAAAATTTGGTTCTGTATACAAAGCTTTATAAGATTATATAAAATTTGGATTCCCACTAAGCTTTATCAAAGGAATGCAGATAAAAATAATATGCTTGAAAATCACTAGTCTGCCACGGTCTGTCCTTCAGACATTGATGAGTATTTAGAAACTGAAATTGTTCATGGTGCCTTATTTGATCCATTATGTTTCCCCCTTACCCTAACTTTACAAGGTCTCCTTTTATGCCCATACCTAAGACACATAGGTATCCTGGATCTTTCTTTTGGTAAGCATTCAGTCAGAAAGGCTACTCACAATGAAGAATGTGACAAAACCCATTTTATAGATAACCTTATATCTTTGGACAACTTCCTCCATTTGCATGAGAAGTTGGGCCCTGCGGCTTATGTCTACAGAATTGATGTCATTTAGAAATGTTTGCATATGCCATGCAGATGCCATGTACTTTGGCATCATATGGAGAGGATAATATTTCACTGACAAAATAGATATTTTAATGAAAAACATGGGCCATGATGGCGCAGTGGTAACACACTCGCTTTCCACCCTGAGGTTGGCAGTTCAAACCCCAGACCTTATGTGGGAAAGTTGTTAGCTGCTTACTGATAGTTGGCAGTTTACAGTACAAAACCTTGACAAAGTATGTACTGGTTTCCTCTGCCCACAAAACTGCCCGCTGTGATACAGTTTTGAAACCCCAAATAAACAAATTTAATGCAGAACATGGCATGGCAATTATTGAACAGATCAGATATTTAGTTTTCTTATTTTGGCCAAGAAGTATTGTCATGTTTTTAATTATATAGACTTATGCACAGTTACAGACAGATGGGGCTATCCAGAGCAATGGTCACGCGGGATTGCCAATGCTATATTACCCTCATACCGGTACATTGTGCTGGTATTTTTTCTTTTTTTTTGTTGAAAGCCATCTTGTAAAGTTTCTTTTTTGTAAGTCTCCCTTTGTTGATCAGTTACAATGTTTTAACTATGGATATATAGTTTTATTTCGTCTTAGTAGTGGCCTCTCAGGTTCTAGTACCTGCTGCTTTCACACAGCCTCCAGTTTACTGTGATTGCTTTTGGATACTTTTGAACAAGTCACTCCCCCAACCTCCTATTCAGAAAAATGATCCTCTATACCTTCAGAAGAACAAGTGTGTTATGTCTCAACAACATCTGCCTCTCTGGGGTAAAGAAAGAGGTTGTTTGATCAACTCTGTGCAACCATAGGTGGGCCGCCAGGGAGTAGATCATGTTGCAGTTATTTACCATGACCCAACAAGACTCTCAAAACCCAGTCCTCATCAGACAAGATTCCTGTCTATGTCATGCTCACCCCAACCTGGACACCATAATATTTGCACTACACCAATTTTAGGGAGATAATTTTGACAGGGGACATGCAGAAGTACGAAACAACACCTAATTGAACTTGGTGTCAAGCCTGAATTAGTTCTTAAACCAGTGTTTCCACTCTTACAAGAATAAAAAGGGCAAGTGCAGTCAACAACGTCAACATGCTTTCCAGGGTATGCCCTACAAATCCATGCAGACACCCTAGTGCCAGATGCAATGTACAGCCATTCTACCCACATCCACAAGTTGGCACTAGAGGTCACTACGTGGTCACAGAGATTGCGGTCACAGAAGCAACACAGGCAGTGTCAGACAGCAGCAAACCTCCTTAATGACATCCAAATCAATGTGTTACCGTCCAAAGATCCTGGACAGAGACAAAATCCACTTCAGAAAAATTCTTGGACTGTGTTCAACCTATAGTGCCCACCAGATGGGAAAAAGACTCTGAGTGTGTCAGCCCTACTGGAGAGGGTAAAGACTCTATGTGCACATTCCCAACCGGGAGGAGGGTGGGCGAAGATATTCAGTGTGCACAGCCTCAAAGGGTATTCATTCAAGATCAGTTTTTAAAGGTATTTACTGAAGATAAGTCAAAAGATTTGGGAGCAGGTTCTGGCATTTTCTACTCGAGTTAAAAAGACAAGAAACCCTCCAGTTAATGATAGGGTTCATCAGGGATAAATACAAATTACCCTTCAGAGAATGACAACTTCGTGTCCATGACATCTGATCAAAGCAGGTCTAAAGGTGGCCCAACCCTCCTCAAAGATGGTCAGGATCTTGATTGCGAATCCAGAATTGTTTTAGTTATTTTTCAGAACTTCCCATAAGTGAGGGTTTGTACATTCTCAGTTACTGCTTGTATTTTTAAAATAGATCATGAAATGGGCTCAAGAAAACAAGGAAGCATTGACAGTATATGCTGATATGAGTCCAGCTTAAGCCTAGACTATAGACCAATCAGTAATCAATATTAATTAAGTCTATGTTCAGTAAATTCAATCGCATGTGCCAAGCTAAGTGTTATGTCAAAATGGAGGGTTAAAATACTTCTCTCATTGCTGGAAATCCGTTAATCAGTTTATGAGTCTATAATTTGTAAAAACGTTAAACTTTGACTGGAGAGCTTAAAGTATTTGAATTCACCATTGCGTGACTACAAATTCCAGACAGATTTATCCTAATGAATTAGTTACAAAATCAAGAGTTGATTGTATTAATATTTTCCAAAATTATTTTTGTAAAAGATTATTAATGAGGAGATAAAAAGACTTTTTTCACTTGAGCTGTATATAATGTTATATTTAATTCGTAGTCAATATCTGAATTTAATCAAAATCATTCAGGCTCTTTGATGATGTGGTAGATTAATGTAACACGAGAGTATTCAGATCAAATTGTCCTTGTCAATTCAAGTTATTAAAGGCAGTCTGAAGAAAAGAAAAAAAGGACAAATTTGAAAATTTATTGAAGACAGTCCAAAGAGAAGAAAAAAAATGACTAAATTTGAAAAAGTACGTCCGTTAAAGCTTAGTTACACATGCTCTAAGAAAAGCCTTGTTTGCCTTTATTCAAGACCTGCTGCTGTTGACGGAAAGTCGGGCACACTCCAAGATTTTACAACAGACTTTTCCTGGCCCTCAAATCAAGTAAATGAGGTAAGTTATAGACCTATAAGCTCTTTTAACAATTTCCTGATACAATTTTAAAAATTCTTAATCGAGACCCCAGAGTCAATCCATATGCCTCCTTACGGAAATGGGATTGGGTCACCTCCATCGATCTCACAGATGCCTCTCTGCAAAAATACCTCAGGTTCTGCCAAAAATGTGTCACACAAAATGTTAATCTTTACCAGCGCCTCAAATGCAGATTGGGGCACTCATTAATTCAATTCTGGACTTTACAGGAGGGGTTTCTTCTCAATCAGAGAAACATTACACATCAACCTGCACAAAATGAAAGCAGTTCTTCTTACTCTGCCATTGCCCAAAACAAGCTGCAGAAACAATCAAGTCCTTATTACCTCAGACACCTCGTTGATGGTCTACATCAACAAACAGGGCACAAGATCTGCAGAACTCTGTGCTCTAATGTGAAGAATTCTTACTCGTTGCCTTGACAAACCAAGATAACTTACACCCACCCGCACTCTGCACAAACATCCACTCAAAAACAATTACTACAAAACCTGGGATCCCTGAACCTCCATGCATGGTATCTGAAGTTCAGCACTCTAAGAACACAGGTTCACTGCAGAGGTGGCAGAAAGAACTGCTGTACCTCAGACAACTCTGAAGTTTCTCACCTGCAAGTTTCTACCAGAATTAGGAAAGAGACGTAGTGAGATTCATGGAATCATGATGGATTACTGTGCCTGGGCAACATGGATTAAGTCCAACTCCCTCCTTCATTTTCCCAAGAAGCAGTTATCCAAAGAAGGTGTGCAGTATATCTCCCCAGTGGCTGTTCTAGCCTTGAAGTGTAGTCAGGACTGTCAGGACATAGATATTTTACTTCGCCTAGTGAGGGCCGTAAAGTGTTACCTGGAGGGAACCAGAGATCTGAGAGTGGGTAAAAAGTTCATGTTTATTTTTCTACAAATTGGGCTACATCAAAGATATCCAGTGTTCTATTGTCTTGACTTGGAAAGAAAACACATAAAAAATTAGCTACTTACTACAAGGTGGTCAATCCAGACATGGACTGTATAGGGGTGAAAGCCAATGATATTAGAGTGTTAGTGGATTCCAAGGTCTTCTATGGGGGTTTTCCATGGACAAAACTATGCAAGCCTGTCATCTGAAATCACAGAAGACCTTTACCAAGTTCTGACACAAGAATCTACGGTACAGACCAAAACAGAAGGGGACTACCATCGTGGCGCCTTTGTTGCGGCACAATAGGTGATGCCTCCTTCCTAGCAAGTTCTAAGGATGACAAATGGGAGGGGCAATGATGACTTGAACCTGTCAGACGGTGAGTGTCAGAATCCTCTGACACCATAGAGCAGGGTTTCCATCCCTTTTAATGTAAATAAAAGTTTTTCTCATTGAAATTCTATTTCTGTTCATTTTACTTTACTTGCTGTAGATTCCTGTATCTTTTCATGTTACCTGGATATTTTTCTTCCATATTTCTTGAGACTGTTAATGAAATTCTACTTTTTCTGTATTCTTAGCTTTGCTTTCTTAAGAATTTCTTGTGTTGTATTTGTTTACATTGACACACAATTGTTTCAACGGATTTGTTTCCTTTGTTTTTCAGATAATTCTTTCTGCATTCAAGTGGAAAACACGTTTCTTTGACCTCATTGGAGCTTCCCCCTCCACCCTGATCTCCAGATGCTCACCCATGGTGATTGCTGTCTATTGCCAGATCTGTTTCCCTTAACTTGCAGCTAGGTGTGACAATCACCCCAGCTATCCAAGAATGCTGGGACTATTAATTGTAGCACAATAAAATTAATTTTATTTTAAATGCAGCTTATATATAATCTACAATACACCTACCCATTGTAACAATAGTCCAGGCCCTACCTGGTCTTCCCCACTCTTGCACATGGCCTGTTTTATTTTTTCCAACAAAAAATTAGGAAGTACCTATGCAACAATATAGGTTCTGTATGTCATATGGCCACACCAGCAGGTGCACAATGTATCCTTACAGGTAATGTTCGTTAGATTGGCATTCCACCTTTTTAAATGGAAAATGAACCATTTCTTTTCCTGAAATTAGACTCAGTCTAATTCAACCAGTCGTTGTGTTTCACCACAATGTACTCATAAATACACATAACATCACCTGCACCTTCATTGAGGTATTTTTATTGGGACACCCAAATTACATGGGACCTCAGTTAATATTTATATATAGTCTGGTTGTTTCATATAAATATGTATGCTATCATTTATACAGATGCCATTTTTATGGATTTATTTTGAGATATAAATATTCCCAGTATCTATATGAATCTCCTGTATTGTCCTAATTGGTTTATTCACAATTGAAATAATGAGACTTTTGTAGACATTTTGTTTTTCCGTGCATTTTGATTTGACATGAAGTGTTGATTGGGGTAGAAATTCTTCCAAAATGCCTGAGAAAACACAAGGTAACACAAGTTCTGATCAGATATGTAAAATAAGTCCACGTGAGGGTAAGGTTAGGTCAATAATGCACCCCTGCATAGTTAAGAAATGTATATAAATATTCTATATATATTCTTGAGTTTACTAGAAAGTTGAAAAGAAGCTCAAAATATCTTGGCAAGATAAAGTGTAGTAAATGAGAGAAAAACCATTTTTACAGTTGCAAAAATCAAAGATGGCTGCCAAAATGAAAAAATTCACAAATTTTATATTTATTCTTAAACATCTCATCAGCCTATAGTTGGAAGTTCTGTGCCAGGTTGATGATTGACAAGAACTATAAATGTCAAATATAATGTAAAATTGCAGAACACTTTCATTTAATTATCACTTTTTGTTGACATTAATCTTTTAAAGGAGCTTAATTATGTGTGAAATTTTAGAACTTGAGAGGCCCATTGGTTCAATCTCAGTAGTATGACATTTGACATAATACCAGTCACAAGATTGATTCAGTTTCCTTGGGAACTGAATACTTTGTGAAAATCTTACAGTGCAACAGGAACAGGCAACCACATTTTTGAACATAAAAACTAAAATTAAGAATGAAATTTAAAACAGATAAAAGCCAGTAAAATACCTTCTGAAGTACAAAGATCTTTATTTGAAAGAAGGTAAATATTAAATATGCAAGATATTAATAAAGTAAATGCAATTCAACGAGTTGAAGTAAGGAAATACTGAATTACAAAATCCCTGTATTTATATCATAGTGTACATGTACAAATGAATAACTTAACCATACATTGAAATATGCATTTATAAATCAAAGACATGCAAATGTGAATTAATTGTATGCTATATCCTGCTGATGACATTGTTTTAAATGAATCTGCAGTTAAACCAGAATAAGAAAATCTGCTTTTAAAATTCAGTATACTAGTATTTCCCTCAACTTCACTATAAAACTAGATGCAGTGAATCCCCAGATGGGACAGTGTAATCAAACATATCGAGAGTTCAGCCATTCTAGAAATGGCTGGTAATGCATCTAAGATATCTTTGTGAATGACAAACTCCTGGGTCAGATATACAGCCTTTTTTAATGTAAAACCCTATTTATGTTTGAAGTAGGGTCAAAGACAAAATGGAAAAATAGCATCAGAGATGCCCGCACCCCACAGCCTGGATAAATAGTTTTCAATACCATGACATATAGAAGTAGTGAAACAGTACAAAGACTGGGATACTTACAATGCAGTGTCACTTACATAAAGGTCCAAATAATGTTTAAGTAGAGAGAATAACATCTAAGAGAAAGAAAATGTATGTAAAGATAAAATACTAAAACAAGACAATTCAAAAGCAAGATGACAGCATTAATCAGTAAACTAAAACATATGAAGTTGTAAAATTTATCAATTGGAGAATAGCTGAGAAATAGCACAATTATGTAAAAGTGCATATAATAATCAGTTGCAGCAATCCATATAGCTTTGTCATAAGACAAAAGATGTCTCAAATATGGCAGGTGAACACACTTTGGCAGAGCAAAAAGGTCACATCATGATGTACACCTACACCCCCTAACCAATGTCCCTATCAAGTGTCAACCTTCTACACCTCATGGAATCCAAGAAATAGGCCAGACAAGATTTTAAAACTCATGGTTACTATGACAAGGTCAAACGTCAAATCAAGGTCGCAGCATGATGTTGCACACCTACAATATCCCTATCAAGTATCAACTTCCTACACCTTACAGTTTCCAAGATATAGCCCAGACAAGATTTTATAGGTCAAAGTCACTATGGCAAGGTCAAAGGTCAAATCAAGGTCACACCATGATGTTGGACACCTACACCCCCAACCAATGTCCCTACTAAGTATCAATTTCCTACACCTTACAGTTTCTGAGATATAGCCTAGACAAGATTTTATAGGTCAAGGGTCAAATCAAGGTCAGACCATAACGCTGCACACCTACAGCGCCTAACCAATGTCCCTACCAAGGATGAACTTCCTACACCTTACAGTTTCTGATACAGCCCGGACAAACTTTTTCCCGCCACCCGCCCACTCATCCGGACACCATGGGTGAAAACAATACCCCAACAGCCCTTAATGGCTGTGGGGTAAAAAGCCATTTATTCATTTCACTAACTGTTTAAGACAGAAAATAGCTATTAGCTAATGAGAGAGACATCTAAAGCAGGTACCACCTTCAGGCACCTTGTATGTACAGGGAAAAATACTTGAACAATTTATTTTAGTGAAATGCTCTGAAAGCAGTCATTTTTTAAATATAAGCAATTTAATAGCAATTTAATCCACTAGCCCTAGTATTCACTCGGGCTATAAACCTAGATCTGCAAAAGGAGCAAAACTGAATGTAGGACCTAGAAGTAGGCGTCAAAGGACAAATCTGACCCTTCTAAAATTCATGGCTTAAGATTTCCTATAGATTGTTTTCACATCCCAAACCCCAAGGACCAATGATAGTTAAGGTATAAAGTCTTTTTAGTATGGAAACACAGTTTGGCCTTGAGGTGGGGTCAAAGGTCAAGTCCAACCCTTCCATAAGATTCCCATGTGCATGATTTCCTGTAAGTTGATTTAACATTCTGAGCCCCTACGACCAATAAAAAGGGAGTTATAAATGAAAATATCCAAAAACATAGGAAAAAGGCTGACATGGTCTTACAGTAGAATGGCAAGGCCATAAAACAATAGGCTCTCAGGCCTTACCCATATATACCCACGTACCAAATTTGAAAGGTCTACATAAAATTGTGTTTGAGTTATCATTGCCTTTTAAGTTATCATCTTGAGCTTTAGAAGGCTGCCATTGGTCTTATAATGGAAGACCAAGGGTACAAAACAATAGGATCCGAGGCCTTTCCCGTATATACCCACATACCAACTTTATAAGGTAGTCTTTGTGGAGGCTGAGCAGGTCGTGGCAGCCTGACCATACTAAAATCTAAGAATCTCTGACTTTTGTCAGGGGATACAATGATCACAAAAGTGATGTATATAACAGTAAAAATATCTTTTTCCTGTTTTAACCTTAATCTGTAATATTTCTCCATCCAAGACACTATTTCATAGACTACTGATTTATAAACTAATAATTACAAGCACCACTGGTTTATTAGCTGACCCCAAACTTTATAAATTTGTGTTAAAATTAGAACATCACAAAATTCAACATTTATCTTCAATATTTCTGCATAAATCATTTCTCAGAAAAAGAAAAAAATATCTTTTAACATGATATACAACAATAGCTTTTTTCTAACAATAACACTAACATTTCTGAGGTGACTTGTAAAATGTACCAAAAATGACAAAAAATAATTAAGAGAGGTAGTAGTTTTACTGTTAAGTATTAATTTGAAAATTTAAATTAGCTTTTATTGCGCTACAAGCTTACCATGTGGAACTGAATGCTAACTCGGGAGGCCACAGGCATCCGGCCAATGTCCAAGAAAAATGGACGCATAATAATGGCGAGATGCCTTGGAATCGAGGTGACCCCAGTAGTGACGTAGCCATCCACTTCCTCCTTCAAGTTGGAAATTTGCCCATACCCCCTTAGTTGATATTCAGCAGGGAGGCAGGGTGGGACTCTCTTCAGTTCCACATGGTAATCTTGTAGCTTATATTTATTTATTTATTTGGGGTTTTACGTCGCTTTCAACACTGTACAGGTCATATCACGACGGGTAGTTGGAAGGGCAGAGGAAACTAGTACATACAGTTGGTCAAGGTTCTGTACTGTGCTTACCATGTGGAACTGAATGCTGAATCCAACTGCTCGGTGGAGGGATTACAGCTGAGACTGGAAGAATTTGGCAATTTTTCTTGGATTTGAATTAATTAGATTAGAATGAATGTATTAGAATGACCAGTCTGAGTCCCGCTTACAGTGCCCCGGTTTCAGAAAACAGGGCCTGCAAGAAGCCAAACTCTAGAAAGTAATTGAAATGACAGTACCGATACTGTCTGGATTTTGCAGGAAGAAGTGCAGCCATGCTCACTAAAACTGACATAAATAACCCCAATGGCTACACTATCAATGACGACAAGCCCTGGGCTTGGAAATCTCATTATCTTTGCCACCCACGAAAAGATGAAAACTAAAATGGGCTTCTGAGGTCACCAGGGGAAACACATAATACATTATATATGTCTTAAATACTGTCTTAATAAAATCAAAGCTAAAAGACCTTACCAAACATCCTGAGGAGGTAGGCGTTTACCTAGACCCTGGGATTTAGATTCCTGAAGACTTGGCTGAAGCGGGTGTGCACCCCTCTTTTTTCTTCCCGAGGATGACTAGACTGAGGGGAAGGGTCTAGGACTTGTTAAGCCGCTGTTACTGTACCCAGATACATATTGTTATTGTCTGACCAAGGAAGGTCTTTTAGGTAAAAAAAAGTTGTAAATGAGTGTGAGCTTCCCGTGACGGGTTTGCATGATTTGGTCCACCAAAACCCCACCGTACAAGGCCTTAGAGGCCGCAAGGGCCCTGTCATGCATTTTAACTTGGACCCAGTCCAAGGACTGTTGATCTGTTTGTTGTAAGGAGGATAGTTGTCTTAGCCAAGAAGAGAGAGAAGCGGGTCTGATGACTGAGGTATTTCCTTTAAAGAAGGAAATATAAAGTAGGGACCGAGACCCTCTCACGTCTTGGTTCGATACAGATAATACCTCTGGGCCCGTACTGGACACAAGGTCCTGTCTTCTTGAATTGTCTATCTACAATGGTAGTCAAAGCAGGAATGGTCACCAGAGACACACTCGAGAACCTTGTCTTGCTAGTTGGTTTTTGGCTATGAAATCTGAAGAAGGGAACAACGCTACCTTTTCCCATTGGCCTAGAGTAGATACTTTTTTTGCATCCCAGGCATGAAAGTCGCTGCAGTGCTTGCTTGAGGCCAAAGCTAGCAAGAAAGCAGTTTGAGGGTAAGATGTTTGAGGTCTGTGTCTTTCATAGGCTCAAAGGGTGCTTTGGTGAGCTTGTTAAGCAAAACAGAAAGGGTTCCATTTGGAAGATTCCTGGAATTTTTGGGACAATCCCTGTGAAAAAACTGGAGAGTAACCTGTAAAGATCTGAGCTTTGGGAAATATGGAGCCCCGCTGGGTCCAAGGTGTCAACAATGGTCATCCTGTAACCATCAATGGTCGAAGGGCGGCTGTTTAGATCTTGGTACAGGTACATGAAAAAAAAGACTTATTTACAGATCGAGTGGAGAAATCCACCGAATTTTCTCTGCACCATTTTTCAAATAGGGCCCACTTGACTTGTAGATGATCCTTGTTGATGATCTTGAGGGGCAGAAATTCTCTCTGCTACCTCCACAGAGAAGCTCCGTCCCTGGAGCCATCCACTCCTAGACACCAGGCATGGAGGTTGAGATGTTGTTGACACTGGTAACTGAAGTGGGATCTCTGTTGAGAGCTGCACTAGGTCCCAAAACCAGGGCATCCCTGGCCAACCTGGGGTCATTACAATGATCAGGCAATTGCCTAACATGGATCGCCCTATGAAGGAGAGCCATGGGAGGGTAAGAATAAGCAGTGAGACCCGACCAGTTTATGTTTAGAGCATCCATGTCCCAAGCATGTTGGACTGGGACTGGAGATATGTATAATCTAGCTTTGTGGTTTAGGTGAGTGGCAAATAGATCTACAGAGGAGTGAACTACTTGATAGATCTGTTTGCAAAACTGCGGATGCATTGACCATTCTACTGACTGAATTGGTTAGAAGGTAGGACATGACATTCAGACATCCTGGAATGTGCCTAGCTCTTAAGGTTATCTGGTAATGATGGCACCAGGTCATGATATTCCACAGGAGAGCACAGATCTCCGCCGAGGTGTTTCCTCCTTGTAAGGTTATGCAGGCTACTACTGTTGAGGTGTCTGTGGCATCCAACACTGTTTGGTTTGGCACTGGACCTTGAACCTTCTCAGGGCCAGAGAACGGCCTTCAACTTTAAAATGTTTATATGTAGCCTTATCCCGGTCTGACCACAGGCCTTTGAAGAGACTTGCTCTAAGTGAGCAAACTTCTGAGAAACCTTTATATGATGCCTCTGTAAACAATTTGGTACTGTGGTCTAGGGGTGAAGGTCTGGTCCTTCATAGCATTTGCGGGATTTTGCCACCACTTAGGTCACTAACCAAGTAAGGAGGATGTCCAAAGACTAATAAAATTCCCAGTGCTCCTTGAGGTGAAACTGAAAAGATCTCATATGAAGGTGTCCCTCCAGGACCATCTTCTCCCTTGAGGTGAGCAACCCAGTTAGAGACATCAAACATCTTGCAGTCAAAACATGTTTTGACTTTATGCATTGGATCAAATCCTGAAGATTGAGCCATCTCTCAGAGTGGGTTTTACAAGGGCTAAAATTAGGTGGTATTCATAGCCCACGAAAGGAAAACACCTGAGTAGATTTGAGTTCGGATTTCTGATATATTGGAAGGTAGGGGTTAACAGGTCTATTGAAGACACCCAATCCCCTGGAATCAGGGAGGCCCTGATGGATTCAGGCATTTCCTTTTGAACCTTTCTACAAGAAGAAAGGTGTTGAGCCTGCTTATTGCTGTCACTGGCCTCCACCCTTGGTGAGGCTTGGGGACTAGGAACAAGTAATTGTAAAACCGGAGAGATTTACGTTTTCCACCCTTTCTATTGTGTTCTTGACAGAAGAGACTGGATAGAGGCCAGAGCTAGATCTTGATGGGCCTTGTATCCTGAGTGAATCAGGGAAACTCTGGTTAAATGGATTAGTGATGAATGAATGGTAGAATGTAACCATTGGTAAGAAGTTTAACATATTGTTTGAGCATTTGTTCCCAGTCTCTTCTGAAAGAATGGAAGAGACCTCCTACTGGTGGACTGAGGGAGGCTTGCTTTTTTTTAAAGGAGTCATTGGGAGGAGAGGTTTCCACACCCTCTTCCCCTTGAGTGAGGTCGAAAAAGACCTCTGAAGCCTCTGCTACTCGATTTCCCCTTACCTGGGGAAAACGATGGATACTGCTTGGAATGGAATGACCCTCATAGCTGAGTGTGAATGGGGAACTCCTAAGTTCTTAAGATCTGGTATCTCCCTGAATTCCCCATAGTGTATAAGTCTCTCTGGGGAAGAGGGTTAAGGCCTACTTGACAGGCTAAGGAACTCTGTTGGATAAGGATCCTCTTATTCAGGTTATTTAGTCAGGTCTTGTAATCATTTCTGACTGCTTATATGCACCCTTAAATTGAGTTTCACCCATCTGGCAGTAGCCTTGCTACTGTCTGAACAGATTTCCATGACCAGGTTGCATTCAGAGAAGACCTAGTACAGAGCAGCCAAAAAGGGTACAGAGATTGCCTGAAGCTCAAACTCTTTGACTACAAGAAGGGGCCTTACCCATAGAGGCCTCAGAGGGGCTAGGGGAGATACAGATTTGAAATCTTGTAATTTGTCCTCAAGATAAAAAACAATGTTGTCCCAATTAGTACTACTTAAGATTGGGACCAGGAGTTTTAATAGCAGCCAGCGAGTTCTCTAAATTAAACAAGCATCTTAAGTTGAGGACTGAGGGGGAATAGTTGAAGGGCCCTTGGGCCTAAGTTCTTGTTGGCCTGCTACATCATTCAGAGTTCAGACTGGAAGAGGACCTAGACATACTGTCCCTGGGGACAGGGTGATTAAAAAAACTGCCTTATCCTAAAGTCCTCGGTATGTCCTGAGGGAAGTCAGACAAGTCTACTTCCCTATAAAATACAGGGACTGGTTTTGAAAAACCTGTTCAGAAGAAGAAGCCCTTTTTGGATTAGAGGACTTTTGACTTGCATAGATAACATGGACTCCCATATTGTGACTGAACTAATTATCATGATCTAAGAGTGTTCAGATGCAGCAGCAAAAGACTTGGACAGGCCCATGTGTTCGGGACCCGAGGGATGGGGACCCAAGTGGTTGGGACCCAAGAGGTCGGACCCATGAATGGGATGGGGATCCATGAGTTCGGATGTAAGGGGCCTGAGCATGGGGAGCGGATCCGAGTGCTCGGACCCAGGGGAACCGTGTTGGGGAACCGAGTTTGGAAACCACGGTTGGATGGATGCAAGTCAGGTTATGTTAGTACCAGGCTTCAGATCCGAACCAGATCTTAAAACTAGTCCCACAAGGACTACAATATCATAATAGAAGCCTGTTTTTATAAGAAAACCCCCATGTGGTTGAAGTTTGATATTATAATTTCCATGTAAGCTTTCCTGTTAAATTTACAGTTGTTTGAAAGGAAATACACAACTAGAATTATTTTAATCTAGAGTGACACATGGTCATCTCCCCCACCTGCCTCACTGCGGGTAGGCCTAGTTGTGGGATAAGGAAAGCATTTAATGCACGGAAATTTATAAAATAACATAGAACTTTGAATGCAAAATACATTTTATAAAATTTGATGAAGGAGAGAACGACTTAAAAAATTGCCAAACCAAGGTCTCCCAAACCGCACTGGAGACCCTAGTTTTGCAAGCACCTACTGTCTAGACGAAGATTTCTACAAGGACTCGAAATTGTGCTTTACTTCATATTTTAACCCTAAAGTGGTCAAATAATGTAGCAGATAGGGGATAAACCCTAAAAATATTGATTTCCAGTATATAAGCTACATGCACGAGTTGTGTATTAATTTTGCAAGCAATTGATGTCTAAATAGGACGGAAGTTGTTTCCGATGATATCTTTCAACAAGGACTCGTTGTGTGCTTAATTTATATATTTTTAACCCTTAAAATGATCAAATAATGAAGCAGATAGGGGTTAAATGTTTATTTTATTTCAACAGGCATATATTCCTGTATATAAGCCACAAACACGAGTCGTTGTCACCCACTATTCTTTACAACTTGAACGGAAGTGGATTTTAAGTTGTAACATATGTTAAAAATACTTACCTGTTCTGTGAATTGTCACAAAATTAAGATTCTATGATATAAAATAAAGAAACTGATGTAGTTTCAGTATCCAACGACACGTATATCCATATAAAATTAAATCTCTTTCCTTGCAGTAAAAAGGCACGTATTCCATATTCGCGGCCAACTCGAAAGAGGAAGTGGATGGCTACATCATTACTGGGGTCACCTCGATTCCAGGGGATCTCACCAGTATTATGCGTCCATTTTTCTTGGACGTTGGCCAGATGCCTGCAGCCTCCCGAGTTAGCATTCAGTTCCACATGGTAAGCTATTGTAGCACAATAAAACTACACATTTCAAAATTATACAAATAACTAATTCAAATAATTTAAATTTGAAACACACCATACCTTAGTTATGAAGTTAAACCATTGTGTCTGTTGACATACTTATCTTTAAGAAATAGAATTAGAACTTGACAAACATTTTATTTTTAGATCATACAACTTTCATTATTATTATTATTATTATTATTCAAGCACTAATGATACCAAATATATAATGTTGTTGCAATACTTCCTTTACAGATGATGTTATACTGAATTAAAAAATAAATACGATGATTAACAGATCATCTTCAGGAACAGCATCCACAGAATTTTGTCAATCTTCTTGTAACACATAGTATTGTCCACATCAATGGTAGAGAAATCACTGTGTATCAGTTTGTGATCCATTATGCACCTTAAGCCACTTGTCATCTGCCAGCAGCAATCAAAATTCCCACTTAAAGTTTTTTAATGTCTGTTTTAACAGTTAAGCTCATAGGAGGACCAGCCCTCAGTGAAACATTATGCCATAAGATGGATTTGAATCACCCACTATAGATGTAATGCCTGCATCACATCATAGCCCCATCCTGTAACGTCCAGATGGGAAAATTGCCAAAAAATCAAAATTTAAAAGTTATGTCCCGTTGTCAGCCTAGATTCCCACCATCATCCCCCCCCCCCCCCCCCCAACCTGGAAAAAAACATTATCCCATCACCTTCCTTCTATTCTTCTGTCTGGAAATTTAACTCCCCTTCTGTTCAAGTAGATCTATCATGGCATCATGGGAAGTAGACAGGAGGGAAGGGCCAGTGACAGGAGTGATGGGATGATAAAAATAACATGAGATGTGACATATAGATGAACTTAAAAAGAGGCTTTGTGACATAGACAGGAAGCAACTTCCTGTTCCTATTACTTTGTTTAATGTTGAATCCCGTCTTTCCCACTGTTTCCTTATGCCAGTCACCTTTAGGGTGTCTGGAGAGGGCAATGGGAAGAGAAATGAAAAAAAAAATTGTAAACATTTCAAAACTTTCCCTTGGAGTGCTCCCATTGCCAATTTTTTTCGTTTCAAATTTTGCCTTTAAAGATAATTTATCAACCATCTCCTCCCATCATATCTCCCATTTCCAATGTTTTTGTAGTTTTTCGTGGTGTAAGGTGACAGATCTCTGATGTTGTGCATGCATAATACCCATTTCATACCATTCTGTTCTGGAATTACATTTTCATACAAATATTTTATGGAAGCAAGTAGGCAAAATCAGAAAGATTATGATACGTATTCTTGCATGAAGAACTATTTACAAAAGAATATGAATACATGTGTAGTTGATAACAATGAAGGGTGGTTGTGTATGCAGTGTGATCAATATAAAACTATGACAAATGTCCCGAAACCTACATTGTTAGAAGTGTAGAGACAACCAAAGCCTTGTGTGGTTCAGATGACATACTTCAACTCATTCTACTGTGGTAAACCTTGCTGCAAAATCTTTGCGTGTTTTTATTGCAAATTTATTTATTTAGGTTTTAACATCAACCCGCGTCGCTTTCAACACATTGTTGAGATCATATCACGACAGGTAGTTCTGAGGGCAGAGGACATCAGTACATACAGTTGGTCAAGGTTCTGTACTGGTACTAAACTGCCGACCAACAGCAATCAAGTAGCAGCTTTCCCAATTGAGGTCGGGCCGGGATATACAAACTCTGATCTCAGAGGTGGGAGGTGAGAGCGTTACCACTCTGCCACCATGGCCCCATTTTTTATTGCAAAAAAATAATTATACTTATATATAAATTGTAAAATATGACATATTTTGCTTAAATCTTGACATTGTAACTGACTATAATTGACAATGGTTGTGTATCACTAGTCTCTAAGCACTTGACTTTACAAATATCTCAGGATGTAGTAAATCTGACATTTAAATGATTGAAGTTTATGCTTAAATTTCTGTACACATTGTCATTAAATTTCAGTAATCATTGTAGAAACTTAAATATTTCTTATGTTTAAAATCTGCAGTAAATTATGTAATACTTAATGTGGCCACAGAAACATTTTTATACAATAAAGAAGCAGAAACGTAATAATTATGCACCTTATCTGAGCACTGAGCCAGCTGTCTAAAATGATGATAAATATGCTTGAGGAAAAATTAACACTTTTTAACAGACCTTAAATATGTGTACATGTACATCCTTACAAAATCTAACAATGTTAAAATTAATTGTAATTAAGAAATATTGAAGATAAGATTACCTTTGTTTGACTTACAACGGTGAGAGGTTAGATGGAATACCAAGCTTTTTATTTATTTAACCCTCACTATATTAAAAATATAATAATAAGAAAAAATATTAAATTTGTCATAGCCTGTCCACTTTACTGCAGGTTGAACACCCATACAATCTAGTAAGAAAACAAAAATCAGTGAAATTTGGGCATAGTATATATACATTACCCAACTTTTATCACAAATTTGATGACCATATCCCATAATGCAAATCAAACTAAGGGAGTTTTCTCAGTAATGAACATGAAACACTGTGTCAAATTTCACATAATGACTGTATTCCCTTGTCATATGTCCATACAAAACCTGTTAAAGCAGCAATATATTTTTATAGCAGTACCAATATTCACCAACCTTTTTATTCTCAGAATTATTCTTATTGTCAGACATCAGATAAGGCATCATTCAACACTAATCTGATCATATAGCATACAACCTTTTACAACTGCCACCTGGGTACTAAGATAGGTGATATACAGAGGGGGGGGGGGGGCAGCGATTCGCGTGGACAGCGATTCGCCAATTTGTATTGTACCTCATTTAAAACTAACATCTGTGTTGATACTGAAGGAGCCTTATAGCATAGAAAAGTTTGCAACATATGTCTTGATACTTTTCTAAGATTTTAGAACTGACTGCATGCAGGATTATAAAGATGAATAAAAAAGTTTATATGTCAGTGAGAAATATGCCTAACAAACTGTATCTGACTGATGCAAAGAGCTGTATGTTCTCTAAACTGTGTCTGGGGTCAATATACATACTATTTATAGCTTCATTAAGTGCTAGAATACAATGAAAAGAATTGATCTTTAGCTTTAATTATTGTTTGCAAAGTGTTTAACAGTCTTTGAAACTTTTTTGGGAACAGTATGAAATAATTGGCGAAATGCTGTCCACTTTCCAACAGCCCTAATCTTATTGCCATGGGACAAGTTCTATGGTTGTATTTGTACTTATCACAAAATATATTTTATGATGCTACCATCATTTTACAGTTTGAAGAACCTCTTTTCATTCTGATAACTTTTATAAAAGCACACTGCATATTTGTTCTCAAGAAACTGCATTTTGCTGTTTTTATGGGCGAATCGCTGTCCCCCCTTGTATGCTCTTTAATCTCTGATCTCCGCAAAATATTGCAAAAGCTATAGTGACAATCAATTCTGAAAGGATAACTATTGATTTTTCCACATCTCTTACAGTTACATAAAATTAAGCTGGTCCTGTACTAGGAGAAGGGATTTGATTGGCTCTTACAAGAGCTCAGATAAAAGTGAGTATATTTACTCTAATTAATGTAATATACATTACAGTACATTACATTAATAATAAATCATTATAATATCTAATATGCTACAAAAATAATTGACATTATTTATTTCCACAATAAAGGCAACGCAATAATAACCAAAGTATATCTTAGATACTGGCAAGTCTTACATACCATACTCATCACATGATCACAAATTGAGGAGAAAAAGCAACCAAAATGTCTTCTGAATTGCTATCGACAGGTTGAAGGTTAAACAGATTTTGAAGCAGGAAATATAAAACCTGTAATGCTGAGAAACATAGCTGAATATATTTGCTGGGACATCTTTCTTATATCTGAATAGCTACATTACCGAGTTTGGACATTGTGTAAAGGGTAAGTTGTTTGTTTAATAAATATAATGTCCATAACACATTTTGGACAGAACATGGAACTTGTTACATCCATATACAGTAGGACCTGTTAACATCAGACCTTCTCTTATCCAAATATTTGATTTTATGAACACAGGTATAATCTCCCAAATTTACTATTCCCTATTGTTCCACTCCCAAACACCTCTTCTGTTTATGTATATTCAATTATCCAAACAAAATCTCACAGCCTTGTCAGAAAATAGAGGTTCTAAGGTATGAGTGGCTGATTTCAAATTCTTATAGGTTTATGCATAAACACTGAAATGTCCAACACTTTTTTAATGTAAATAACATGAAACACACTACTTTTCAAAACTTTGAAATTGCACACACACAAATTCAATGCATTTTATATATTTTACAAGTAGCTTTCAGACATTAGAAATAATACTTTCAGACCCTGTCAATGACAATTCCGCAGACATGGTGAAAAACAAAATGCAAGGTGATATAAAATAACTGACAAATTACACTGAAAGGTAGTACAAGCTATATATACACAATACATTTACATATACCTAAAGCTGTGAATGAGGCGTCATAAGTAGCCTCTCTGCATTTGTATAAGGATAATTGTCCAGTATATGAGGATGATTCTACTCATATGGTTTGTTAGACTACACGTGGAATTCAGAGGGTGTGCATGTGCTGAAGCTTGGACCTCTGAAACAGATAAAATGGAATAAAGTAATAGAAATCGAACTTTGTAGAGTAAGAAATCTAAAATTCGCCACATATCTGAAATTCGCCACATGTAAAAATACTAATAAAATAAATGAATTGTGGTGAGATTTGTTGACTGTATAGTAAATTAAGGCTTTTTGAACTGAAAAATATCAATATTTAGACAAAAACATCATTTTCTTCATAAAATAAACTAAGGTTTTAGAGGTGGCGAATTTTAGATTTCTTACTCTACATCCACTGCAGTAGATATAAGTGAAGTTTGGCATAACTAAAGCAAAATCCTGTGAACACTGGAGATTCTAGTTAGAAGTGGTTTACAGTATATATGTTTATGTCAAACAGTATTGCGGGCATAGTATATAAGAAAATACCTACTGGTATTTGTGGAAGTATATGGGGAAATTAGATGGACTAGAACCTAATCAAATGGATATTGGAAGGTCTAGTTACAGAGAATCTACAATTAAAAATTTGTAACTGGGATTCTATTCCGGAGATGATTTCATAAAAGTGCTTAAAAGCCTGGTTTCAGACTTAAATCAGAGAGTTTTAGCTCAAATATTTGTCATTATTTGGCTAGCCCACAGACTTAGGCTCAAGTAATTTCACTAAGACACTCAACTTGAGATTTGACTTTATCATGGGCTACTCAGGAGGTTCTTAATTTTGAACCCAAAGTCCCGACTCTTATTCATAGGATTTGAAACAAGAATCACAATTCATATAGAATAACAAATTTTATAATTTTCAACGTTTAAACTTTTAATATGCAACATAAGTGAACTTTATTTGCAAAAATTTGTTGTTTAAATAAAACTTAACTGGACTGGCATATTTTTCAAGTCCCAAAAGGGGAATAAAATCCTAACTCCTGAGCTTGGTTTCAATAAAATCAAATGAAATTATATTTTGTGTAGTAATTCATGACTATGTTTATATATACTTGTAAATCATGTATATTCCAAAGTATATGTGTTGAAATAAACTAAATCAAAGGAATTTACACAATTTAATAGTTTAGACTTTGGCTCCAACCAGTCTCAGGTGCATCAGCTTTTGTGAAATGAATTTGAACCTACACTCAGCTGAATCTGATGTCTTTCTTGAAATTGGCCTCAGATTCATTTGCCTAGTACATAATGCTAGTGCTTTAACAGGTTGAATTAAAGGGAAATACAAGAGGTTCACACCACTTGTAGTTAAACTTCAAGAAACACAGTCCAAAATTCATTCCATTTTCAATGGCACAGTCTGTATAACATTAAAGGAAAGCTCCTAGAAACCAGGTGCTTGAATAGGTATAAAAGTAAATAGTTAATTGTTTAAGTATCCAAACAAATCACACACAATAGCATTCTTAATTACCTGATCCAGGTCTGTATTTCTTGATGGCACTCTCAATGGCCTCTCCTGATTGGCTGCGAATGACCACCACACGCAACTCATACAAAATACCTTGCTTCAATGAGTTCATTATGGCTGGCTTATAGGCAGGAGTATCACTCAAGCTTTGCCATTGTTCTTCATCTGAAACAAGATATTTGTTTAAAAGCAATATTCCTCCTGTTGTAACACTGACCAACGTAGTGACTTCGCAATAGAGAATTACATGTTAGTTTCTTATTTTTATTTCAAAGATATCACAATGTGTTTTATAGGTTTACAGGTAGGTGTCTGTATAAATTAAATCGATGAAAGAAGTTTTGACATAATGTCCAATGTTGAACTTTGAAATTTTCAAAAATTATAGAATAAATAACAATATAAGACGCAAAAAGATACTCAATCACACATTCAAACCTTCTATTGCAAGAATACTGTAAAAGAATTTGATTAGTCACATTTGCTTTGTGAAAATTTCCTACAAGATACTTTGAAAATAGAAGCAGGAGTTTTAAACAAGAAACATAACAATATTAAAAATACATGCCAACTCATTACATGCAGAAAATTGAGCAATTTTCTGTACTGTCTTGACATTTAATGGACTAACAAACCTCGTTACAGGTCAATTTTCTCTGTAGAAGACGTTCCATTAAGGAACATGTACTGTACGTGTATCCTCAGCCAAAGTTCATTATATTTCTGTATCCCAAAAAACTGCTAAAAAATTTGCCTTTTTAAAAAGAATCAAAATACCTTTGGAACATAGTTAATGTGTGAAAATTAGTTCTCAATGAAAACCCATATCTGTCACAAAGAAAAAATGAAAACAAATTACAACAGCAAATTGCTATAACTTTGATTTTGTTTAATAATGGGAAACATGAGCTTATGTAACAATTGTAAAGGCAAAAAAACATCTCTAATAAGAGAACAAATATCAATATGTATTTGCTGTAGGCAGTAAATGTCTGATAAAGAAGATGTATTATTTAGCTCTTGCTTGTAGGAAAGATTATTTCTGTTTTACTTTTATCCATCTGGTTGTGACAGTACTTTTAACCTAATTTTAGGATAAAAAAGTATTACAATTAGGCCAAGGAACCGACATTCTTAAAAAGCAAATTTTCAGATTTTCAGAGTTATGCTCAAAGCCAATAACTCACTGTTAAAATACATTAGACTCTGTTTACTATCCAATATCCACATGATTCGGTTCTGATTATGGCTAATTTATACATATGCCTACAAAAAAAAAAAAAACCAAAAAAAATTCTGGATTTTCTCATATTTGGATATTAAGGAAGGATTCCACATTATACATGTTATTTACAAGTTGAGATTTTGTACAAGTTGCAACTTGTACAGATTTCTTGTAGAAGTTGCAACTTGTTACAAACATCTTTTGTAATAAATGTCATTGGTCAGGATTTTATTAATCAAAGGCATGCAGTTAATTACAATTATGCATATACTGTCATCTATCCTTTGAAGTTTCCCGTACCCACTTATAATCCTAGTTTGTTGCCTTGAGGTAAATCACAAAATATCCCTGACACTTATAGGTTGTGTGCTACAGGAAGCCACTTCAAGACAGTTGATTGCATTTAGAGGATATCTATTCCTCATTTATTACTTAACTTTCTTCTTTGAAGTCATTGTTATTATTAAAACTTTTATGCTTGAAGATTTTTTAAAAGACTTTAGTCCACAGTACCATAAGTTGGATGAGTAAGAAGCAACTCTTACAAGGATCAATAAACCACATCTCACATGTAGGCTGAATTTAGTTAAAAGTAAAAAAAGTTTTGATTTTTCAGCATGATGAATAAATGTGACAAAAACTTCCAACTTGATGTATTAATACCCCGGTATATAAATACTTTTTTTTTCTATTTTAAGTGTTACTGGCAACAATTTTCAAGGTTTTTCTGTGAATTCATTGTTAATTTTATTGAAAAATTATATTTATATGATACTCTAACATTAATTTGAATATTTAAATTAAAAAAATAAGATATATTTTCAATAAAATTGTTAATTTGACCAAATTTCTTTTTAAATCCAACTTGTACAACAGTATTGTAAAAGTTGGGTTTATTTGATGGTGAAATTCTGTACAAGTTACAACTTGTACAGTCAATCTTGTATGAGTTGCAACTTGTACAAACTGCTTGTACAAGTTGCAACTCATACAGGGTTTTTGTACAAGTTGCAACTTGTACAAAATCTCAACTTGCACTTAACATATATATATCTGAGCAATAGTGGTTCTACTGATACAAAGTATACTGCACAGTAAATATAACTCAGAAATAAGATTTTCTCTGAAATGCCATATCAAACTTAAGATTTCTAATTAGATTCTACTGTCTTTGTGCCCATGCTTTTCCCCAATGTCAGGTTATGTCAGTACCCAGGCGAAATGGAAACCATGATTGACCATGGACTGCATGGTTTTTGATGGTCAACCATGGATATCCATGAACGACCATCAAAGTCCATGTATATATGGAGGACCAGACCATGAAAAACCATGGGCATGAAGGTTTTTCATGTCCTGACCATGGACTTCATTGAAGTGTCCATGGTTGACCATGGACTCCTCATTTAATTCCATGGTAAACCATGGACAGTTCAATGAAGGCCGTGGTTGACCATGGACTTTATACACTTGTTCATGGTTGACCATGGCCTCTACCCACTTGTCCATGGTTGACCATGGACTCTACCCATTTGTCAATGGCTGACCATGGACTCTATCTACTTGTCCATGGTTGACCATGAACTCTGTTTCCTTGTCTATGGTTGACCATGCACTCTAACCACTTGTCCATAGTTGACCATGGACTTAGTCCACCTGTACATGGAAACTTTCCTTCAGGCCTTCTCATGAAAACTTTGGGTTAATATGATGCTCAAGTAAAACTAATGATATAAACTTATTGCACATATCCAAACAACATTGAATTCAAACATTTTCAGATTAATAACACTTAGAAATTATTATGGAGAAAGCATATTTGTTATCAACTTTATGGAATTAGGTTAAAAAATCTATAATTTAGTTAAATGCCTTTATTTTATTGTTGAATAATAATACAAAATTATTGCATAACATCAAACAAAACAAAAGCATTGATAACTTTACGGGTCAAATTTTGGTGATGTTTTTCACTTTGAGATAGAACTTATAGTGTAAGTTATACAAAGGTGCAGGACAAATAACACTTACAAGAGAGGAAATGTATGCAAAGACAAAGTATCAAAACAAAACAATTCAGTAACAAGATTAAATTATTAATTAGTAAACTTAATTTATTAATGAAAGTATGGCTGTCAATGGTCCAAATACAACCATGTAAAAGGACATATAAGAGGAGCACTCAGGGAGTGCATACCTCTGTCAAGGGTATATTTTTTTGGTGTCCAGTTGATGATCCAGATCACTCTCAAAATCTTTTGTGATCAAAGTTGGACCAGGACCAATCTCCTGGTTTTTTTTCCATTAAGATCCAACCAGTGGTGTTTGCGTAATCCTACTAACAAAGAAGTAAACAAACAAACAAAAAGACAAATAGTCATGAAAATAATACTTCCTTGGTGGAGATAATGATCAACTGCAGCAATCCATATGTCTTTGTGATAAGAGAAATATACCTCAAATATGACTATAGAAAACATTCTGGCAGAGTCAAAGTCAATTGTTGGACTAAGGTCAAAACTATGACATGGCATATGTACAACCCCAATCCAATATCCCTACCAAGTATCAACATCTTTACACCTTACTGGGATACTTTCTGAGATACAGCCCGACAAGATATTTGTCCCTGCCCATCCAAGCTGCCTGCCTATGGAGCTGGATGCCATGGGAGAAAAAATACCTACATGTGGACAACGTAAAATCGTAATTTGGTCATTCATCAGTGACCACAGGTGAGAGTACATACATAAATCTTTGAAGTAATCAGTCAAGTGTGACATTTTTCCAAATACACCCATTAAGTGATATCATTGTTTTAAATATTACTACAAATATATGAGAAAAATTATAAACCAGTAGTTTTTTTTGCAGAAATACACAACTGATAATTATGTATGCCTCCCCTTTGCCATCATGTACACTGCCAACAAATATTCAAAAATAAATTGAATCTACTTGAACACACCATGACCTATTCTATTGGGAACACATGCTATGTAACTTTTGTCATCAACATCCATGAAAAACACTTTTTCTATAATATTTTCAACAGGAAAAATAACTTGGTCAGTTGTTTTCATGACTCTTATAATATGTTGAGGACCAATGTCACATATGAAACTATCTGAATGAACCTGGATTTTGTGAGCCAGTGCATAAACTGAATTGAGCAGTG